>JWIU01000020.1:0-115170 GCA_000966885.1 Xylaria sp. JS573 | reverse complement strand
TTATTTATTTAATATTATATATATATTATATATTTATTAAAATCTATATTAAATTAATATTTTTTTATTTTTTTAAGCTTTTTAGCATTTTATATTAAATTGCATCACGTATATATATCAGGCGAAATTCCAAATCAAGGTCAATAATTTTAGAGACCCCCTACGCTAATGAGACGCTAGGGCCGTGGCTTGCGCTTGGAGGCCCCCGGCGCTTTTCCAGGAGGCCCTCCGGGCTATGAAATCGCCTTTAATGGCGGTCAGCTGGGCCATACATATCGAATAAGCACGCAGTAATAGGGCTTGGTGCCTCTTGGAATTGCCCTCGAGGTGTTCGCGTCCTGAGCAATAGAGCTTGTCCCTGTCTGCCGTCCGCCGGGGGGCTGTGCCTAGTCTCGAGATCAGCACCTCGATTTGTTCCTGGCAGGGTTCAGGTTTCGCCCTAGCCACGCCATCCCGCCTATCACAGGCATCGCCAATCCCTCAGCGTTGCTGTGTATGCATACGTTGGACAGATACCGGCCAGATGACTGCTGCGGCGCAGCCATGTGGGAAGCAGGGCACTGCATCGCGATCTTCTTAGCTCCCGGCGTAGCTACCAGCGATTAAAAAAGAAACGTCATTTCGCATTTCATTGTCCTGAAGCCAAACTCTCCGCGGAGTTTTATCCAAGAGAACTTATACTCAGATGCTTGATGGTATCATCCGGTCCCGGGGAGACTGACACCACGATCGAGACATACCTAACCTAGACGAGACGAAAATTATACATAGATCATGTTGAAGCGGCGATCTCACAAGAAATCGAGAAGAGGTTGCCTGAACTGCAAGAAATGGCACGTCAAGGTCAGTACACTACCCACCTACCTAGCTGTCACACACGACAGTTTCTAGTTGAGAGAGGTAGAGAGGGCAACATATGTTAAAAAGTAGCTTTACCCCTTGGATAGTGCGATGAGCAAGGCCCGCCTTGTACCAACTGTGAACTACGGAAAGCCGAGTGCGTCTACAGCTGGCTGAAGCCCGGGCGGGCCCAGGGGTCCTCGCTCTCGCTACGGCCCAAGGGGACAGACGCGCGAGCGCCGCGATCGTCGCCATCATCGTCATCGTCCTCCTCCAACTCCTCTTCCTCAGTCGTGGTGCTAGAGAGGCCGCACGCGGGAAGCGTGGTGTCGGCGTGCGCCGCGTACGGCGGGCCGGCGCGGCTGATGGAGATGGAGCTCCTGCACCTGTGGTCGACCGACACGTACAAGGACATGATATGCATCCCCGAGGACGGGCCGTACATGCAGGTGGTGCTGCCGCGCGAGGCCCTCAAGTACGACTTCATGCTCGACTGCCTGCTGGCCATGGCGGCGACCCAGATCGCGTCGCACATCGACGACGACGTCGACGGCGTCGTCGGCTGCCACAACGACGACGGGTGGAGGGGGAGGAGGGACGGCTCCGGCGGCGGCGGCGACGACGACGACGACGCCCGGGCGCAGACCCGCCAGCGCTACGCCAACGCCGCCGTCGAGTTCTACAACCGCGGCAGCCGCTCGTTCCGCGAGCACCTGGCCGGGGGGCTGACGGCGGACAACTGCCACGTGCTGTACATGTTCTCGGCGCTGGCGGTGAGCATCAACGTGGCGATCCCGCAGCTGACGCGCGCGGCCGGCGGCAGCACCGTCGCGCTCGTGGGCCTCGCCATCGACCTGCTCAACGGCAGCTCCTCGGTCGCCCTCGCCGGCAAGGAGTGGATCTACGAGACCGCCATGCCGGTCCGCGCCCTCGTCGGCCGCGTCGGCGCCCCCAAGGATTTCATCGACCCCGATACCCGGGCCGCGCTGGGGCGCCTGTTCGCGCTCAACGACGCGCGGTTCGGCGTCGGCGTCGTAGACGGAGCCGACGGGGAGGTTGGCGGGGTGGTCGATGATGATGAGGGCAGAGGAGGAGGGGGAGGGGGAGGAGGGGATAAATCGACAAACGTAGAGACGACGGCGGCGGATTTGTCGAGGCACGAACTGTTCCGGAAGTCGATCGGGTGTCTGCAGCTGTGCTTCGCTGAGGAGGCGCGGGGCCTGCTGCGCAACTTCGGGTCGGCGTTCCCGAGCCTGGCGGGCCCCGACTTCTCGGCGACGTTCCACGAGCAGGACCCGTTCGCGCTGCTCATCGTCATGCACTGGGCCGTCCTCGTCGGCCGCCTCGAGACGCAGTTCCGCTTCTGGCGCGCCCTCGGCCCCCGCGTCGTCCCCGAGATCGTCGACCTCCTGCGCGCCGCCCACCCGGACCTCGTGGCCGAGTGGGCCGACGCCATCGCCTGGGTCCTGGGCCAGCTCGACCTGCCACCGGCGCTGTTACTGCAGCAGCAGCAACATTTGCAGCAGAAATTGCTACTGTGTGACCTTGACGAAGTCGAAGGTTTCTGACCAAACGACGTGGAGGAGGAGGCATTGAGGAAGGAATGATTTTTTTTTTTTTTTTTTTTTTTTTTGAAGAAAAGTACATATACCCGCACTCATCTCAGATCTTATCAGGGAAGTCCGAGGACATTTGTATAGAGCGAGCAGGGGCTTTCCCCGCGGCACAGTCCTAGAAGGATATTGTAAATATATTTAACGAAATTACTGTGTTTTCGAGATCGATGCCATGGCCACCACCTGGGCGACCTTGCTCGTGATATGTGTGCTCTGGACAAGAGACGGAGGAAAAGCCTCCAAATTTATAGAACAGCATATTATAAGTGATCTCGCGCTATTTACTGCAGCAGATGCGGAACTCCGCAAGATAAAACACTCAAAATTATACATGATATCATATACCACGCCTATACGTCGTATCTACCCACGTGCATACTGCAGAAGAGGCCTCTTTTCGAATGGTAGAGCGTCCCCCGCGCGCTAGGCTAGGGCACGACGATTGCTGGACCTAGAATGAGGGCTAGAAACGCCATGGTCCCGAGAAAAGCTATTGTCGGACTCCACAGAGAAACCGTCGAGAGACTTGAGTCGTGGCGCCGGAATGTAGAGCAAGGCTGGGCGGCGTATCGGGAATCTTGGTGACTTTGGCCACAATGTGTCGAGGGCCTCCTCCCCTGTTCACGTGTAGATCCTGGAGTAGGGGGGGGGTTCTCGTGATGCGGATACGGCGTATTGCTTAGTTAGTAAGCGTGGGGCGGTGCACGATCAAGCTCTGCTGCCTTACTATCCGTAATAAGGACACTTGTGTGAGCTTTGCAAGCGAGGGTGTTCACAACGTTAAATCATCTCATTGATTTCATTCGTCCTGTCTCGGATGGTCCCCGTATATCCGTACAGCGGTTTACAAGGCAGAAATCAGCGCGAGGATCTCGTTGATGTCGTTCCAGATACGCTTGCGATTCACCAGACCACGAAGCCCAGGATCTTCACGGGCCGGCCACTCGCCGCTCGCGATCTTCTCTTCAACCTCGACTTGGTGCTTCTCAAGCAGTTCCTTTGTGGCTGCTTGGACTTTGACCGCGAAAGCATGCTCCGGGCCATCGTCGTTCCCTTCGGTGCTTGTTTCCCCGCGTCCTTCGCCGGTTCCCTCGTCGTGCTCGTCTCCTTCGTGTCCTTCGGCTACCTCGTCAAGCTCGTGCAACATATCCAAGTAAACATCCTGAAGTCTCTGAGCCAGTTCTCCATCCACCTCGCTCCAAAAAATGCACTTGCGCTCGCTTGCACGGACTTCGTTGAAGACTTGGTGCCAGTCATATCGCATGCCCTGAGGCTGGTCATTGAGAATTTGCCATAACCAAGGCATCTCCTCCTTAACGACCGAGCGGAAGTACGTCTGCGGCAGTTGATGAAAGCTTCGAGAGGCTAGCCGAAGGTTGCCAACCTCCTGGCGAGTAAGGTGAAACAGAAGTAGGTGGTTGAGCTCCGGTGACAATTTCCCAAACGGATCCCTTTGGCTGACTATGTCCGACGTACGGAATACGACATCGCCGTTCGTATCTGCATATTGACACCGAGAGAGCATGTCCTGTAAGCCAGAAATCCTGGTCGGGTTTGCTACCACCCACTCAGTCCCGTTGATGCAAAGCCACCTTGGAGAGAATTAGGTCGTTTGTGTGCTAGACATGCCATGGGTTCCACTCCCAGGGACGCTTACCACTGCTCTCTACAAGAGTTCAGAAAGTCTGGTTCGGGAAATCCCTTGAACCGACTTCAAGTAACATAAGCGTTAGCCAGAAAAGCAGCTTAACAAAGTCACGGGCAAACGTACTTGGCGGCGTATGAGCCTTGAGCCTGCAAAAGCAATCAGCATCATTCCGCAAAGTGACGGTAGTGACAAGAGAACGAACCTTCCTGAGATTCCACAACCCGTCGATGTCCACACGCCCCCTAGCCTCCAAGCTCTGGCGCTTGAACATGTCGAAGCAGGCCGGGTGCAAGGGGATCGCCCACTCGAAGTCGGGCGCGTTATTGATCATGCAGGACCCGACCCCGTGCCTGGCGGGCCGGAAGTTCGCCGCGTCGAACTCGTACGGCGGCTCGGTCGACACCCCCGTGACGAAGCAGTGCTCGGCCGCGACCTCGAACTCCTCGTCGCCCGGCTCCGGCGCCCAGCCCTGCTGCTTCGGGTGGAGGCAGACGACGCTGTTGACGTCGCGGACGTCGTCGACGCCGACGCGCCACCCGGAGTAGCCGGCGCTGTAGTAGCAGTGCGGGCCGGCCACGTGCTCCGGGTCCGCATCCGCATCCGCATCCGCATCCGCATCCTCCCCTCCTTCCCCTTCCCCTTCCCCTTCGCCGCGCACCTCCCGGCAGAGCCCCGCTACGACGTCGGGCGGCGAGACGCCGAGGATGCTGACGAAGCCGGTCCCGTGGTTACCCCAGGCGGCGGAGGACCGCGGCTCGTCGGGCCGCCGGATGCGGGCGATGTTGAACGCGACGCCGCTGGATCGCCCGGGAGTGAAGGCGATGGTGAGCAAAAAGGGCCCCGATTGACTACTGCTATGTATTCGCTGGGTTTGGGTACCTACCATATCTGGCACACGCGTTCGCTGTAACCCATGCTTCCGAGACCTGAGCGGAGAGACCCTTTGACTAGAATGATATAGGGGTTGAACTCAGGTACATTGAAGGTATGCGACGAGTGCGAGAGGAGCTGGGAAATGTCCCGAGTCGGTTGTTTGTTTGTGATTCGTCTGCAGCCGATGCTGCGCCGCGTAGGTATGACGCGCAAAACAGCCTACCTACCCTTGTTCAACGTTTGAGGGGAGCGTCCTGTGAGGGCCCCGTATTTATAGGGCCTTTAGTTAGGAGCTACTCTGTAATCGTAGGGGCCGTAGTGCATTCACAACCTGTAATTGCCTATAATCCTCGAACAGCTACCAGTTCTTCAAGATTCACATAATTCCAAACCCATCAGCCCTACTCATCTCTGGTAAGCTTCGCACACAGGTGTATTAGCTACATGGGTTTAATAGTTTTTTGATTCATTCCTAACATAACCGACCATGAGCCGGCGTATTATACATTCGTGTCTCTATGGACAGTAAGATACGTAGTCTAACATCAACCGTCCAGCGTCCAAAGCATTCTCTTCCATGGGGTAAATGAATCTGAAAGAGAAGGTTGAACTGATATAAAAATACGAACTATATATTTCCAACTTGAAACACATACAGCGTGCCTACCTCGGTGTCATACAAGAGAATACTGAGTTGACCCTTTAGCAATGAATCCGAACCCGATCACCCTCTACTGTGACAGACTTGACATTACGCTTCTTGTCCAGAAGGACAATAATGTCACCGTTATCCAGGTAGGCCCTAAAGCCGCCAGGAGGAACACTCGGCTCCGCATCCGGCTCTGTCTCCGACTCCGTACTCGGCTTCGTATCGAGGCCAGAGTCTTGGCTGCAGTTAAAAAGTCGCGGCTCGTCATAAATGAAATCCATAACATCGTTGACCTCGACTTGAGCGACAACCTGTTGCTCCTCTCGGGGTAGTTTACCTGCATCAGGGTCATTCAGACTTAGCTTCGCCATGTCCAAGTTGAGTGCCATATCTTCTTCGTTCAGACTTAGCTTCTCCATGCCCAAGTTGAGTACCATAACGTCGCTGAGATCTAGAGCGTCCTTCATCTCGACATCTTCAGTACCGGAACAAAGCAGTGTTTCACCAGTCTTCCTGACAATCCGAATCTTCTGGATTCCGCCGGATTGAGTCTCTGGCCGAGGGCCATGGGTGGAAATGGAATCCACAGACTCACTGGAATCGGAAGCACGCTTCATTATGCCAAATCTTGTAATTGAAGATAAGTTGACAAATTGGAATCGGCAGACTTACCTGGTGTATATCACGTCGAGTGTAGGATTTAGTCCGGCTAAATCACCGTGAGTCCCCGTGTTGGTCGATGAGTGAGTGTGTGATCGGGGAAATTCGTAGGTTAACGAACAACACATTTATAACATGTTCCGGTCTGTTGGTGAAAGAAGAGCTTGGTGAAAAGAGATCTAGCTGGTGGTTGAAAGCTATTATCTTAAACAATACCTTTATAGAATTGGATGATTCGACGACAAAGAACTGAAAGTATTATTCAAGGACACGTTCAATATGCCCCTTTCTTTCCTTTCCTGCCAATTTTCTTGTTGCAAACACGACAAAGAAGGACATCATGTTGTGTGGATGATTGTGGTATTCGGGTTCAGAGGGCAGAAATAATGTAGCCGTAACAATAGGTGCATTGAGAGTATGCACCTTGTCAGCCTACCAGGAGTGTCGGCATGTAGTAAACGTTAGTAAACTCTACGTTATGGCCATTCTGGGGTTCTAAGCGTGGATATTCAGCCCTACCGAAGCAAATGCGTCGCATCACATGTAACGGGCTGAGCCGGTAGATCTAGATTACCAGATCGGTGGGATTTGGTGCACGCTCAAAGCCGCTTGCTGTACCAGGTTTTTACATGAATTCCAATCTGATATCTCACATCTCATATCTCATTTCCTTTGGCATCTCAGCGCTACCTCCTCGCCTCTACACCGTACTCGCTTTCAAGCATACAGATACCCACCTACCTAGGTAGTTATTGGCATCTAGTATGTATCTACTTAGCGCCGCTCAATTTTGGGGGGTTGGTAGGGTTATTGAATCTCCCCGTGACATCATAGATATTGCGCCACGGACCTAGGTAGGCTGACTACCCAGGTAGGGCACCGAGCCAGCGCGAGCCCGGCAAACCGTTATGCAGTTAGCTTATCTTGCGGTCGCCCAATCGCATTCCAATCCTTCAAGATTCAGAAGCCATGGACATTGAAAGCTTTGGTTTGCGTGAAGGAAAATTAGGTGAATACCCAGCGGTCGCATCATTTTAGACCAGGCCGCCAGGGTAGCGACAGAGAGGAGGCTCTCTCTAATCTGTACCAGGACTGGTAATCGTGGTGAATCTGGCGAAGTCACATATTGCCTGGTACATACATACCTGTCTACATAGTACTACGTGGCGGGTAGCATCCAATGGCCCGGACTTAGGTGTCGAAGGATGAAGCAGAATATCGGAAAATCGGTGGTCATGGGCATGGGAAAGTGGATTTCCCATGATGAAAAAAAAAAAAAAGTCAGTGGAATGGGTGGGAAGGGAGCTTTGTCTCCGTCGCTCCACAAAATTATGGTGTATCTCCCACTGGAGCCCAGCAGCCCAGATGCGGCTTATATGTACCTGCTAGGTATAACCTGCATAGATGATCTGTTGATCCTAACCGTTTATAGGCAGCAGCCCGCAGACTGGGGATGTTCTAGACCGTACCAGCACACCTATCCGACTACACACGAGCACCAGGTCGTAGTAGGGAGAAATATCATTTACAGATATGAATATGTATATATATATATATATGTGTGTGTGTGTGTGTGTATTCGCCAGCACAGAAACCCGTCAATGCGTTACATAGTAGATGGATGTCGTTTCTGGAAACCATCAGGAAACTTTCATAATCAAAGCGGCGTGCAAGACCCGACCTAACTGCATGGACACCTGCATATTTTCAGGTAGCGTTGTGTATCACCCGCTCCCGCTAAAATACCAAGCTACGTTAGGTACCGTAAGCTGGAGATACCAGCAAGATTGAACTGCCGTTATTATTGACTTAGCAGCTTGTTTTTCTCTCTCTTTTTATTCTATAGAATGTTTTCTTTCCCCTTCTCCCTCTTAGGTGTATTCGCCATCTACCCTAAACAAGGTGCCGTGACAACATATCTTCCACTTGTCACAATCTTACATGTACCCACAGGCTTGCAGTAGCTGGGGCTTTGTAGCGAGTACACGAATATCGTCCTAGATCGTTTTTAAATACAATCATGTACCTGCATATGTCGGCGTGCCCTTTTCCTCCAGGTCGGCTCTCGGCGGAATCAGATAGGAAATGGGTCGGGTAGGTATGTATGTATGCAAGCTTGGAGATCACATGTAGTAAGGTTAGAAGGCAATGTCCTCTTCCGGTGATGCAGGATACCTGGGGTATATATAGGTATGCACACCTAGGTAACTTGTGTAGGTGCCCTGCTTTCCCTCCGTATGTCTTGAGCCTGCGTACCTAGTTAGGTACCTATGAGAACGGAAGGTTGTGCCATGTATCCATGGATGTATGGATGTATGTCCATGCATATCGTAGGCCCCTGTACCTAGCCTCAGGCGCCACCAACAAAAACCAGCATCTCAAGTCACTTACATCATTGCATTTCGTTTCCATGCACAGGCGTACCTAGCAACTCTCCGTGGAGAGAAATCCCGCATCCATACCCATCATGCCCATCATACCTAATCTATCTGCCTACGTGTATAAGCATGACTGAATTCTATTGTCGTGCGCGATGATATGCGCCTCGTCAAGCTGCTTGATGTAATACCCTAGACACCTCTGCTGTGCGGGTACGTAGTAGGTACCTACAGTTCCCTAGGTCTTCCGTTCTCGTCCCCCCCTCTTCATCCCTCCACTCCCCTCCCGCAAAAGATCGAACAACGGGTCACAAGACCGGGGAATGATCTTCACCTAGCACCGGCTGTCCTCGCGCAAACCCTACCTAGATACCAAGCTTCTCCGTCTCCACTAGGACCGCTCTTCTTGATTCTTCACCTTTGACGGTCTAAGAGAACAAACAGGACGCAGTAGTCCCGGCATTTTTGCCTCGCCGCTTTTCGTCGTTGTCGTCCAATTTCCCGAGTACGACGACAAGAGCGCAATCTAGCCTCGTACAGCCCCTTACGAGATCGCTCTAGCTTGGCTTGCTCTACCAGCGCAACCCTTCCTCTTTCGCATCACTCTGGCAGGCATCCTCTCTATGTGCCCTGCTTCGGTTTACTCGTTGCAGCCCCTTGTGAACCTCGACTACGCCCTCAAAGACTAGACCTACGTAGTTATCGTGGGGCATAATTTCACATCACAGCACATGGACGGGTCGGGCGAGCAGAGCTAAGTCAATATCGGTAACCCCCAAGGTTGCCGGCAAGATTGCGCCTTGGTCAAGCACGCTGCGAGGATTACCGGCCCGCAACTGTTCTAGGACGACTATTAGGTCGTTTATTGTTTGCGCAAGATGGGCTCGACCCAGGAACAGGCGAGCCAGCCGCCCGAAACGGACAAGGTTAATTATGCTATTGATGTTGACAAGTCTTCTCAACCCGACATACAGCGCGAACACGATAGGGGGGGCTCCCTCCAGTCGTCGCACGAATTACGAGACCACGACAAACTTACCGACTTACCTTCACAAGTAGACAAAGCCTCTGTCGCAAAACCTACGTCCCTCCCAATGTCTACCGACCAACCCCCCTTAGTGGTTGACACCAGCGCCGCGCGGGGTCGAGTCTCGAGCATTCCCTCATCGTGGAGTATGGGCTCGGATGGTCACCTTGGCCATGACGGGAGCGCCAGTAGCAACGCAGATCCTTTGGATAGAGTATTCCCTATTCGGTCTGTCGTCAGTGTCGACCAGTCGCAACCATCACCTCTGGCCACGTCACGAAATCCGGTCGACCTTGCTTTTCCACGTCAGGAGTCTACCTGGGACGGCCGCCGACGGGCAAGCAACCCCCACGTACTGGCCGGAATGACTGGAGGGATTACACGAAGCGAGACTAACCCTGTTTCTGGTTCGCCGCTCCCGGGCTCGTCAAATGAAAGGCGGGGTGTGGAGAAAATAAAGAGAAAAAATACCCTTTCCAATTCCATGAGGAGCCCCCAAGGGGATGGCGAACATTTTGCTGCTGGCCCACCACCCATCTTCAATGACGGATCTTCAGAGACTTCCGACAGGACAAGAGACAGTAGGTCTCTGCCTGCTGGAGGGAGCCAAGCTGGGGATTCATCTGGGCGCAGAACCCCAGAACTCAACGAGGCGCTTGTCACAGTTCGCTTTCGCCATGTAATGACTGATGACGGTCACGCTGTCATTATGGGTCGGGACAGTACCCTACAGCGTTGTGAAGACGAGCCGATCCACGCGCCCGGTGCTGTACAGTCCTTCGGCCTCTTAATTGCTTTGAGGGAGGAAACTGACGGTCGGTTCTCCGTTCGATATGTGAGCGAAAACTCGCAGAAAATCATTGGCTTTTCCCCGCAGGAGCTATTCCGACTTCAAAGCTTTACCGAGATCTTCACCGAAGAGCAGGCGGACAACCTTCTGGACCATATAGATTTCATCAGGGATGAGGAATCGGACCCTGCCGCCAACGGCCCCGACGTGTTCAGCATATCCATTAGACCAGCCAAGGTAAAACCCGTGAAGCTCTGGTGCGCAATGCATGTTAACGACAACCACCCCGACTTGGTCATTTGCGAGTTTGAACTGGAAGATGACCAAGAGCACCCCCTCCGACCTCCGGAAGAACTGGTTCCAGATGATCCTGAGGATACACTTTACCAGAACCCGACGGCGGAAGAATTCAACGAGAGTACCGAAATTAGCAGTAAGCCACTGAGGGTTCTCAGAAGCGCACGAAAAAGGCGAGGGGAGGCTGGAGCAATGCAGGTTTTCGACGTTATGTCCCAGGTCCAAGAACAATTAGCATCCGCCCCCAGTCTGGACAAGTTCCTCAAGGTTCTGGTCGGTATTGTTAAGGAGCTTACAGGATTTCACCGGGTCATGATCTATCAGTTCGACTCGGCGTTCAACGGGAAAGTTGTCACGGAATTGGTTGATCCTTCTCAAACTCGCGATCTGTACTACGGCCTACACTTCCCCGCCTCCGATATACCGAGACAGGCTCGCGAGTTGTATAAGCTTAATAAAGTCCGGATGCTCTATGACCGAGACTTAGAGTCGGCAAGACTGGTTTGTCGTTCGACAGAAGATCTGGAGCTGCCACTCGACCTGAGCCATGCTTATCTTCGAGCTATGTCTCCTATACACTTAAAGTACCTTGGGAATATGGCTGTGCGATCCTCTATGTCCATATCAGTCAACGCCTTCAACGAGTTGTGGGGACTTATTGCATGCCACAGTTACGGCTCCAAGGGAATGCGAGTCCCGTTCCCAATTCGGAAGATGTGCCGACTTATTGGGGACACGGCGTCGCGGAATATCGAGCGGCTCTCATATGCATCACGTCTGCAAGCAAGAAAACTCATCAACACCATGCCGACAGACAAGAACCCCTCCGGATATATAATTGCCTCATCCGACGACCTCCTAAAGTTGTTCGATGCCGACTTCGGCATTCTCTCTATCCGAGGCGAGACGAAGATTCTGGGGAAAATCGAGCAATCCCAGGAAGCGCTAGCAATGCTCGAGTATCTACGCTTGAGATGCTTCACCTCCGTGTTAACTACGCAAGATATTCGTGAAGATTTCCCCGATCTTCGCTACCCGCCCGGGTTCGCACTCATCGCGGGCCTGTTGTATGTACCGCTAAGTGCTGGGGGCCATGACTTCATCGTCTTCTTTCGCAAGGGTCAGGTTAGGGACGTGAAGTGGGCAGGCAATCCATATGAAAAGATAATCCGGGAGGGCACTTCGAATTATCTTGAACCGCGCTCTAGTTTCCAGGTGTGGCATGAGACAGTCGTTGGTAAATGCAGAGAGTGGACTGAGGAGCAGGTAGAGACTGCCGCGGTACTCTGCCTGGTCTATGGTGAGTTAACCAAATCTACCTCTCTTGCCCCTATATACTTGTCTATACGCGAATGACAACGGCTGACTTATATCACAGGCAAATTTATCGAAGTTTGGAGGCAGAAGGAAGCAGCGCTGCAGAGTAGCCGCCTTACTCGGCTCTTACTAGCCAATTCCGCACACGAAGTCAGGACGCCGCTTAACGCCATCATCAACTATCTGGAAATCGCTCTGGAAGGCACACTCGACCAAGAGACTCGGGAAAACTTGGCAAGGTCCCATTCGGCCTCTAAGTCGCTCATCTACGTGATCAATGACCTCCTAGATCTCACAAATACGGAGGAAGGACAGGATTTGATTAAGGATGAGATCTTGGACTTGCCAGCCTGTATTCGAGAGGCAACCGAGCCTTTCAAGGTGGATGCCAAACGGAAATCCCTTGTGTACGAGATCATCGAGCATCCTGGCCTCCCGCGATACGTCCACGGAGATTACCGACGCGTACGGCAGGCAGTCGCTAATATGACAGCGAATGCGATGCAGCACACAACTAAGGGCTCTATTAAAGTTGAATCGTACGTCACTGAAGTTTTGGACACTCGTGTCAGAGTCGAGATTGTGGTACACGACACTGGCCGTGGCATGAGCAACGAGATGCTCGATAAACTCTTCCAGGACTTGGAACAGGTCAGCGCGTACGTTGAAGACCCCACGGCAGTAGAGGAAGAAGTTGGGCAGCCGCACGACAGTCGAACCCTGGGCTTGGGTCTCGCGGTTGTAGCACGAATAGTGCGAAATATGGATGGTCAGCTACGCCTAAAATCTGAGGAAGGGAAGGGATCGAGGTTTGTCATTCAACTTCCCTTCGAACTGCCAACGGGTGAATCCCTAGATAAGGTAGGCGCAAACGAAGACAATGCCAAATCAATTACAGGGTCGATTGCCGCTTCTGTTACCAAGAGTCTTCCGCCTCCATATGCCGGCGAGGTCACGCTTGTTGACCGAGGGGGCTTAAGCTCATCCCACGTAATGAATCGTATGATTGTTGAGAAGCGAAGCTTTGAAGATGCGAATAGCGTCAATAGTTTGAAGAGCGGTGCTAGTAACAGCGTACGGAGCACAAAGAGCGACGCAGACCGTCTGATCGATGCAATCCAGACGCCTCTATCGTTAGGGGAGCCGGACGAGGAAGCTAGTGACATCCAGCGGCGGAATTCCAAGGGCCACCAACAGAACCCCAGCGCAAACACCGCATCATTATCAACCTCAAGTCGCGTGCATTCACCACCCCGCAACATACATACCTCAGAGCGCCCCACTACATTGCAACGGACCGTGACGCCTGCTTCCGATGCGAAGTTTGGAAGTTATCCTGTCACGGATATAAGAACTCCTATAAAGCCTGTCAAGGTCCCCGATGAATATGTGGACCAGCCGAAGGTTCCACAGACCGGACAGGAGTCCAAGGTTTTGTTCGAGGTTCCTGGCACACCAGGAGGGAAGCCTAGCAAACCTAACCCCCAACTATCCGCCGAGAAGAAGACGAGCAATCTCCGCGTCCTAGTGGCTGAAGACGACCCCATTAACATGAAGATACTCAAAAAACGTTTAGAGAAGATTGGTTGTGAGGTTTACCACGCAGTCAATGGCGAGGACTGTGCCACGGTCTATTCTGAACGGGCCCCAACTTTTGACGTCGTTCTCATGGACATGCAGGTGAGTCGGCATTGAAACTCGAGCTGTAGCTAGACTTAACTCTTGTATAGATGCCTATCGTCGACGGCCTTGGCAGCACCAAAATGATACGAGCGTTCGAAAAGTCGGACAAGTGCACGGGACTTTCTCCCCTGGCCGAAAGCCACAGGGGAATCCCTATATTTGCTGTGTCAGCGTCCCTCCTGGAGCGGGAAAGGTCGATGTACGTTCATGCTGGGTTTGATGGATGGATTCTCAAACCGGTTGATTTCAAACGACTCAGCGTTTTGCTAGACGGAATCACCAACGACAAGGTCCGTGATGAATGCCTTTACGAACCCGGGGAATGGGAACGAGGTGGCTGGTTTCAAAGCAAACCATCTGCACCTCCCAACTCCCAGAAACCCGGAAGCGAGACCAACTCAACTTCGGAGGGTGACACGCCTATAGGACTCGTGAAGGCACCGGAAGAGCCTCCAGCGGCCCAATGAGCCTGCTCGTGCTCTATGCTGCTGGAAGCATAATATCCTAAATATTGCTAACCAATGGCGGCAGCGGCTTCTGATAATGCCGTGGCTGGCCATCTCTTCCAATACAGAAAGACCGGACCTGACTAAGCCAAGAGTCCGGGCATCGATGGCAAGGGGCTATGGCTTTCGAAGTGTATACGTACACTTTCGTGTACTATATAGTGCACCTTCCGGTTCATCGTGAGCCAGTGTGGCTCTCTGTGTGCGATTAACGTTGGCGTAGGGATTATGGCAGGTCGAGCGCTGTTCCAATTCTGTTTCCGTCGCGCTTCGAGCGACCGACGAGAAGATATCCATGTTTATTTCCCATTTGTTTTGGGGGGTTTATAGAATGGATCGGGCGGGGGACCCCATGACAGCACACGCATAGCATGGAGTTTTGGAGAGGATTCTGCATTCTCATCGCATTCGGGTTTCACACACGTGCGACGACATCAAGCAGACCGTGCATGGTTGATGTTTGGCGGGAAGAAGCTAGAGGACGATGTACCCGACACACCTACCACCTCACACGCGAATGCGCATTGTCACTTTTCCTTTGCCGTGACATCCACGCACATTCTTCATCGTCACCAGGCGGGTGGCGCATATTATGCCGAGTCCAGACATCACTGTAACGAAGGAAGTGTTTTCTGGAGAGAGAGGAAGATTGTCAGGATACCCGGTACGACTGACTGACTGACCGGCTGACTTTGGACAAAGGTCTGGCTGGTGTGTTCGTGGTTAGAATATGCAATCGGAAAGACCATTGCGAAGAAACGAAAAAAAAAAGGGGGTGGAGATAGGGGGCGTGGCTGGGAAGAGGGAGAAAAGCGGTATAGGTACCTACATATCGTAGCCTGCCTACTGAAATATGATCTGATACGTGCTTTGGCTGGTGGTATTCGGTCAGTACGTGCGTGAGTGAGCGGTCTGCCAGACGAACCGCGCTCTCCACCATCGACCCTCCCCAGTCCCCAGGTATCACGGGGAGGGACGACATCGGTTTACGGTAGCAGCACGGCATATCACTTAGTCTATCCAGGACGGAAAGGCTTCTCTCATATACGACCCATTTGCGCGGCAATTGGCTAGGTATATAGGGAATGAATGTCATCCATTCAATTCAGGTCACGGGAGCAAGCTCAAAGTTCATTGGTGTTGGAAATTGTTCATTCGCTTCGAGAAAGGGAGCGAGGAGTTGGATTGCTTCTCCCAGTTCGAGATCCGCCTCTCCCCGTTGCCCTGTCCCCCCCATCGCGGTCGCCTATATACATCATTACGTACGCGCCGGGCCCTAGTCATTCATTGGCAATCGTGGTATATATCCCTTTGTCATCTCCCCTGTCCGTCTCTCTCGTCCATTTCCATTCCTTTTCTCATAAGCGCCTCTCTTGTCGATGGCCAGTCCATTTTTCTTCTCCCCTCAAGCCGTATGTAGATAGATAAAGATGGTAAATATGTTGCCAAATGTACCCAAACTGCGCAAGCAGTTTCACAGATATGGTTCTCGTCTTCTCCCGCTCCTCCTGATTTGTAGAGAAAATTGATACTACACCATTTTGCGCCTGTAACCCAAAAACCGTTGCCCAAAGTATACACATGCCGCCGTTCCCTCCGTCGTCTATCGAATTTGTTCTCGTGAAATACCGTAAAACGAAAAAGTATAAATAAAGTGTAAATAAAACACGTAACATGCATAAAAACGCCACTGCTGATGGCGCAGCAGCGAGAGATGCCGCCACGACGGGAACTGACACCGCATCCGAGGTTGGGGGGCTGGAAAGGCTCCGTAGTGGTGGGCAGGGACGCGTAAGACCTCTCTCCTCGCGATGCTCTCAGCCGCCGGAGGGCGAAGAGGTAGATGGGAGACCCCGGACAAGCAAAGAGGGGGAGAGGACAGTGTAAGTCAGGGATGGTGAATAGGCGACCGCGCCTGCGGCAAAGGCCACAGGACAGAAATGCGAATCGCCTTCCCACTTATCCGAGACCCGTGCCCCATCATGCTGGCTCCGTCCGTAAGGGGGAGCTTCCTCCTCATCAGGCATTGTGTCGTGTGTCCATCCGTCCGTCCGTTCGTTCGTGTGTAGATATGTAGATAGGTAGTTATGTAGGTCGGCTAGGTAGGTTGTATACCTAGATAAGCGATTTACTAGGCCAAATCACTCGACCGTGAGCTCTCCGACTCGGATGAGGCGGAGTTCTGGGCTCGGGCCATGTGGACCAGGCGGTAGATGCCGAAGGCGATGAGGGCGAGCACGATGAACAGCACGATGATGATGATGGCGATGACGTCGTTTTCCTTGACCATGGCTGCGGCTGGATGGAGCTAGGCAGGGAGAGAGCGGGATAGGGTAGGATGGGTTGGTAGATAAATGGATGGATGGATCGGTTCTCTCAAAGCCGGTCTACCTGGGTATTCAAACAGATAGGTCGCCTGGATCGGTTGGAAAGATCGTCTGGGCCGTGTAGATGTATGGCTGGATAGATGGTTAGCCGGGGCGCGCAGGAAACGGCCGGAAACGATAGCATGACTTACCCAACTAGCGTATCTATGCTTCTTGTTCCAGAGGATTCAATGGATATCAGCAACAAGACACAGAATAGCAGCGGCGATAGCTCTATTCAGGACCTTGGACACGAGTCGACCACTCCAAAAGCGATGGATAGTGGGTGGCTGGATCGATATCGCGAGCAACTCGACGACGTGAGGTTGGCGATACGTATCTTCAAACGCATGTACACGCGCACACCCAAGCAATCAAAGTACGATCAGTGAGGTGAGCCGGATAGCGAGAGAGGGTGGAAAGAGAGGAATGGAAGTGGCACAGGAGCAGCAACATAGCAGGCCCGGATGGCCATCGGCTGGAGGGCACCACACCGTACAAATACCTCTGGTTGCCCCGCCATCCCATTTCGCAGTAAATAGCGAGGCTGGGCCGACGTCTCGCATCGAAATGCGCAAGGCTGGCGATGGGAAGTCGGTGGTTGGAGGACAGGTCTGCAGGGGGGGGGGGAGAGGGGGGCGGCCGGGGATGTGAGCCACTAGGACCCCCGGCCTGTCGGGCAAAAAGCAGGCATTAGGTATCCGGGGCGGGAGCGCGTTTCTTTGGCGGGTCCCCCGACCAGCAAGTACATATGCACCTACTACCTAGCTCCCCAGCCCCCTCCAGATGCTTTTTTTCAGTGGTTTCAGTCCGCCAGGCACAGCCCGCACAAGCACATCCACCACGCAAAGCTCACGCGAACTCTCATGCGGTTTCTATAGATAGTATGATACCACTGTGTATCACTGTGTGCACAATTGAAGATGGGCAGATTCACCTGATGTCGCCTTCCTTATGATGGGTTTCAAAGTATTTATACTTGAATTTTCCAATTGAGTAACTCGTAGAGCCCATACAATACGGGCTTCGGCAAAGTGAAGAGGCATAACGCCACGTCTGAGGCCTTTCGAACATCTAAGACACCATTTCAGATAAATAGTCCGAGGGAATCTCGAGCGCCCATGAAATCCACGATTTTGGTGTAGAGACAAATAAAGTCACATGATCCCGTCATTTTACACTAGTACTGCGACTACAAAAAGGAGGGCAAGGCGGCATCGAGACTCCTAATCTTTACATATGCACTGCGAACATCTCGTTCAAGATGCACTATGCTAGAGAAAAAGGAGGACGGATGCCTCGATCCCTAGCAAGGGACACGAACAACGCCTGACGTCACGAGGTAATATATCGAGGAACCTTCATGCCCAACTGCCCGTAAAAGACTACCAAGTTCCTGCGTACTCTGCAAGAAAAGAGCCACTGCGAGGATATATCCATCCTGCACATTCGTACCTACGCCAAATATATCGTTGGGAAATGTACGAAGGACAGAATCACTCCTCTTTCAGCTCCTTCGGGGCGTTGTCGCCTGACATGACGATCTTGACATGTCGCTCGTAGAATTGCAGCATCTGCAAGCACGTGTCAGCCAGCTTGTTCAAACGTGCTTGTTTCGCGTCTCGCGTCTCTCCCGCCACTCACCTTCTGAGGACACCGCTGGTAGACGGCCTTGGGTTCATGCTGGGTCTTGCGGCCGTTCTTCCACGTGAGGTAGACTATCAACTTCCCGGAGTGTTCATCTTGGCAAGCATCGATCGACTCGACCTCGTCCTCCCAAGAGCCAACCGGCGGCTTCCACGCTCGTCCGCTAGTGGGCGGCGTGGCCGATGCGGGATGGCTGTCGCCGCGTCGCCGCTTCGTGCCGTTGGTCGGCGTTCCCGAGGAAGGCCTTCCGCGCTTCTTGGTCTTCATAGCTGTCTTGGCATCTTCAATGAGCTTATCTCGCCCGCCTTTGCTAGACAGGTACTCGTCGAGGACGTCCGAGGCATTCTCCCTAATCAAACCGCGTTAGAAGGAAGACAAAAGGCGCATTTTGTGCTGAAGCGCATATCGCATTACCTAAGATTCTCTTCGTCCTCCCATGTCTGATCAGACTTCTTCTCGTAGCCTTCCCACTTGACCTTGAATTTTATCGTGCCCTGGATCTGTGTATTAGTTGTCGGGAATCCATCGGAATGAAAGGCCATGTATAGCTTACGTCGGCCTCGAAGGTATGAGTGATAATCTTCTCCACGATATACCTGATTGCCGGTCAATTCCAGATGCTAGATTCTCGGGCCGGGCGATGGGCCGGGAGGAAAATGCGCACTCATCCTCTTCTAAATCATCATCTTCGCCATCTTCGCCATCCTCGGCCTCGGCCGTAGCATCCCCATTTTCGACGTCACCCCTCACAACGTCGGGCATGTCGTCATCTTCACCTTCATCTTCTTCTTCCTCCTTGTAGGCGGGAGCTGTGTTCTTGACACGTTTAGATTGTAGGGGCACGGTCAAGTCCCCGACGTCGGACGCTTCATCGTCGCTAATAGCTGTTCCGACATTGTTAGATTTCGCGTTCAATCCATGAAGCGCTCAAAGCAAAAGCCTGTGTTGGAGATTTGGAGGGGGGTGTTGAGTCGGAAGGGGGGAGGTTGGGGGAGGTTGCGCGCAACGGGGGCGTGTCTCGCGAGTAGTAGCGCTATTGAAGGGATTGACGTACCGGGAGGCATTTCGACGTCAAGGAGAGAAACGCACTTGAAAAGAGACAATTGGGCGTCGGCTTCGATGGGCGTCGACGACGGTTGCGCAAAGATGGGAGTGTTGAGTGCGATTGGATAGCTTGGTCAGGTGTTGGTTGGTCGGATCGCGAACAAACACCCGCGACGCAATGAATGGGGAGCTCGCATTTAGCTTCAACTGCATCAACCACCTCTGACCTGACGACCTGTGGTGGCCCGACCTTCAAACGCCCAGCTGTTGGCAGCTGGGAGCTACGAACGGAACCGGCAGGAACCGACACGATGAATAGATATGTGCCTCCTAGATACAGTGGACGCAGCAAGGGTTCCAAGTGGTCGTTCACCAGAAGAAACTCAAGCAACCTTCAATGACTTCAATTGATCCAGATGTCCTCGTGACCTTTTCGTCGCGGCTAAATGTACATAATTGTACGTACCTAGCTAACCCTTGTTGCGCACACAAGTACTACTAACTACCGGTACACACGCTGATGTGTTGATACTTAGGTACCTAGGTAGTCATGGTAGCGAGATGACCATTCTGTTATAAGACGGTCCCGGTCGCGACGAGGCTGATACTCCCTACCTTATTAACACCCTGCCAACCTCTAAATCTTCTAGAACACGTGGAAATCTGGAAGGATTCAGTTCCCCTAGGCAATAATACAGTAAACCCGACAAATAAGGGTCGCGAAGGAACGTAGAACTTTCGAAGCACTCGTTCACCCCCTATCTTCATTGATACGGCTAAGTGACTGGAGTGCCTGCTTAGCACATAGTACTTACCAAAGTTCTTGTGCCCTCTCGGTGGGTCGCAGTCGGTAACAGCAGTGAAGGTTGGATAGGTAGTGGAAGCGTTGAGCCTGGGGGCTCGTACTTTCGTATTCCTCGTTCAATCAAACATGGACTATACTAGAAAAGCATCTATGGAGCTGGCAGCCTGATCCCAGGTGTATGTTCTTCGAGGCTGCTGACAACACAACGACGTATGAGAGTGTATTTATTTATATTGTGCGAAGAACAGCATTCTAATTTCTCGTAGCACACATCATCACTACCTACGAGTTCCAATACAGATGTATCCATCTATGTACCTGGTTAGCAAACCTGGGTGACATCCCCGACAGGTAGGTAGGTGTGTGTTCTCGAACCCCCAGGTCCACCCAGACAGACTGTCGGACTTGTCAGAACTTGTCAGACTGCCAGAACGCGTTGCAACACGGCGATCCCTTCCTCGTACAACCCGTAGGAGCTTTACCGTTTACGAATAGACGGGAACTGACGGCGCCTGGTTCCCCGGCATTGATCGTTGCCAACCTGTCCAGTAGGAAGAGCGGGCGCTCAGACATTGGATCGGACCTGACAGCCTTACTCTTAGCGGCTGATCAGTGATGCACCACCCGGGGCTAAGCAGTTCACCTAGGTACGCGGGCAGTCTCTGACACACCGTGTTGGTGGCATTCCTGAGCTGTTTTCTCGAGTACCTAATATGCATCGCATGCAGTATACACATATACACATACAGATACGCACACAACATAACAGCCAGGAGTGCTTTAGGATATCAGGTCGGGAACTGCCGAGGTGGAGTTCGAGATATCTTTACCTTAGCAACATTCAAGGTAACTACGGTATTCAGCGCAAAGCGCTAAGCTAACATTACTTAGCAATTACCGTAGGTCCCCAGTTGCCCCTTTTCAGGAGGTAGGCTATGTGCGCTGCAAGCCTCCAGGGCGAACGGGAAGATTCAGGGTTGTAACTGTCAGCCATCGGATTGCAATCCGTACAGCTCAAGTTACCAGGTGGACAGACTGACTATGCGGCTTGAGGATGCAAAGTGACTTTTGGCATACTGATCAAAGTGTGGTAGATAAATGTATGGATGTACGGACGGGAAGCAGGTCACATACTACCTCCTACCTCCTAGCTTAGGAGGTACATAGTCGATAACATCCCGTCTCCCTATTCTTAATTTGGAAGGTCTGCTCAGTGCCTACCTAGGATAGGCATTTGCCGATGTAGTTCAGCAGCATATTCAATACCTAAGGTAGCTACCGAAGTGAGGTGAGGGCTAGATAATCGTGGAATATCATTTACGGAAGTATGTCCATATCGTAGGTAGTAAGAAAAACGGCAAACGAAGCTGCGGGTGTGTGTGTGAGGTTGTCGGATCAAACTTTCAATCTACGTAGAGAGATCTCAGTGCGCCAAGGGCACATGCCTGCCAGGTACCTACCTAGGTCTAAATAAGGAGTTAAAAAAAGGAGAACATGGATTATACATCTAATATTGACCGTACCTATTCCAGGTACAGGAGGATGTAGGTACAAAGTCTAACTATGCCTACATCCTTGGAGATTCTTAGCCAACCGCTTGGCAGGGTAGCAGGCAGTACGTGTACACCCAACACCAGCAGGGCGGACCGCTGTTGTCATTGCGCTTCTGCGCAGTGAATAGTTGTAGTGCCTAGCTCACTCCCAGGTCCCACGCATACATGTAGGTACCTAACTCAATCGATTGGCAGCATTTATAACGCGGGAAGTTCTGTTTAGGGCATTGAGAGGAACGATGGAATCCACCGGCTGCTAGGTAGTATATTCGCGTTGGCCTCTATTTTGGAGGGAGAATGACTGCTGCCGCCCGCAAAGACATTACATACCACACCTATGCCTCGGTAGGTTAGGTACCTAACTACCTCCATTGCAGCTGAGGTCCACATATACCACGTACATGTACATGACACCTAACGGTGGGGATCAGGTAGCCACGGGATCTTCCCCGGTTCACATCTTGGGAGATATGTATGTGCAGGGGGGGACGGTACAAGGAGGGTCCATCTGCAGGCGAAGGCTTGTGTAGATGCCCACCGGTCAGCGGTCTTGAAAGTAGGTAGGAGGTACCTACAGTCCGTACGTCGTAGGCCAATTAAACAACGGTGGGCGATGTACTACAGGTACCCGTACCCGTACCCGTATGTTAGGTCCAGTACCTTGTTAGGTCCAGTACCTACATGTCCCAGGGCCGCCAGGTCGCTCCGGTCGGCGCTACAGCGCTAGCCCCTGATTCCTCCCCCGAAGGGAAAATCCTCCCCAAAAAATATATCCTATCATCGACGCCATCTTGTTGAATTGGCACCCGTGAAGTCCAGACCTATCCTGCTCACAGTGCTCACAGCGCAGCCCAGCGGTCCTCCTGGTGTCCTCCTGGTGTCCTCCTGGTGTCCTCCTCCTGCATAGAGTAGATGATTAGAAACAATTGCACTGCTTCCCGCCAGCGTCCCGCGTCCCCTCCAGGAGCTTTGCCTTGCTTTGCTTACCTAGATGAGATCCGAATGGGGGAAGCTCCTTCGGGGCCGTTGCTAAGCTGTTAGCTGCTGATGTTATTCTACCTCTTAGTTGTACTCCAAGCCTGTCATTCCTTGTCTACTTGGCCTATCCTACCCTACATAATCTCCTCGTAGCCCTCCTTCGTCTCATTGACTCGATCCGTCCCCGCCCCGACTCCCGACATACCTCCAGGCATGTCCGACGCACCCACCGCCGGCGCCGAGTCTCCTGGCGCCCCCAAGACAAGTGCGCCAAAAGACCGCAGCTGCCCATATTGCGGTCAGGCCTTCACGTCCTCGTCCCTGGGGAGGCATCTAGATCTATACATCAAAGAGAGGAACCCCAAGGCCCCCGACGGCCTACACGATGTCGAGGCCATTCGAAAGATGCGAGGGAGCATCACCCGGAGACAGCCCAGGGGCTCTCTCGTACGCCGGGACTCCTCAGCTCCCGGCACTCCCACCGCGTCCTCCAAGCACAGCCCAGAGCCCAACTCGGGCATCAGACACGCGGGCATACCGAAAGACGGCCATTTCGTTGTAGACCAGACTTCCAAGTATCCCTTCCAACCCACGTGGGAGGCGACCGGGGTGATGAACGACATACCCTCAAGGAGCGAGGAGCTGAAGGGCGGCCGTGAGGAAGGTGCCGGGGCTCGCCAGGACTTGTCGAGGCGGCCTAGCATGCCGCGTGCTTCAAATAGGGCAGCCCAGAAGACGCAGTTGGATACGAAGCAGAGGGAAGCCGATGCCTTGGATACAGCCCGTGCTGCCGAGTTAGCTCTGAGAGAATTGTTGGGCTCGTGGAGGGCTGCCAAGTACGGTCGACGTCTCCTAGTTGTGCCCCTTGTGTTGCGTTACTAACTC
The DNA here is from genome assembly GCA_000966885.1 of Xylaria sp. JS573. Classification (NCBI taxonomy): domain Eukaryota; kingdom Fungi; phylum Ascomycota; class Sordariomycetes; order Xylariales; family Xylariaceae; genus Xylaria; species Xylaria sp. JS573. The sequence continues at coordinate 91,608 of JWIU01000020.1, read as the reverse complement.
GTTGCCTTGTCAGACAACACATTGACATGAACTCGGTGCCCTTCGACTTCGACCCTCTCTCCCTCGACTTTCCTGCCCTCACCCTCCAATGCCTCCAGGCTCCCCCAACCCTGTTCTCCTCCACGCCGCACCCGACCTCGACATCCTGGTCCATACAGCCGCCCGCACAGAAGCAGTACGAGGCGCTCAAAACATATTTTCGGGAAGAGTTTCGGAAGTGGAGGGTCACCTGTGCCATGGCCACTACGGCCACTGCCGAGAATCTGACGTATCCTCCGTCGAACATCCATGCACCTCAAGATATGCGTGAAAGCATCAAGAAGGCGGAAAAGGCGGCCGCCGCGCTCGAGACACAGGTCGACGAACACTTGCAGTCGACGTATCATGTTTGGGAACAACTCCCTGTGGCGAGACGAACTGAGCTGTGGTCCCTGGAGCTTGCCAGAAGTGTTGGGAGAAGGCAAAAAGATGTAGAGAAATTAAAGGAGACGCAGCGCAATGTCAGGCAGGAAAATGCCCACCTCAGAGCGCAGATCGAGCAACTCAATCGTCTTCAACAGCCCAGAGAATTCAGGATAGTCCCGCCCGCAACGATTCCTATTGAGGAGACCGTCATGTCGTATTTGCTGGACTTGGGCACCAAGGGTCATCGTGGAATAGGCCTGGACTCGGAAGACCGTCATGCAGACATCAACACTGTAGTCTCTCGCGCAATCGAGCGGTGGAAGACTGTCATCGTATCGTCGAGAGGGACCGGCATGACCGCTCAGAAGCCACTCAGCCAAGGGACACCAACCCCGACAAGCGCAACCTTTTCGTTTACCCCTACTTCTCAACCCCAGACAACCACAACCCGCCAGCAACCCTCACAAAGGTCTATGCCCGCCACGAGCAACGTACAGTCGAGTAGTGCTCCTCAATCCACTGCTCCGACAACAACGACTACAACGACGACGACACCAGTGGCCACAGCCACACCAGCCACGGATTCCACACCTGCGGCCAACGATGATAATAGTGACCAAGACGCGGACGCAGAGATGGAAGAAGAGTTCACGCCGATAACGCCTGTCATTGCGAAACCGCCGACACAACAGCATCAGCAGCAGCTGGACGTGCCGCGGACGAGGGCCCACGACCAGCGAATGGCTAATAATACCGAGGCGCGGTTCGCCGTCAATGGCGCGGGGACGGCGCGGGGGCCCAACGTGAGGCAGCCGATGCAGAACATGGGCGCGAACGCCGCGGTGACGGGGCGGATGCATGGCCAGCACGCAATGATGAATAATAGCGATTACGGGACGGCCGTCCAAGGCGTTGGCGGAGGCGGCGGCGGCGGCGGCGGCGGCGACCCTATGTATATGGACTAACATAATTGTTTTTTCGGTATTTTAAAACAGGCGTTCAAAAGAGGAGGAATAATAAGAGATAAATCAAGAGATAAATCAAGAGAAAGAGAGGAAGAAAGAGGAAGAAGAGGAGGAGGAGGAAGAGGAGGAGGAGGAGGAGGAGGGGAAAGCGTAGTCAAAAATCTGTCCATGGACTCTGACGAGATCAATGCACAGCAAAAAGTTTGAGAGCAAATGTGTAAACCGCCTTGGCCTTGGGACCATGCGCGTTAATCAAATACATAGCTCAATAGGAATTCCAACGCACCATAATGCTATACACAATTAACTGCCTTTGCTAATAGATTATTATGCGAGATCTGGATGTGTGATGCATGTGACTATACGATGTTACAACATCTCATGTATGTTATGTATATTACACATAATCTTGAGTTGAACTGTATGCCCCTGTATTCTCTCCATAACCCGCGTTGGATATCGCCAATATGCACAGAAAACTGCCATGACACACATGCCTATTAGGTTCGAACACCTGGGCAAGGTTTCAACCTGCCCATGTATCCTTCATCATCTCTCTCACCAGTAATACTTCGAAGTCACGAACCCTCACGCGTGGCGGTTCATGTCATCTAGATGAGCACGCCGTTGGCGCGCCGGCTATCCATCTTGTCTTCTCTAGTAGTAAGCCGTGGAGTGCTTTTACGGCAAGCAACCGTAGATGTTGATGTCTCATTCGGGGGGGTGCTTAAACAGACAGGGGTAAGAGGCTAGTGAATGGATATATAGTTGAAGACTACGATCGTAGCGCAAGAAAGGTAAAAAGGAGAAGTAAGGAGAATAGGTGTATTCATACAGGTGATGAGCATCGAGAAGGTAGATTAGCTTGGTACGCAAGTCGTAGCGCTCGATGAACACAGCGGGGACAGTATGGTCAAATAGGGGCCAAGTCGATGACGAGACCTACTGAGATACTGGGTGTAGGTATTAGTGTGATGGCCTCAGAAATGAGCATACCCTATATGACCTGTCTCGTAGCGTAGTATTCATCAGTGTTTACGACTATGGTGGAAAAGCTTATCGAACTAACATCAGTCGAGACTTGCTGCGTAATTCAGTGTCACCTGGCTGTAACCATCTACGTTCATGTAAAGGACAAGTGCTAACACGAGGGCCGTCCTAACACGGTCGAAGACGATGAACGAGTATAAATATCCTTCCGTCTTCAATGCATTCTCCGGTATTCGCTCCCGCAATCCCCCAATCTCTCCAAGAGAGCTTCTACTTTCCTCCCCTCGGGTCCAAGTGCGATCTCGTTGATGTCCGTCATATCGTCAGCGTCCAGCCGAAAGCTAAACGCCTCCACGTTGTCCTCGACGTGATCTGACACGCCCAGCCTGGTCCCGACAATCACCGCGCCTACGGCGGGTTGCTGCAGGACCCAGCGCGTGGCGACGTTGGAAATGCTCACGCCGTACTTGCGTGCTAGTTCCGCGAGGCGCTCGAGCAGGGTCTGAAACTCGCTCCAGTCACCCCAGGTTCGGATCATGTCGAGATACTTGCGGGTGTCAGATATGGTCCGCGGGTATGCTTGTAGAACCACCTGAATAGGGGAACAGGGGTTGCGTACCTTTCTTTGAGACGGCGTGAGCTGCGCCGACTCTAGGTAGGCCTCGGGGACGGGCTGGCCGAGCCACTGCTCAGACAGGAAACCGCCGCACTATTGTTGAGAGCGCTGTCAATGATATACCTAGTAGAACAGATAGATACCCATTGCGGAGAATAAGAGGTTCAAACTCACAAGAGAGCCGTAGGTGAGTAGTTTCAGGTCCCAGTTGCGACACACGTGAATCATTTTGAGCAAGGCACGCGCGTCTATGACCGACAACTAGAGAGTAGGTAGATTCAGCATCTACGAACGAAGCCCACAAACTCCGTAGTTTAGATAGGGGGTGGATGGGCTTACTTGTACCTGGTTCGATACGAGCCCGACTGGTTCTCCCTGTCTTATAAGATACTCACAAGCCTCTCGGACGTGCTCTGAATCGAAGTTGCAAAGGCCAATCGCCGATACGAGTTCCGGGTGCGATTTGGTGATACGGACTAGTTCCACAAGTATGTCGAGATAATCTTTATCCTCGTACTGTTGTTTACATATGATGAGTCCAGCCGCCAGCAGACGTGCAGGACCGGGCCGAGAAGAGACTTACATCGTACCAGTGGAACTGGAGCAGCTCGATCCGGCCTCCGCCCAGGCGTCGACTCCGTTCCTTCACCGCGGCCAGCATGTAAGACGTGTTCACGTTCTCCCGCCCGACGGGCGCGAAGACGCACCATTTCGTGGCGGTGTACACGGCGCTCCGCGCGCCCGGCTCGAGTTTGTTCCTGAAGTCGCCGTACACGAGCTCGGCATCACCCTGGATCCAGCCCTTGGTCAGAACGCGCACAAGCCAGTAGATACTAAACTATCTCGCAGCCATCTCGGCTTCACGTACGTAGTGATCCGCCATGTCCGCCGCGGTCAGCCCATACCCGACGGAACGCGCCAGCGCCCTCTCCTGGTCCTCGGCGGTCCCGGATCCCCACGCGGCCGAGGAAACCTGCCACAGGCCGACGAAGAGCCGGGGTACCCTCTCGAGCGGCCCCAGGCGGAACGTCTCAACAACATGTCTCGCACCAGGCTTTACCGGCAAGTAGGAGCCCGCGACCACGCCGGCGGCGGCGGCGGCGTCCGGGCCCGCGCGCTCGTCGGGGAACAGGGACGCCACGACGTCGCGGACCTGGCGCTCGGCGCGCGCGAAGGGGTACACCAGCAGCGGCGGGGGTTCTCGTTTCTCTCCCCGCAGCCCGGACATTGCCTCGCAGTACGCCGCGCAGCCCCTCAGGCCGGCGAGGAGGCCCCTCAGAGATCCCAGCAGGGCGGCGTCGGCGGCCGGCCGCGACTCCTTGAGCGCCTGCACCGCCTGCACCACGTCCCCGTCGAACCGCGCCAGCGCGCCCGCGAGCGGGCCGTCCGCGGCCCAGCGCGCGAGCGCGCGCGGGATGGATGTGGCGAAGTGCGATAGGCTAGGTAAGTAGGTTAAGCACCTCCGTTAGGCACGTATGCATGACTGCCGTTCGCGTATTTGGGTGGATGTAGGCAGGTATACCCAAAGCTACCTACCTACCTACCTACCTATGCATCATCTGCCGCGCCGGGGGGGGGGGGNGGGCACGAAAGGAAAGAAGGGATCGCACTGACTAGGGGAGCGCCTCCTGCGCAAGCTTGCAGGCGAACATGCACCGCGTCTGGGCGAGGTACGTCGCGCATGTCGGGCTGACGACCCCGGGTTCCGGGAACAGCTCCTCGGGGCTCGGAAAGACGGGCGGGCTCTCGTGGAATGTGCCGCGGATGTGCTCGACGAAGGGCCGCTGCGTGCGGGAGCCCTGGGACAGGAGAACGCGCAGCGCGGAGCGTAGCGTCGCTGGTGGCACTGGGGACGGACGGGTGAGGTTAGATTCGCTGCCCTCTTCCGCGGGTTGACGTATACACGTGACTAAGTATATAGCTACAAACAGTTGCTTATCAGGAAATCATCCATCATGTTCCTTACATTCGTTGTCAGCTCTCGTGATAGATACCGTACTGCTTCACGCTAGGATATCCGTGGATGAACGCGAATACTCACACGTGTCCAGCCATCTTGGTAATCACGTTCGCTTCTTCTTGCTAATCTAGGATGACCGATGATGTGACCGAACGTTCGGTATATCAAAGTGATAGTTGCGATGGCATGAGAGGAGGCCCGCAGTCGGTTTGCAGAGGTTGAAGACACGCTGAAAGCGCAGCCTCACAGGTAGACGGACTCTGTCGCATTGGGTAGATAGACTGCCAATGACGGATGCGACTTGAATGAGCACCCAACCTGCGATGAGCTCGAACAGGCAGGCAGGCAGACAGGTAAGGTATGAATGATGACAAGTTACATGCATTGGACCGACCACGGTGACATGACCGCGCTTACAGTCGGTGGTCGATTACAGCAGATGTGGAACTACTCCTATGCCGGACCTTCTTTTCTATCCAGTACGAACTGTTAGACATCTGAAATCCGGAAATCGCTTCCCCCGTATGATATGCGTACGTGGGGGAGATATGAGATGATGAAATGGCACTGTAAGGTCAATTCTGCTACATCTGCTCTTGGATCGACTCCAGCACCGCATCCCAATACCTCGGGATATCAATCCCCGAGCAAATCCGTCCGGAGAACAAGGGTATAGCTACCTAAGGTAGCTTGGGCAGGCCTGACTAAAAGGAGTCTGTATCTTCTAACGTGATGGGAAAGAGATGGAGGAACCTTGAACAAGAGAACCCAACGCTTAGGCATAGATCAGAAATATCCTCCAAGCGAAAGTCGGAGATACAAATAATTCCAACTACATACTGTTTACATAAGTAATATTCAAGTATATGGGTGAGGGGTATGCGGCTAACCTAGGCATTACCCACCCGGATAAATTCAACTAACCAAGGTATCTCGTATTGTGAACGTCTTATAAGAAGACTCCAACAGAGATGGAGACGTGCTGTGTTCAACCTTCGAGGGCCATCGCTCCAAACCTCTCAAGTATTCAAGTAGTCAGCTAGGCGTCTCCGTCCCATTCCCTATCGTTCAGCTGTTCACATCCTTCGACGAGGACTATCGACATCATGCCGCCAGTCCGGAACCCGATCCTACCGGGCTTCAACCCGGACCCGTCGATCCTGCGGGTTGGCGAGGACTACTACATCGCCACCTCGACGTTCGAGTGGTATCCTGGCGTGCAGATCCACCACTCGAGGGACCTGGCGAACTGGGAGCTGGTCGTCCGGCCGCTGAACCGCAAGAGCCAGCTCGACATGCGCGGCGACCCGGACAGCTGCGGCGTGTGGGCGCCCTGCCTCACGCACGACGGCGACCGGTTCTGGCTCGTGTACACCGACGTCAAGCGCAAGGACGGCTCTTTCCGGGACACGCACAACTACATCGTCAGCGCGCCGGCCATCGGGGGCCCCTGGTCCGACCCCGTGTACGCCAACTCGTCCGGGTTCGACCCCTCGCTGTTCCACGACGACGACGGCCGCAAGTGGCTCGTCAACATGCTGCAGGACCACCGGGCCCGCCCCCGCCCCTTCGCCGGCATCGTCCTGCAGGAGTTCGACCCGGCCGCCGGCCGCCTCGTCGGCCCCCGCAAGAACATCTTCCACGGCACCGACCACGGCCTCGTCGAGGGGCCCCACCTGTACAAGCGCAACGGCTGGTACTACGTGCTGACGGCCGAGGGCGGCACGGCCTACGACCACGCCTGCACCCTCGCGCGGTCCCGCGACATCTGGGGACCCTACGAGCTGCACCCGCAGAAGCACATCCTGAGCTCCAAGGACGCCCCGTTCGCCGCGCTGCAGCGCGCCGGCCACGGCGACTTCGTCGAGACGCCCGACGGCCGGACCTACCTCGTCCACCTGACGGGGCGCCCGACCACCCAGGAGCGCCGCTGCGTCCTGGGCCGCGAGACCGCCATCCAGGAGGCCTACTGGAAGGACGACGACTGGCTGTACGTCAAGGACGGCCCCGTGCCCTCGCTCCACGTGGACGTCCCCGGGGTCCGCGACGACGGGCCCTACTGGGCCGAGAGGCAGTACGGCTTCGCGGAGGAGGGCGGGGCGCTGCACAGGGACTTCCAGTGGCTGCGGACGCCCGAGCCGGACCGCATCTTCCGGCTGGAGGAGGGCGGTGGGAGGCTGATGCTGACCGGGCGCGAGTCGATCGGGTCCTGGTTCGAGCAGGCGCTGGTGGCGCGGCGGCAGACGCACTTCTCGTACGACGCCGAGACGGCGGTGGCCGACTTCGCACCGACAAACGAGCGGCAGTTCGCGGGGCTCACGGCCTACTACGGCGTCTACAACTTTTTCTACCTGGCGGTGACGGCGCACTCGGACGGGCGCCGTGAGCTGCTCCTCATGAGCTCCGAGGCCTCGTGGCCCGACGGCAAGCTGAAGACGCCGCTCGCGGACCCCGTGCCGATCCCCGGCGAGGGCGCGGTGCGGCTCGCGCTGGAGGTCCGCGGGCGCGCGCTGCAGTTCTTCTATGCCCTCGGGGGCGAGGGCGAAGGGACTTTGAAGAAGATTGGCCCCGTCTTCGACGCCTCGCTCCTCTCGGACGAGTGCGGCGGCCACCAGGCCCACGGGAGCTTCACGGGTGCCTTCGTCGGCGTCGCCTGCTCGGACCTGGACGGCACGGCGACCCCGGCGACTTTTGACTACTTCATTTACCGTCCCGTGCACCATGAGACTGATCGATACGAAATCTGAGTCGTGAAGTGTCTGTCTTAAACCTTACATCGTCATTAGATACATTTGCATCGGCTCTGGAATCTGCTACTGTTGAAATAAATTGAGTTAAGATGACCGTGTTTCCGTTATCTACGACCAATAAACCCTCTTAATACCCAGGGAGCCATTCGAAGCTAGAAGAATGGTGCTTTAAACGCGCCAGGTTAGCTAGGAGACCCCAGGCTTATTGACTGGCTGAATCTTCCATTGAGATGATCGAGAATGAGTGGATCGTTACGAGATATGGGTAGCTACGAGACTCTGTAGCGATGTTTAAGGAGAACACCGAATCAAGCGCTGTAATGAGAGACCGAGAACATTATTGCCTGTTTGTCCATAGCATTCAATTCCATTAGACTCCTTCTCCCATCTGGACGGCAGCGTATGATCGATCATACTGTTCCTATAAGTTTGCAAACAGATATTTCGCCCCCTCCCAAATCTCGACGCTGCTGGGCAAGATCTGCTCGGGGGGCAGCAGGAACCCGTAAGAAGTGGACCTGAGCTCGATGCCCCAGCCGAACTCGGCGCCGGCCGCGTCCGTCATGTAGTCCCGCCCGTTGCCGCTGGACTGGTACAGCACGACGCAGCCGGGCCCGTAGTCGAAGGTGGTGTTGTAGGGGCGCGCGATGGCGGCGGCGGTGCCGGCGGCCAGCGCGATCTGGGCCTCGATGTTGGCCGGGAACGCCGAGCACGTGTACCCGTACGACAGCAGGATCACCTGCGCGTAGCTGTGCCAGTCGATGTACAGCTTGATGCCGTGGTTGTCTTTCAGCCCCTGCGCGAAGGCGATCAGGCCTGCCGTCTCCGGCGCGTCGCCGGGCTGGTACCCGCTGAAGGTGCCCGAGGCGGGGTCGGGCGAGGAGCCGTCGCCGCCGAACCCGACCGGCCAATTCCGGTTGATGTCGGTGCCTACCTCGGTCGTGTTGTCTCGGGTTTGTCTGCGGAATCAAGCGTTAGCGGTTGCTACTTGCATCAACCCCTAACCTGCTCGTGATCCGAAGAGCAGGGAAAGTCGGATGAAGCTATCATATATGCCCTATAGTAATGCCAGAATAGAGACAACAAATCGGTTTGTACTAACCGATTCTTGCGCCAGACTCGGTCCTCTGTTTGGGAATATGCGAATCCTAAACATAGTGCTTAGCCAGCAGTCCCAGCTTCCCAATAGGGGTGACTTGACAGAAGCTCACCGTCCGGATTTACAACCGGTAAGATATAGAAATCGTAATTATCCAATGCTGACTGCACGATGGTGTCGTTCTCATAGCCTGCAATCAGCTGGTAGATGAGGTATTCGACCACCTGACCGAAGTTGTAGGTAAGTGGCTAGAACTACTTTGTGGGGAGGGGGTCTACTTCAGCTTACTTTGGATGTAATCCACTCGCGTGCGTGGACATTCCCATTGAAGAAGATTGCAGGCTTTGAGTCCTTTCCTCCGCTTCCCCAGAGGTGGATGCCCTACTTTCACCACACGCATTAGTAGTTGATTTGTCCCGTACTTACCCCGTGCTTACAGGGCGACGCTGAGAAGGACTTTGTAGTTTAGGTGTTCTAGGGGCATATAGCCTCTGGAATCGAAGGTATCGAAGAACGAGAAAGTGAGGTTATTACTGACTTGAATGGGTCTACCTTCAAATGAGGTACCCGCCTCGATCAGTTCTGAATTCTGGTCAAAAGCCGCCTGAAAGTCAGCCCACAGTCGGATATGGTCCTCGTATGCATGATACGAGTCGAACCAAGATAGATCGGGGAGTCCTTTCTCGTCGAGTCCTTTGCTACTGTCAGCACCACCGAACTAGTTCGGAATTTGTCATATAGTATTGATTGGGGATTTTGGACCTGGATAGTCTCCGAAAGGGCCCTCTGCGGCAATGTCGGCTCCCAAGTCCTCACTGAGCATTTCGAAGGTGACATTGAGCACCTGGAAGTCAACAAGACCTTCCGGTGGTACGGCAATGTCGAAGCTTAATCCATGATTGCGGTTGAGCTCGACTGCCAACAGAGCCTCTATTTCCAACTTCAAGTCCACTGTGTGGTCATTCGTGGTCACCCTGTAGACCTTGTAGCCATCATATTTGGCTTTACCGCGTCGACTAGTCTGGAGAGCGGCGCAGGTAGTAACAGCGTAACCAACAAGACCGAAGAACCTCATGGTGAGTTGTTCATCGAAATATTGATGTGAATAGCAACCCTTCTATTTCTTCATTTACGGAGAAACGACATTATATACCATGCTATCCGTAGAGCACGAGGTGGGTGCGCTCCCCTCACGACCTCGTTGGAGAAGCAAAGTTGCAGTGCAACATAGCATTCGTGAGTTTTAAAGACACCGGCTAACGCCTTCCTAATGCTGCAATCATATCGGCTTGGCATATGAGGTGATGATGGCGCAGGATATCGACACTCAAACGACATCGTACAGAACAATAAATAGGTAGTCGGATGGGTTGTCTGAGTAGTGCTGCAAGAATGGAACTTTCCTTACCCCGACACCAACTTCGCTGTTCATCATATCTTGTAGAATTGACCTAACTAGTTAGTTTTATGATAAGTATTCCATATAGCCTGTACCCGGTGTTTGACGTAGGTATATGAGCTTTGCTATTTGGAGATTGGTTTTTTATGTGGTCACTTACAGATTGGTTTTTTTTAACTGCAGTCACCTGCTATTATCTTGGGACCACCAATCTTTTGTTGCTACTTTTGTTGTCGCCTTAGCTAAAGAGTTAGGGCTAAGGCAAGCAGCTGGCTTAGCTGAATAGTTGGGAAAGAGTGTTAATAAAAAATCCCTTTTGAATACTGATACAAAAAAGGCTTCAAAATAATAAATAATTATATAAAAAAATAATCTTCAAATAATGTAGTATTTGGACGCAACCTGCTGCTATACAAATTTGTATTATAGCAGGTTGCAGTTGGATACAGCTGCAAAAAAAACCAATCTGCGAAAACCAATCTCCAAATAGCAAAGCTCTATGAGATACGACAGATAGACGCTGATTTCGTTTATATCGATGATACTACCGGTAGGACTTCTAACTCAAACCGAGCGCTATTCCGTATTCGAGTAAGCTATTTAGAAATTCAGAGACAAAGAGACGCAGAGGCACAAGTTATATCGAGTTGTGATTAGACCGATCGGGGTAGGGTACATAGTGTCGAGCCTCTAACCCCGCCATCCCTATTCCTCAATAACAACCTATGGGAGAGGGCCTGCTATCGTGGCTCCGATGTACTTACTCTTCTATTTCATTCCTAAATCAATAGGTAGTACGGCAAACTACATTCACACCAGAACAACCCGATTTTATCGTCACCGGTCGATGGATCACGAGTCGCCGCAACACCTATGCATGATATCTACAACTGGATGCCATAGTCGGATTTTACCTACTGCAGAACAGCAGCTGGTTATGAATACATCCAATGTGTTATGCGAACCGTGTAGCCTTTACGCAATGCCTGGCGTTCTACGGTAATTGAAGGAAACGGACTGAAAGCGTTTGAGCCACAGGTACACCCGCAGGCACAGGACCCTAGCAGCAGCAGCCGCCTACACGCCTAGCCGCTACGGAAGTTCCATGACCGGGAATGGGGAACGGCTCACAGATTAGATGCGGGTACCTACCAGAGATGTACGGTAGTGGGTAATGATCCCTGAAAAGCCTAGATCGCCCAGACTCCCTACATAGTAACGCGCGGTATCTAACGCGGTACAGATTATCCAACCCGGCAACCCGGTAGCCGTCTTGGTATCGTGATCCATCCATGCGCATGTGCGCGAAAATAGTCTCAAGTGGTATTAGGAAGTGGCTGGCGAAGGCATCGCCACATGCCGATTTAGACATTGGATACAAGTGCCTAGAGTGGGCGATGTTACCTAAGTGCATACCTAGCCTCCCGTGTCTCATTGCAGCCATGTGCGTCTCTGGCCATCTCTATCCCCAGCTGGTCGGTACTGCGGTAGGTATCGTGCCTATGCAAGTTTCCGCGTCAGCTACTTGGTCCCTCTCGGCCCATACTATGTACTGCGGTATGTCTCGATTTCGCATTAGTTCACTGGAAATATGTATGTACAGGTCTGTAGCCCGCTATGGCATGTGGAGGGTCCCAGTCCAGTCTCCAGGTCTGATCCTACGCTTAATCCAATAACCGCTCCTTAGTGCGAACTACTTATCAGAGGTTTGCTGGACTAGTCCCCTATCCGCCTATCAGCTTGGGGGCCAGGATTTCACCATCAGCCCATTGCGCCGTGCATCACAACATAGGACGGAGTTGCTAACTTAAACGAACAAATAGCGGCAAGTCACTTCCCTACATCAAGATAAGATGGTCCGGGGCTCTAAATAGCACTCTAGGGAAGGATTCAACTCAACTCCACAAGAGAGGCTCTCGTGGACAAAAGACTGATGAACGCTCCGTTTATGGGGACACGTACTGTTACCCATACTGTACTGTGTAACCTTGTTATGATTCGGGCTACAGATTACAAGTACAAATGGAATGTCCCGGCTCTGTCGAGTTGATCCCCCCGCCTTGGGTCTCCCCGCCTTGGGTCTCCCAGCGGAACTTTCGTCCCTTTTCACCATAATCTGGAACACTTTACAGCAGAAATGTCCACCCAAAACGATTTCCGGGTCATCAGTAAGTAGAATCTAGACTCCTTTCCCACACGTATACTTCCTCCTTGTCACAGCGGGCAAGTGCATGTTATAGTGTGTTTATGTTCGGGAGACTGGAGCCGGTGGCTCCTGTGACCCGTCTTCTCATCACCCGTTTGATAGATAGGCATATACAGGCCTGTCTACAACGGGTAGTTATCTGGGGAAATCAGTACTGACACTGGATGCCATAGTTGTGGGCGGTGGTCCGGTTGGCCTCATAGCCGCGCACGCCCTTGCTGAAGCTGGCATCGACTATGTACTCCTGGAGCGACGCAACGAATTGGACACCAATGCCGGAACATCAATCGTTGTCTGGCCGCAAAACGTCCGAGTCCTGGACCAATTGGGGCTTTTCGAGGAAGCCCATAGGAGGTATTATCCTGTCCAGTTCAAGCGCAACGGGCGAGCAGATGGGTCGGAAATCGTGAGTAACAGTATGATCCAGCAGGTCGGTATCAAGTAGGTCACCCCTATGACTCCTGTTCAAGTTTCGATTGTGAAATCTGACATTGGCGATTCTGGCAGCCATGGCCACGAGTTCATGTTGTTTCATCGAGCAGAGTTGGTTGATATGCTCTACAAAAACCTAGAGGACCGAGAAAGCAAAGTCCTGCTAAAAAGGGAAGTGGCATCTATCGAGACAACCGATACCGGAGTCACGGTAACCTGCCAGGATGGGAGCACGCACTCTGGATCCATTATCTTGGGCGCAGATGGCGCCCACAGTGCTATCCGTCGACTGGCCATTAAGAGTGGTTCTCAGTCCAGTGAGAAACCTGAGGGGCTAAATAAAATACCATTCGCGGCCTCATATAAGGGTCTGTACGGCTACGGGAAGAGGCTAGAAACAGACGACCTCGAGCCTGAAACTGTATATGAGATCCATGGCGAAAAGTTCACCGGCCAGCTTATCGTACACAGAGAGCGTCAACACTTCCTGCTGTGTGAACGTCTTCCGAAGCCCTCACGGGAGCGAACCCGGTTCACGCCAGAAGACCAGGCAGCATTTGCTAAGAAATACGCCGACTTCCGCTATACCGACCAAGTATCTTTCGGTGATGTGTGGGCTGCCAAGGAGTGGTCGTTCGTGGCCAACATCAACGAGGGCATGGCAGACAACTGGCATGGGGACCGCACGGTTTTAGCTGGGGATTCCGCGCACACGATGACACCCAATATCGGCTTCGGCATGAACACCGGGCTTCAAGATGTTACTCAGCTAGTAAACCAGTTGCGGTCGCTCTTACAGACGGAGCCGAGGCCCGACACGAAGACCTTGAGCACCATGTTTGCGAAATATCAGGCCGCAAGGGAGAAGGATGTTAAAGAATCGGTCGAGCTGTCCGGATTATATACGAGGCTCGTGGGTTGGAATAACCCGGTCTGGAGGTTCCTCGACCAGTACTTCCTGCCATACATCAACGGGGATGTGAACGCCCTGAACCTTATGATGGCTCCCATCGTGGCAAGGGGCATCACGTTAGATTTTCTTGACGAGCCATCTTACGCGACGGGTTCCGTACCATGGACTCATGGAAAAACAACGGCTAAAGTAGTCTAACGTTTAAAATGGCTGGGTGCGTATAGTCGTAATGAGGTAGCTGGGGATATGCTCCATACCTATACGTTATTTGTGCTGAGTAACCACGTTACCCTATATATTATCTATATATAACAAGTGCTTTATATCTTACCAACGCCCTTCCTGAGCTATTATTGACTATCTGGTTTGATTCTCGGAATGTCAAACCCCCAGTTCAGGGGGGGCGGGGGGGAGGGTGTGACACCCGCAGTGCATTCGATATATCCAGATTTAAAGGTGCATAAGTATACGACTACGAGTATGAATATTCAAGCAAAAGATATTTCAATTTCATGTGGCGAGATGCGGATTCAGCGCGTCTCTTCTGTCTCAAACGAGTTGTTGTATAACCTAACAGAAGCTCCATCAAATAAGCGCCGCGAACACAACCTTGGAAATCAACCAAAAGAATTACCGCGTTAAAACCGTCTTGTTAGATACTATTTTCAACAAGTGTTTCAAAACCAGATTTCAGTCGATTCGTTGCTTCATTAAACCGGGGGTTGGGTTACATGATGTAACCTTGACGAGCGGATGATGTCATTCGCAGTTGCGCGCGCACAGATACACGTATATACCTATAACACTCAACTACGTGAACGACTACTATTGACGACTGCTTTGTATGCATTTTTCATTCTGATAGTAAACATACTTTCAACCTAAATATAATTTAAGAACTCTTTTGTCTCGGTCTACGGTGCTTTTTTTTTTTTCTTCTCGGTCTTGTTTCACTGAGCCTCGCCTTCATCATGGATATCATGTCCAACATTCTTCATGCGGTCGTCGATTACGTCCTGTCATGGACTCGTCTGGTATGTATTCTGTTCCTTAGCCTCCAACAATAAAATAAAAAGTACTTAGCACGGAAACTAAATAATCTAACTTTTTAGGCTCAAAACTCCCAATACGGCTGGAGTTCGTTGGATCGAAAGGTAGGTAGTTAACTATACTGTCACGTTCCATCCTATCAACGGACTGACTATATGTCGTTCCCATGCGCTAACATGAGTCAATATCCAGACCGGGAAACTGATACACGAGCAACAGCCGCTCCAAAAGAAGCTGAAGCTCCTCTTTTTCTTCAACCCGATAGTAGAATGGATCGATACCACCCACGCCATGCGTCTCCATATACACAAGAAGTCCGTCGATGCAGGTAAGTCCTCAAAATTAAAGACCGCGACTTTCCCCCGTTTATTCTATAGTTGACTGTGCAAAACACAGGGGAGAGGGAAAGCTTGCCTGGGTCAAAAAAAGAGATCAAGGGGTTTATCGACGCTTATAACATCAACATGGCGGACTTCGAGCCCTCTGATATCGGCGAGTATCGCACCTTTGCCGAGTTCGTCATCCGTCGCCACTCCCCAAGGTCCCGGCCCATCTTCCACGAGGACGACGACTCCCGGGCCGTGGTGGTCGCCGACTCGCGCGTCGTAGTGTACGAGTCCGTCGCCGAGACCAAGAGGCTCTGGATCAAGGGCAGCGATTTCAGCATAACGAACCTCGTGATGGACACGCGGCTCGGGGCCCAGTTCGACGGCGCGGCGGTCGCGAGCTTCCGCCTTTCCCCGCAGGACTACCACCGGTACCACTCGCCCGTCACGGGCACGGTCAAGATGTTCCGCAGCGTGCCGGGCGACTACTACCAGGTCGACCCGTGTCATAGGGACCCACACACACTAGGAGTGACTGGCCGAGACGAGGCATGTGACGAGGCAGTTGGACTGTGATACATAAGGCCTTTGCAGATACGAGAATTCCAGGTAGTAACGCAGGCAGCAAATAGTAACGAGGCTGTCGGCGCTATCGGCGCTATAGGATTACTGCTTTAGGAAGGCACGCTAGCTATAAAAGGGACTGAAGCCCGCCGAAAGAAGCTAAAGAAAATCTAGTTGACAAAACAGATCCTAGATTTGATATAGCTTTAATATAAGCTATCTACCCCTTTTTGATATTATATTAAATCTATATTTTTGCGCCGGATTATTTTTTGCAAAAAGCCACTATTATTAACTACCTTCATTATTATTATTTTCGAATACTTGATACTATATTAAACCTTAATAAACCCATTATTTCTATCGAAAAAAAAACAAAACTTTTGTTTTATATACACCCCCTATTTTTAACGCTATTATAAAAAACGTTTAAATCCTCTTACATATAATCCAAATTATTATTTAGGATTTTATTCCATAAATAATCAAACTTAAATAATATATAAATGCCGCATTAAACGAGACTTTCGAATTCGTTATAACCCATGCTTAAAACGCCTCCATTACCAACAAAACTGTATTTAGCAAAATTAACAAATTCCGACAGAATTACGAGATTTTCGCCCAAATTATAACTTAAATCTATTAGAGTTAAAAAATGGTTTCGAAAAAACTAAAAAACTTTAAAAAACAAATTATCGAAGTTAATAATTATTTTGCTTAATCAGTTTGAAAGAAAATTATTAAAATAATTATTAATAATAAAAAGCAACTCGAAACTTTTAATAAACTTAACTAAGCTTACGCTATCTAAAAGAAGTTTAAATAGCAATTTATTTAAGTTATAAACGCTTTTTATTAATAACAGCTGGGCTTTAATTAATGCATTTAAGCTGTCAAAAAATAGGCAAAAACAGCTGACGCAACCCTCGCCGATATCATTACCAAAATAATAGACCAGAATATCCGATTCGGATAAATCACATAAAATCGTACGGATTAGATTCGCGCCATCGCCCAAAAAGTTACTAACGAAATCCTGCGCTAACAATAAAGCAATTAAATTAATATAAAGTTAATTTTTTAAACAATTAGCTAACAAAAACAAGCTAAAACTATTAGCCTTTGTAAAACTCCACAACTATTTATAAAACTCCAAGCCTTTTTATACCGCTTCCGCATATTTATTTTTCACAAACTAATAATATCCAGTTCTTTTTTATCAGCTATTAAAACTTGAAATATTATCTCTTCCAAATTTAATAACAGCGACGTCTTTTTATTAGCTAAGAAATATTAAATTAAAAAAAAAATGAAGACGCTTAAAAAAAAAAGCTGCTAAATAGGCCTCCACATTTCAGCGATTTGAAGCCAATTTAGAAAACAGTAACGGAAACGACAACGATTATAACAACAATAATAATTGTAGCGGAAGACGTAGCCCTTCACACAATTCTGACAATTTAAGCTCCCTTAAACCTATGCCAGATCCCGGCTTTAATGCATTCTTACTTAGAACCTTAATTAAGGCCCTCAGTAAACGAAACTTTCAGCTTTAAATAAACAAGTCACCTACCTATAATAGCAAAAAAATAAACAAGTTTCAAATTTAATAAATATTTATTAAAACATATCTCGATATTTATTAAAATTCGTTTGAAGATAATAGATTTAAAATCGCATAAATCGAATCCTTATTTATTAATCATGCTTTAGACTGGCACCAAAAACGAGTTAGAACCTTAAAAAATACACATCTTTAAAACAATTAAATAAATTACGAAAATTCAATTAAAAAACGATTTCACAATTTAGCCGAACTACTTAAAAACCTTCGGGCTTTAAAGTCGCTCAAATATAACGGGAACATCACACATTACATTATCTATATTATCAACCTCAATATTCAAGCCTGATTAACTGATCTACAGCTGCAAAAAACCGTATTTGCCGCTCTATCTGTAAAAATTTTTGATTTTGTCTATTCCCGATTCAAAGGAGTTTCCGATTATAACGAGAAATTTTTAACTGCTATTAAGGAAGCAGAAAAAGTTTATAAAGCGAAAAAAACGAACTCGGCTGCATAAAAAAAAAGAATCCGGTTCAAAAGAGTTTAAAAAGCCGGATAAACCCAAAAATAAAGCGCCAAAAACTCCCCAAAAACCTACCGCTTTTTACAAAAACAATAAAAATTCCGCTTCCATTAACAAAAAAGCCGCGTAACTAAACGTTAAAACTGCTTTTAAAAATATTAATTAAAAAAACATTAATTAATTTAAGCAAAAAAACAAACAATACATCCGATATAAACGAAACAATTATAAAATTTGAGAGTATTTCGCTAAAAAAAACATTCACGAAACGGACCTACCTGCAATACCCAAAATCGGCTTTACCAAAAAACGAAAAGAAAAACTAACTGAGAACGCGTAATTATCTGAGGCTAAGAAGCCAAAAACTGCTGCCACCAATTTCAATCCGTTTCAAAATAAAAACCGTTTTAAATCAAAAACGGAGAATTTTTAATAAACCGCCCCACAACGCTGGTAAGGAAAAAACAGTCGATAGACGGGACCCACCTAGCTAACGCAACAAGGGTGTTTATATTATTACTTCCCAGACGCACCACTAACGCGCTCCCATAAGAAATTAGGCAAATGTACCGCGCGTTAGATTCCGAGAACGAGCTACCGCCAATAGCCGCCGTCTCGGGAGTTAAGCGCCCAGCCGAATCTAACGCGTCTGCCCAAACTAAGAAGCCGCGTATTAAACACAAACCAATAACGCCTATAATAATCATGTTCGAAAAAAGAAATATATTTATTTAAATACTTATAAATTTAAGTAATTTAGTACCTTTAATTAATTAAGCTTTTATTTAAATTAATTATATTTCTTTAATTAAACAAGCCACTTTATTGCTTATCCGCGCCTTCAATAATAAAGTCACCAAAGATATTAGAACTTATTTCGCACCCGATTTAATTTTAAAACGAGATAATTATTACAACAAACTCTTAATAAAAGCCTCCCCTTTCGACAAAAACTGCAATATAATTCTTTCATATTAGTAAATAATTAAACATAAACCCATTAATCTTTAAAAAAACCAAAACAAAAAGCTTTTATTTCAATTCAACTATTATTACAAAAACTGTATAAAAAATTAAGTTAATAATATCTCCTTTATTTATAATAAAAACATAGCCCTTTGTTTTAACGCTATCGTTATTAATACAGTTTTATTTATATAAAAAAACGCGAAAGCTTTTTTTAAAGTTTCCGAAAAATTCCAAAACTTTTTATAAATTATAACCAAAAAAGCAGCTCGAAAATTATTTCCGTACCGACTTTATAACTACATTATTGATATAATAAACGAGAAGCAACCATTTTAAGAACCTATATACGTTTTAAACCAAAAAAGCTAGAACTTTTTAAAGCTTAATTAAAGGAAATGTTTGCGACCGGCAAAATATACTAATCCAAATCCTCTGCATTTTCTTCCATTTTTTTATATTTAAGCCACATAATCGAAATTTCCGATTATATGTAAATTATTAAAGCTTAAATCGAATTATTAAATCTAATTAATACTCTTTTCTATTAATAAAAAAATTGCAAAAATGCATTAGTACGATTATATAATTTATAAAATTAAATCTAAAAAATAGCTTCCATTTTATTCGAATTAAAAAAAGCAATAAATAAAAAACCGTCTTCCGATATAAATATAAACTGTTCGAATATACAATTATATCTTTCGGCTTTACCAATACGTTTGCAACTTTTTAAAACATAATTAATTACATTTTAAAAAACCTATTCGATAAAAAAGTTATCGCTTATATTAACGATATTTTTATTTATGCCGATATATTAAAAAAATATAATAAATTAATCCGAAAAGTATTAAAGCAATTTACAAATAACGGACTTATTGTCGTTTTAAACAAATATATTTAATAATAGCAAAAAATTAAGTTTTTAAACTATATTATTTTTCTAACCGAAATCAAAATATCGAAGAAGAAAATTGAAACAGTTTTATTTTAAAAAAGATTCGAAAATATAAAAAACGTTTAATTATTTATTGGCTTCGCTAATTTCTATCGACAATTTATTAAAAACTTTTCTAAAATCGTAAGATTTTTTACTATCTTTATTACCAATAATTCAAAAAACTAAATATAAAACCTAAAAATGAAAAAAGCATTCGAAACTTTAAAAACGGCTTTTATAATCGCCCCAATTTTCGCATATTTCAATTTGTTGTGACAATTTCAATTAGAAATTGACACATTAGATTTTATATTAAATATTATTTTGTCTCAAATAAAAGATAATAGCTGCCTTTATTTTATTACCTTTTATTTTCGAAAGTTTTTATTAATGGAAATCAATTATAAAATTTATAATAAAAAGTTTTTTACAATTATTAATAGTTTTAAGTAATAGCGCAAGTATTTGAAAAAAGCCAAATATATAATATAAATTTATTTAAATTAAATTTATTTAAATTATTATAATCTCGTTTATTTTATAATTATTAAAACGTTTAATTGAAAACAAATACGATAGGTACAAAAAATTGCAGATATTAACTTTATTATATATTTCCGATTAAAAAAAAACAATATTAAATTTAATATTTTATTTTGACGCTCGAAATATCGTTTTAAAAAAAGGGAAAATAAGTACCAACCCATTAAAATGGTATTATAAAAAAACATTTCGCCCCTTTTATATTAGTATTTTTTTTATAATTATAAAGTTTTCTTTACGTAAAATAAAATTCTAAGTTTTTAAATTAAATAAAAAGCTTAATTTTAAAAAACAAAATTTATTAAGCAAAACTAGTTAATTTAAAAAACTTCGATTCGATTTTAAACAAAAAACTTCTTTATTACAATTACGGTTTTTAAATATTCAACAATAAGGACTTTAAAAAAGCTATTTTTAAATTTAAATACGATATTAAAGTAGTTAATTATATAAAACAAACAAAAATTATCGAATTTATTTAAAAAAAACTTCTAATAGCTTTAAATAGATGCTAAAATTGTTTAATATATTAAAAGATGTCCAAATTGTCAAAAAAATAAAGCATTTCGATATTTTTTTTACGGAAAATTTCAGCTATTAGAACTTTCTTACGTATTTTAATAGTTTATTTCGATAGACTTTATTACGGACCTTCCCTTATTAGAAAACTGCAACCAGTTGTAAATAATAGTAAACAAATTTACTAAAATAGCGCATTTTATTTCTCTCAAAAAAGGAAAGCAATTAGCAGAAAATCTAACCCGAATCTTTATTAAAAAAATTTAACAAATATATAAATTATTACTAAATATAATTTTAAATTGGGATTTAAAATTCACGTCTAAATTTTAAAAAGCTTTAATAAATTAATTAAAAATAAAGGCTAAAATAAGCACTGCCTTTTATCCACAAATTAACGGTTAAACAAAAAAAACAAACCAGATTATTAAAATATATTTATAAGCTTTTATAAATTTTAAAATAAACAACTAAATTGTCCTTCTTTTTACAACTAAGTTTGCTTACAATAATACTTCTTTCTTTTTATTTCAAATTTCCCTTTTTTATACGAACTATAAATTCCATCTTTCAGCTAATAATTCGCTTAAAAAAGAACTAAAACATTTTATTAATAAACTATATTTTCACTAAATAATTAATTTGTACAAAAAAACGCGAAAACTTTTCAAATTATTGCAAAACTAAATAAAAAAATATTCCGACAAAAAAAAAACTTCCCTTTTTTTAAACAAAAACAGCTTATTATATTAAACGGCAAAAACATTAAAACCCAACGACTTTCAAAAAAGCTCAATTATAAATTTTTAAGCCTTTTTCAAATTAACAAAATTATTTTTTTTATAGCAATCCGCTTAAAATTCCCTTTCAAATAACGAATTTATAATATTTTTTATATCTTTTTTATTAAGTCGTATAAATCCGGTAGCAAACTATTTCTAAACCCCAAAAAAGTTTTAAAAAAAGCCAACAAAAATTAAACAATTAACAAATATAATATTAACAAAATTATAACATTTATAATAACAAATAAAAAAATATAATATTTTACGAAATAAAAAAAATAGCTATAAAAAAAGAACTAAACTTAAAAACCTTTCGAACACTTTTACGAACTCACACGAATTCTTTTTTTCAAATTCCACCAAAAAAACCCAAAAGCCTCTCAAAATCCCAAAATTAAGTAACAACTCGAAACGAGTCTTAAAAAAAAGAAAAATAATGTCATAAAAACCCACACACACTAAAAGTAATTAAACGAAATAAAGCATATAACGAGGCAATTAGGCTATAATACATAAGGCTTTGCAAATACGAGAATTCCAGGAAGCAATGCAGACAGCAAATAGCAACAAGGCTGTCGGCGCTATCGGCACTATAGGATTATTGTTTTAGGAAAACACGCTAGCTATAAAAGGAACTGAAGCCCGCCGAGGGAAGCTAGGGAGAATCTAGTCGGCAAGGCAGATCCTAGATTTGATATAGCTTCAATACAAGCCATCTACCCCTTTTTGACAACCCGGTTGCGCTGCACAGCCAGGTAGACATCCTCACGCGCAACGCCAGGGACTACGTCATCATCGACAGCGAGGAGTTTGGCGAGGTGCTATTCGTCGCCATCGGGGCGACCGACGTCGGGTCTGTGCGGTAGGTCATCTTCCCCCTCCCCCCTCCCAACTCAGCCTCCTTTGTTGTGGACGAACGAAGCTTATTGAGACGTTCGTCAGCTTCAATGAACAATGGCAGACACCGGGAAGTAAGGTTCGCAAAGGCGACGAGCTAGGCCTCTTCCAGTTCGGCGGCTCCTCCATCATTGTGGCGTTTCAGGAGGGACGCATCCAGTTCGACCAGGACCTGCTCGACCTCAGCCGGCAGCAGATCCAGGTCTCGGTTGAGGTTGGGATGAGCTTAGGCTCAGCTTCTTAGGCTCGACTTGGGCCAGACAGACACAGTGTCTGACTTGATTACAAACGACGATGACGCATCTTTGGTGGTGTTCCCAACCTGATGGGACAGACTGTACCTAGAAAGGCCTAGTTAGTGTCGAGTCCTATTACCTACGAAGATCAGTTAATAAGTTATGTCAGCCTGCGTTGCTGCGGCTCTCCCGACTATAAGAACATAACAACTGTGGCCATGAACGATGATCAGTCCTAATATATCTAACTCGAGCTTATTTTTAACGTTAAATGGGTTAGGAAAAGATCAGAAGGGTATTTCAACCACGGTAAGTAAATTCTTGCCGATCAATGGCGCCAGGGGTATCCAATTCCGGCAGCCTGGATCTACATGCAGGGCCTGTCTGCCTGCCAATTGGCACGAACTGTAATGGGAAAGGGTCTTAGCTTAGGATCCTTCTGATTCCACATAGGTACGCGTATGTAAGCAGGCTGACTGCATTTTGGCGTTCATACGATGGCAGCCCATGGCTATGCGACTGGTCAGAAATGCCGGCCCAATCATCGTGTAAGAGAAGACGCATTGATCGCGTCCTGTTGCCAAAAATAACACAACGTTGATTACCTACTCGTACAAAGCCATCGACCTTTCCGGCCTGGTCAGCCCAGTGGCGTCTCACTGAATGAAGCTCTCACAATAGAATCTTCATTGCAGGATATAGACAAATCCTCCAAATAGGTTTCATGGCCTTCATCACGCCCCCCTTTAATACCGCCGAGCTGATAGTCTAGAGCAATGCAAGGTCTGACTACTCTTGTTCACCCTAATCCTCGGTGAGGCTTATACCTATTGCCGCACAACCGACCTCGGGGTCTATAACCGGGCACCTTTCGCGTCTTCGGTTATTCTGTTTCTTATGTCCCTATCATGTCTGGAGATCCCCTCTATTGCCGTTCCCACTTCTGAAGCCTTGTTCTCTATTGCTATCCTAGAGTTGCATTGGCACGCCACAGTGCTACCTTAAGACGACCCGGACGGCTCCAAACAGTTCTTAAGCGACAATGACATACCACGACATCGACATCCCTCTGCGTAGGTCTAGTCTCCCCCCTGCCGCCGCGGGATTAACCAAGCTTACCCCTACCTAGCTGCCTTCATAGTTATCGACTGGACGGGTATGACAATCGCCCTGGTCCCCATCATGCTGCGCTTCTGGGTACGTTACAAGGTCTCCCAGCCGCAACCCTGGACCCGCAATCTTGCAGACGGCCTCGTCGTCTTCTCCTGGCTCTCGGGTATCGTCTTAATCAGCATCAACGCGTGGAAGAACGGCCTGCGGCAGCACTACGTCCACTACCCGGCCAGCGAGCTCTACTACGGCGTCCCGCTGCCCCTGTCCGCGAACCTGCTCTACGTGTCCTGGATTTCTCTCTTCTTCATCTACATCTCGCTGTGGGCCGCCAAGTTCTCCCTCCTCGCCTTCTACGCGAGCCTGTTGAGTCTCATGCAGGTCCGCGCCGCGCGTATCATCCTCTTCTGCGCGGTGGCCTTCACGGCCTCCACCTTCATCCTCCACATCGTCCTCCTGACGCGCTGGTGCGTCCCCGTCAGCAGCAACTGGAACGTCCAGGGCCACCTGTGCTCCGCGGTCCACGACATCAACGCGGTGACCATCTCGACGGTGGCGAACATCGCGACCGACCTCGTCATCGTCACCCTGCCCCTGTTCGCGCTCTCCTCCCTGTCCCTGAGCCGCAAGCTGGCGAGGAAGAACGGGCTGGGCAAGCGCGAGGTCGGCGGCCTGGTGTTCGTGCTGTTCATGGCGGCGCTGAGCATCAGCGCTGCCCTCGCCCGGTGGATCACGCTGAAGCTGGTGCAGAACGCCCCCAAGGCGGATATTACGCATACGATCGACGTGTGGGCGTTGGTCGAGATCGTGGCCAGCTTGCTAGCTGTCTGCCTACCGAGTCTACGATCGTTCGTCAGGAGAACAAGGCAAGCAAACAGGAGAGGCCTGGAGGTAGGCATTCAGGATAACATGAAGGAAAGCCAGGGCGTCAAGATGGAGCTGAGTACGGGTTCTACATCCTTGATACAATCAGCCTCCGTGTAGAATATAATAGAGGCTAGTCCGAAGAAAGAGTAATAAATTAATATAACCGATGTGAATCACTGACTGTATGGCCCTATCCTAATAATGTGATTAAAGATAATCTATTTGTTCTTTCCACTGCTCCTCTGGCCTTGGAATCTTCTTTACCTTCCCAAACTATACAACTACCTAACTCATCAGCCTCTTCTATGACCAGATATTCCCAATCTAGCCCTTCCTGCCCATCAATCATACCTTCTAGCAAACCATCGCAAGCCCAACACCCACAATTTCATTCATGACTCTGCCTTACCCTTCGTTTCGTGGTATCGTTCGCTCGATACCATATCTCGTACTGATAGTCGACTGTTTCAACAATCCAGTACCTTCTCCAGGGCAGGAGGATCGTGGCCTTGTTTAACTTTACAGTTCATTACACTTCGGCCTTTAGTCCCGTTGACTGAACAGCATTTTAGTTTGAACATAAAGGCTCTCATATTCCCCATCCGCTTTCGTATCAGGGAATACCTTCCCAGATAGTAGACTGCTTGAGTGCAACCAATACGCATGCGTGCGGACATCCTTGCACCTCCCCTCTGGGATATACTACCTACAAGTGTCCTTGACTCTCCTAGATACCACGCTTACTCAAAAATCACAGGTATACTCGGGTGAGGCTCAAGGTAAATACAAGAGGAGTCGCCTGCCCAATCCAAACTCTTACAGTATCACGGTAGTTGAAACCCCAGACTAGAAGCCTCCATACGTGGCGGTAACATAATTCAGCTTCGAGGTCGTTGAAGAGAAACAGATACTCTGAGTAAGGACTGACTTACTTCCTACTGAACATAACATTTGACACTTCCAGGTAGCCGTAGGGTTACGTATAACACACTCAGCCCAGTAGCACTCTTATCATGGCTAACGTACCAGTCGAGAAGTTGGTGGTGCCTCGTTATGCTGAGAAACCCTCAGAGCAGGCTGACTCACCTGGGGTGCTGGCATGGATTGTTGACAGCAGGATCCAGCAGGGCAGAAGCTTCTGTCTGCGAACGAACTCTTCGTTCCAGGAGCAGTATAAAGATGTCTACCCTGGCCTCTCTGATATCGCCGACACCACTTCGCGGGGTAGATCCGCGAATGGCTTCGTGAATGGTCGTGTCATGCTAGACCCGGCCATTACCATCGAGACATGTGCAGGCGAACGAAGACCCAAGAATCTGTACCGTGTCATCCACGACGGGCATCACGACCCCGAGCAGCCAGGAACGGAGCTTAAGGAAAGAGGTTATGTATCCGGAATCAATCCCGTACACCCGCTCCTTTTCCAGGTTCAGGTACAGAAGCACCTGAACTGGAATTGCCGCGATCCAAGCCCGTTTATGTCGGTAACGAATAATAGTGCCACGGCTACAGTTATCGCCTCCACGTATGAGGCTAAGGGATACACCGGTATCGAGATATTGCGATTTAAGTCCACGAGCGCTTCGTGGGATCATCATCAACAGCGGCTATGGAATGTTCAGGACTTGGTTAAGAAATTCGCTACGAAGACTTTACAAACCCGTCTATTTATAGGTCTGGAATATCTACTGGAGGGCTTCATTCCCGAGGACAGTATTTTCGAGCGTCTTCAGTGGGATGAGGTAAAAGACAGTTATGACCGGGGTGGCAGGATGCGTACCAAATTGGGACTCAAGGTGGGGCGTAGGTACGACAAAGCTGAGGAGCGGAAGCGGAAGCGCGAAGAGGACGAGGCTAAAGAACAGCAAGGAGTCGAGGGCGACGCTATTCCGGACGATGACGAGGGAGAGGAACCCAAGAGAGTCCGGGTAATCGGAAAATTCACAACCGAATTCAATCTACGATACTGATTGAGGCATCAAACATCTCCCCTTGGCCTCAGTCTGGGTTGAGATTCTCTGCGGGGACGGGATGGGTTATCGGAATGGATTATCGGGATAGCTTCTTAATATTTTCCACACTTCGTAGCTAGTTACATCGAGGCAACTCATCTGCGTAATACATTATCGTTGACTTCAAGGTTATCTCAATACTCCCGTTCCAGTGTGAATTCTTCTTCTGATCACGGTTCCAGGGTGTTTGCTAGGTATCTACGTCATTAGACAGTCAGGATAGGTCAACAGCACGGGCTTTGGAGTATCTTGCCCTAGCCCTAAAGTACTTCTTAATTCACGGCCTGAGCAACTCTATCGCCATACCTAGGTAAGTGCCAAGAGGTATATTTGAACCCTTTTCATTGTAAGTAATGGTTGTCATGTTCTATGGCTCACTACCAAATGTTATGGGGGGGAAGGGGGTAACTTCATAGCGCCATATGTATCTACTAGCCAGCTACAACCACAGCCACAGCCACACCCCCCCCTTCTCTCTCACACATATTCACAAGAACTCTCCTCTACAGGCACTGGTAGTTGTCCATCGATAGCCTCCCACAGGTACTCAATTTATTGCAGCCAGTACGAGTCACTAGGGTTCATGGACTGTGTACCGGTATCCCATCAGTCTGATACTAAACGTGCCTTCTACTAATATGAGGGTTACAATGGGAAAACGCGGGAGTTCGAATGTTGCCCTCACAAATTTCCTGGCTTGGTGTAACGAGCGTCACTTACAGTAGACTTGGTGGTTGTGGAGTACAAGGAGCCTCAACAGTGACCTCTGGGTTTGCAACGCCTGGAATCTTGGGATGTATCGACAGATATCGAGCTAAGGTTATGTGAGGTGTATGTTGTCTGTCGTATGAGAGGGTTAATGTGGGCAGCTAGCTGGATATATGATAAGAGGCGGTCGTCTTCTCCCCTAACATTGATGATGTACCTATGTACCTTGTGGCTTCACGTGCAGGTCATAGGGGAGCACCTGCCATCGCAAAGTGGTTATAAGCCATAATAATGTCGATACCTTTCAACAGACGTTCCCCTCACGCATAGTGTAGCGGTAAAGTAGTCGCCAGGACAAACCCTCTAACGGTTTTCCGCAGAGCTAAGTTCGAGTCACCCTCGAGGCTCTGTCTTTTTTTTCCCCTTCCCTCCCTCTTTCTCCCTTCTCTTCTTTCTTTCTTTCCTTCCCTCTCGGTACACTCACTTTTTTCTATTCATTAAAGAGGGCAAGAGGCATCGCACGTGGAAAATCGATACTCTCGTTATTGGAATTGAACCATGTATAATACAGATATCGTATCTAACGAAATGCAGAAGTAATACGAGGCGAGAAAGGCAAACCGCGCCTCAGTAGACATTATCACCCAGGACCGAGCAGCCAGCCAGTCCAGCCCTACCTACGCCCCTCTGCCATTATCATCATCATCGTTGACGCGCAGCATGTAAGTAAGTGCAGTCGCGGTCAGTTGCCCCCTGCTCCGCCCCTTGCCTGTGCTCACAGAAACCCGGCCATGAGCATGAAGACGGCGGCCAAGGCCCCCAAGATCGCTTGTAAGCCCGCGCCTTCCCACTCGCCCGCCGACTCGTTGACCGGCACCAGGCTCGGGGACGCCTGTGCCGTCGCAGAGGAGGTCCAGGTGATGGTACTTGTTGTGAGGAGGCCCGCGCCGCCCTGGGTCGTTGATGCCAAGACGCTGCTGCTGCTGCTGGATGAGGGCGTAATCACGACTATGGAGGCCGACATTCATTAGTCTCTTTTTTAACGTCTCCACGTTGGGTTAGGTATGGATTGGGAGTGGCTGATTACCTGTCTGCGTGGAGCACGGCGTCTTGGACCAGTTGGTTAGGAGCGAAGAGGCGATCGGGTAGGTGAAGTTGAAGGCGGGGAAGCTGGTGAATCTTCCCGAGGCCGAGGGCGAGGCGGGAAGGCCGGTGTCCGCGTTCGCGTCGGAGGTGGCGCTCACGGCGCCGGCGAAGGGTACTGTGACTGATACCGTGGCTTCCATGGTCATCGTCAGGGTGGTCGTGCCGGACTCCATGGTGGTCGTGCCGGAGTCCGTGGTGGCCACGGGGACCGTGGAGGGCGAGGCCGAGGCCGAGGCGACGGCCTCGCACTGGGATAGGTAGACGGTCTGCGTGACGGTCTGCGTGAGGGCGCTCGGCGGGTTCTGCTCCTGTGCGACGACGGCGAAGGGCGCGAGGAGGGCCACCATGGCCAGCAGGCGGCACGATGCCATCTTGAACGAGTGACTGAATTAGGATGTTGCGTGTAAGTGAGCGACTGAGTGGGAGGAGGAGGAGGGGTTAGGAAGCTTGGTTCGGTGGGCGGGCTGGGAACTCCTTTTTCTTTATATCCCGAAGCCTGCGCAACGCATCAATTTCCCATGCGGACTTTCGATTGTGTTCTCCCACCCACTCAGGCTAGCGGAAAATTTCAGGTCCTGGGACGGGTCACACGCCAAACGTTTTTTATTATTACAGAGATAAGTCGCTTGGGGACAATGTGTTTGCTTCCCCCCTCCCCTCTCCTTAAGTACCGTGAAGCTCTGGTTGGTCGTACAGGAGAACGGCGGAGATTACACGTATGACTTCGGCCAACACTGAAACATGCGGGTGGTGAGGTAGCTTCAGGAAGCGTTATTAGCTGTTAGTGTTCTTAAGCCATGAAAGGTGCCAGCATGTACTGTTCATGGCAAACATCTTCTCATACTGAAGCATTCCCCTCTCGACATCCCATGCCCAGTGTCGGTGTCATTGTGTATAAGTGTACATACGATTGGTGGTATACCAAGCAAACCGTTAAGCATCAGCCTAACCCAGTCAAGATTTTCTCGCTAGTGAATGACCAGGTATCTCTCGGCAGTCTGACTCACTCCGGGGGAGAATAGTTTTGATCGGATGATTGTTAAATTCAGATGCCAAACTCCTATACGCCGTATTAATCCACATCTAGACAATGGCACGGAGAAGGCCATAATGGATTCCACATTCCGAAGATACCAATGCAAATATTCGATGTACCTACGCTTGTCACGTTGGGCCTAGCCATCACCCATTGTTGCATAAACGGACACTCGCGGCGGCACCTGGCCTTTCACACACTGAGATGCCGAAATTGGTGCGTGCCGCCAATATTCGTCACCAGCTTCTTTGTGTAGCGTAGCGACACTTTCAAAAGAAGGAGAGCCCGTGCTTCTGGAGTTTGCAGAATGCCCATTGGATATATCATCCAAATTATTCGGCGCTCGGAATCTGGCGAGTGGCAGCAGAAGCAGCAGCAACAAGAGAATTGTAATTTACAAGAGAGCCATAGTCCAATTGCGCACCAATCGAAGGGAATGTGCCTGATTTCGTGTAGGCATGGCATCGAAACATCGTAATACACAAGACACCAGGTACTTGCAGGCTTGTGAAACTCGTAGGTACAGCCGATCTCGATTTGTAAAAAAGCTCATGCTGTCATCCGAGCCAGCACAATGGCACCATCGTATGCTTTGTGGCACGGCTTGATCGTAGCTGGAGGATGTATCCAGAGTCTTTGGTGGATGCACAGTTGGACCATGTTTTAGGTCTCATAGCTTACATTGAGCCGCATAGATAAATACCGGGAGAACGGGCACATGCAGATGATGATAAGATTTGGGGATGGGCTGACAATCTCCGAGATGCCTTGTTATAATTATAGACCTTATGTTCCGTGTCCCAGGGCCCTGATGTCAACGCCAACAAAGACGAACACATCATCCAAGCTCCCAACAAGAGCAAGAAAGTAGGTCTATGACTCCAAGGCATACGTCAAAATTCTTAGTGGGAATATTCGTTTGTCCACTCGATTTTTAATTTGGAGATTCCTGGCACGCAATTCTATCCAAGGAAGCATCAAATTCCTTATAGATAATAGAACACTGCCTAAATCCGGGGAGTTGACAACTTATTGAGGAGGCAAAGGCAAATGCAACCCACGGTACTTGAAGACGGTATACAGAATGCTGAAAATTTATTCTTGGCAAATAGCACATGTAGTGGTATCGTTTCCTCTATAATCTAGAGTCAGTTGTATGATTCAGCGGCAGTAACAAGAAGATGCGCGTGAGATTGTCTCAAGTCCTAGCCTTGCCTATCCAACCAAGAAGTGTTCATGTTTGCGACTACTGACTCCATGTAGGATGTACTCATATTCAAGGAAATTTAGATGTATAATTCATACAGTTTATACTACGCAAAGGGCTTCTGGTAGGCGTAGATGGACTTCTAAGTTGATGGGCAGCTAGGTATAATGCTAGCTTGATAGATCATGAGTTTTCGCTGGTCAGAATATGATTCCTACTAACTGAAGAT
Organism: Xylaria sp. JS573; assembly: GCA_000966885.1. Classification (NCBI taxonomy): domain Eukaryota; kingdom Fungi; phylum Ascomycota; class Sordariomycetes; order Xylariales; family Xylariaceae; genus Xylaria; species Xylaria sp. JS573. Next base: position 60,636 of record JWIU01000020.1, on the reverse strand, counting down.
ATAATCAATCAATACTAGCCACCTAGCTACATCAAGTATTTGAGTTGTGTAGGGCACCATCACTTAGCAACGTGCTACGCATTGGTGGTGGAATGGGGTTGGGGGTGAATAGGGGTTCGTTGGCACGTGCACCTGTGAGTGAGTTGCAGTGCCAGGCAACGACAGCAATGTTCATGATACTGAGAATTGATTGGTGTGAAGGATTCACAATGAATGCGCTCATACGGGCTTCACCTCAAAAGGAACAATGCACAAGGACATGACCGTCTTAAAATGATATCCGATGGACCTACCTAAGGTACCTTAAGAAATACAACAACGTGAAGTGATTTATGTACGTAAGCCATCACTGAAGTATCAGGCTTAGGCCCACTAATGCACTTCCGTGGCACCACGCCCTCAAGCCCTGTATTTAAAATGTGGAGCTACAAATCCCCCCCACGGGCAAACCCCGATTCGATTCGCTGGTCATCATTGGACCAAGCTATCACCACTACCACCACCGCCTTGTTGTTGAGCCTGGCCACCGCGATACGCAAGACACCTCAGCTATATCCTCCCAGCTGTGTTCCACGGCGATCACACATAGCTGCCAGGCACGCTGTTCTGCAATACCAGGGGTGGCGTGGCCTTTCGGTTTCGGTCTGGGATGGGCCAGGTACCATGACACCAGACGAGGTTGAACAGCTCCTGAAGAGCATCCCTGAAGACGAGGCATCACGGGTCCAGACACTAAGACGTGTTCTTACCGTCGTCCAAGGCCTGAGGGAGTCCGGTTCTGCAGAGTTGGATGTTGTGGCGCAGATTGTTGGAGATGGAAGCCGTCAAGGTGAGGCCCATGATCCCTTCCCCATGGCTGGGTACCTACTGCATATATAGGAATCAACGGGTGCATCGGCCGCTGACATCGGTTCGGAATCTCATCCTTGCTCGTACAAGACACATACCACATGGACNCCCCCCCCCCCCCCCAGAAGAACCAACGAATCCTTGCTAACTCAATGTACATTCAGAGTCGTGGAGGATACCGCTGGGCGAGTCTGGACTGCTAGACTTCTTTCTAAGTGTAATTAGCTCGGCCGAGTTGAGGCCATCCCTTACCGTGCACACGCTCCGTATCATTGGCAATTCATGCGCAGAAAAAGGTACGATTCTTTTGAGTCGAGTCTCTCAACCTCCGTCCGGATGCTTATTTGATATAGATGAGAACCGGCAACGGGTGGTGGCGTCGGGCTGTCTGCCCAAGATTATCGCGTTATTGAACGATGACGCGATATTACCCATCGTCATCCCCGTTCTCTTCAACATCTGTGTCGACTATGGTAAGGGACAAGGAGTCATCGACAGCTTCTCACAGAGAGGGATACGCTAACACAGGATGCCAGAACCTGCCCAGGTAGCCGCGTATAAGGCCGGTCTCAACCCCGAACTCGTCAGCCTTATCTCAGGCCCACGGCTGGCGAACACGTCGGGTTTGGTGAACTTCGTCTACAAGCTGCTAGAGCTTATAGCAAATCAGGGTATGTGAAGCTGTGTCGACGACCCCGGGACATGAGAAGTGAATCTGACAGGACACCACAAGAACCCGAGGCGAATCTCGTACATCCGGCCACGCCATTCACGCTCCTCAGCCTCGCCACAAGCCCGGACTCGGCGGCGGCCGACCTTGAGGATTTCCTGGGCCAGTGTACCGTGGCCATGTCGTATCTCTCGCACGAGCAATTCCAGACGACGTTTCTCGAGACCCCCGGCGCCGTCAGTCTATTCTTCCAGGCCCTCTCGAAGGCGTGCAACGGCTTCGCCGCATCGCGGCTCGAGGCCGAGGAACAATCGCAGCTCAAGCAGGTGCGGTCCGTCTTCATCCAGGCGCTGGCCGACCTGTCGGCCACGCCGCTCTTCGGCTCGCTGTGTCCCCTGGACGGGCCCGAGGTCGCGACGCTGCGGGCGTGGATCTCGACCCCGTGCGTCCCGCTGCAGAACGCCGCCTGCCTCGCGCTCGGCAACGTCGGCCGCTCCGACGCCGCGTGCACGCACCTGGTGCAGGAGTCGGCGGTCCACAGGCCCCTGATCGCCGTGCTCGCCGACTCCGCCACCCGGACCGTCGACCTTCAGCTCCTGCACGCCGTGCTCAGCTTCCTCAAGAACCTCTCGATCCCCGCCGGCAACAAGGCGATCCTGGGCGTGGGTGATGAGGGAGATGAAGGAGAAGGGGAAGGAAAGGGAGGACTCCTCGAGCCACACCTGCTCCCGCGCATCTGGGGCCTCGACACGCAGCCGCAGATCCAGTTCGACGCGGTCTCGCTCGCGCGCCTGCTCCTCGCCAACTGCGCGCCCAACGTGCGCCGCATCTGCGCGCCCCTGAAAGGCGAAGGCGACGGCGACGGCGCGGACGCCGCCGCCTCCAGCAGCAGCAGCAGCAGCACCGGCCGGACGACGCTGCACTCGCTGATGGACCTGCACCGGCGCGCGGACCAGGAGCCCATCAAGATGGAGACGGCGCGCGCGCTCGCGAACGTGTGCCGCGTGCTGCACTCTTCTTCGTCCTCTTCATCTTCATCGTCCGAAACTAAACCACTCCTACCACCACCAACACCCTCTCCAGATGATAATGCGAACACCTCCTCGTCATCATCCCCGCTGCAGGCCTTCTACGCGCGCCACGCCGACCTGCCGACCACGCTGCTGTACCTCGGGACGCAGGCCAAGTTCCCCGTGCTGCGGTCCGAGCTCTGGTTCGTGCTGGCGCTGATGGCGCGGTCGGGCGCGGGCGCCGCCGCCGTCGCGCGCGCGATGACGGCGGCGCAGCGGGGCCACGACATCGCGGCGGTGCTCGTCGAGGCCGTCACGGGGGAGAAGAAGCTGAAGCTGAAGAAGACGGTCGGGGAAGAGGAGAAGCGGGCGGATCAAGATACCCAGGCCCCAGCACAGGATTCGACGACGAGTGCCGCCACCGAGCAACAACCTTCGTCCTCAGCAACAACAACAACAACAACAACAGACCTCGCGGCGGCCATGGGCGGACTGGGCGGGCTCGGCCAGCTCGAGCCGCGGCAGGTCGACCCGTCGCGGGCGGCGACCATGACGAAGGCCGACCGCGAGAACGGGCTGGTGCTGGTCGCGGAGCTGCTGCGGCGGTGCCCGGACGAGCTCGCCCCGTCGACACGGGAGACCTTCGCGCGGGTGCTCAAGACGGGCGGGGAGATGGTGGTGTTGGGGACGAAGGAGGCGAAATCGGATGTACCAGGGGATATATAGTCGGTAGTTGGCGACCTACTATCTGAGCGGTCTTAACTTGGACTTCTCTTGCGAATACGCTACTACGGTGTCATTTGGAAGGATGTTCAAAGCCTCATTATTAGACGTGGTCACTTAGATGTCGGTGTGTGTTTTAGGAGGATATAGCCCAGTATTCTTGTAGGCCAGTCAGTTTTGTACTAGACCATGTTCTAAGTAGCCTCCTGCCCTTCAAGTTCCATGTCACATAATGTTTCAAGACGTTCAGACGTGTCCATTCATTTTCCATTGAGAACGACCTAGAGCAAACCGGAAAATGCAGAAATGCTTCGGCCTTTGTTGGGTGTGTGGCGTGAGATAATTATCTGCTATCTCATGGCCACACAGAAGAAGCCGCAAGCCAACCCACCGTGACCGCCCATCAACACAACGAAAGCAGAACCCTATGAATGCCGTCCGTACTCCGGTGCAGACCCCTTCAGGATTCGCTAATCGTCTATTTCTTGTTGGCCTCCGCCTCAGCCTTGTCCCTGGCGCGCTTCTCCCGCGCACCCTGCAGTCTCGCGTCGCTCCGTGCCTTGCGGAGCTTGGCGAACGCACCGCCCTCGATCGCCTTGGGCATCTCGCTCTTCTTGATCTCGGTGACGCCCTCGGCAACAGGGACGATGGGCAGGGCAGAGCCGAGGTTCGAGACGGTCTGGGTGTTGCTGATGTCGATGTCCTTGCTGTCACCAGCCTTGGGGTGCTTGGCGCCCTTGCGGGGGAAGACGATCAGGCGGGCCTTGTAAGCCTTCAGGCGGGCGACGTTGGCGGCGAGGGACTCTTCGCTCAGGTTCTGTCGTCGGGAGTCGACCGAGATACCGATGGTGGGGGCCACGAGACGGGGGATACCGGCTTCCTGCGGAAATTGTTAGATTCTTATCCAAGCAATGTAGTGGTTGCAGGAGAGCATGACGCCCGGAAATCCATGGTCGATATTCCCTGTAAGTAGCGAAGTGCCGCGGGGGGGGGGGGTATATACCTTCAACTCAGTCAGGGTGAAACCACGTCCAGCTCGCACCCGGCGGTTGTACTTGATAGTAGGGCATCGGACGATGGGTCTCAGCTTGTCGACAGGTCGGGGAGCGACGGCCGCAGCCTTAGCACGTCGCACCTCACGACGGCGAATCTTCTGGGTAGGCTATATTTCGCATCCTCATGTCAGAATATGTTCACCTCATCGCCAAAGATTTATTTGTCTATCCTTCGTACCTGGTCGAAGTGGCATCGGACCCGACGCTGCCAATCCTTTCGGAAGTCTGAATGATGTCAAGTCAGCACAGCTGTTCTGTTTCCATCGAGCGCATTGGCATCGCGCAATGCATCCTCGCGTAGGTAGAGTGTTCGATCGGACGTACGGTTCTTCTGGATCTGGTTGTTGTGCTTGATCGCCTGGGGAGAACAGATGCGTTAGCGTTGAGGTCTCGAGATCGATACCGAGAGGACGGCGGCGGTTCACGGCATTTCTGCCATGTGACCTGCTTGGGTGCACTCACCATTGTGACTGATTGCGATCAAGAAGGGTGGTTGTGGGAATTGTCGTCTTGTCGTTGGCCGTCGGTTCTCTCCAGATTAGAGGCACGAGAATTTCCTAGAGGGAGCCGCTTAACCCCAGTACGCAGGTTCGGCAAATTTTTGGAAGGGCTTGAAAACCCTACAATTTTTCCACCACGTGGCTGTGCAATTTTGTGTGCTGTGTGCATGCTCCGAACTTGTGGCTGACCCAAAGTGGATACCTGGCTCTATTTTGGATGTACCAGGTACAGATCTGTGCCTAAGTAGGCAGTGGTCTGTGCAGTGTTCACCAACCTCATCGAGGGCATCGGGCATCACCTGTTGAATCTTCTCAAGGTCATATATCTTTTTATTCTGCCTTGGTTGAACATTAAGACCTAGTCTATAAAACGACCAACACATCCCATCCCGTCCAGGGCAGACTGTCGTCTTTCATGTCGTCCAGCCTATCCAGCTCTCCCCGAGATCAACACAACACCTATCAACACGTATCTTGTCCTCGCTATGCATTCGTCTTTGATTGCTACTTGTACATCCATTAGCACAACGACTTGTGTAAGCCCCTGGACAGAAACCACCCGTGCTCCTGAATATTCTCATTGATCGCCAACATCCGTATCCTCTCTGTTCAGGAAAATCTTGTAAGTGATGTTGTGATATTTCACTAGAGAAAATATTACGACCGTCTCGGCTATGACTACGCAGACCGCTACGACTGAAACGACGATGACCGTGGTGCGGATAATTCCTGGATCGGCACCCTGAGGGGCCTGGCTCGTTATGGGGTCTGTAGCAGCTGTTTGTCCCGAGGTGATGGTCGGTTGTAGGCTGGTCAGGGATGTATCTGGCGGAGATGTCGTTCGCCCTAGGGCCGGATTCATCTGCGAGCTTGCATCTGACTTGCTGCTTCGTATCTCAGGAGTAGCCGTAACATAAATGGTCTTGGTGGTACGTGTCTCAGGAGTAGCCGTAACATAAGTGTTCTTACTGCTTCGTGTAGCAGGAGTAGCCGTAACATAAATGGTCGTAATAGTGGTCGTAACATAAACGGTCCTACCGCTTCGTGTCTCAGGGGTAGTCGTAAGATGAATAATCTTATGGTTTTTTGCGTGCAGCGCGCATTTAAACATAGTATACGTATTAACTTCATCTTTGCGCAACAGGATGGAAACACAATTTTGTGGCATGCTGTTGATTCTCATAGGTCAGCGCAATCCGAAGGAGCGGGAGGACAAAAGACATATGCCTTCGTCTTGGCCCTGGGTAAAGCATACCAGTTAATGGGCGCTACGCCACGTCCATCCTTCCTGCCACACCCAGTTCTGCATGCATGGCCGTCGGAACACCGCGCAGGAAACTGACAATCCGCTGTAGTTCCAACGGGGCATATGGCCCATGCGCTGAGGTCGGTGTTGATGGAGCACTGGAGGTCTGCGTCGAGAGTGTAGGCTGAACTCGGGTTGCCATCATAAAATCCGCAGGTATGCGCCACAGACCCAGGGGTTAGGGTATAGATGCCCTCGTAATCAGTTGCTACTGATACGATAGGGGTCTGGTCGTTGGCATAGTTTGACATCGGAGTAAGAGGCGACGAGTCGGTGTTGCGTGGAGTAGGAGGGATCGGAACCGTTGCTGTCGCCCAACCCAACGAGAGAAGTAAGATAACCTGAACCCTCCAATCCATGCTCCTCTTCTTATCCGCTCGCTTTCTTAGGTAGCCTAGTTTGTGTGGTTGTGCCAAAGAGGTTGCAAAGGATAATATATGTTTACTAGAGGCAGCTTCTTTATCAATGAAAACATTAATGATGACTTGTAGATAGGTGTAGAGTTGTTTCTGGGTAATCGTGCCAGGAGACCGCGAAATGCCCAAGCAATTTCGACTCCCGTCACCAAGGAAATGGTCATGATTTCCAGTTTCCATGCTCACCTGCCCAGCAACCACGGCCTCCCGAATAATCAAGAGAATTCAAAGCCTTTGCCTAGAAAGCTATTGCTATATCAGTAAGAATATTTAACATCACAAAACAATGATCGTTCTTGTCCCACGTGTCTCGTTCAGGGGCAGAATCAGTTTATGTGGAGGGATATTCCCAACCCGTGCAGTGCCTAAATCCAACGAGCCATCCACCCCCTTTGTACCGCACCTGGCCTTTCCCAGTCTGGCAAATATCTAAATATAAGAGCCGTCAATCAGGTCTATGGTAAAATACATACCTTTCAAGTAAGATACCAGATACATTGAACAGGATAGAGCAGTCGACCCTTTTCGAAACCTACCATAATCTCCACTCCATCACTGCTCGAATTCAGCTACCTCTCCGGGTCGCTGACGGAGCGGACCACCGACGAATTCAGACGCGTGTCGTTGATATCTCAGCTGTGCGACGTTATCGCTCCACGTCGGCTGTACCATGCTATTCGTCGTAGCAAGGTCCTTCCCATAGCACGACTGAGTAGGGCTGTTCGCGACCTCCTGGTTTTCCTGCTTGTACTGCTTCCCCCAGTCCCGTCGGAGGAGATACACCACGGCAAGGACGGTTCCACATACAAGCGCCAGTCCGCCTATCGCGTCACCAATGATCGTGCCGATATTTGTCGATTGGTTGGCTGGTCGTTGTTCCTGTGTGGCGCCTGTAGTTTCGGGTAGACTCGTCGGCAGGTCAGCGCTGGGGGCGTTGTTGGATTCCTGAGGCAGCGACAGAGCTCAAAGAGGTGGTAATAGACTTTATGGATGTCTTGGTCCAGTTAGTGCTTCTGGCAAGGTAAGTCAATTTCTTTGCCTGTGGACCAGAGGCGATGTAGGAAGATATCTGGTCCACCCCTGGATCCAGGAACGCGATCGAGCAGTATCTTGCGTTCGATTCCATGCTAGATTTCAAAGGTATGCATTAGGTAGTCGGCTCATCTCTAGCCACTTGACCCCCCGGTGATTTCTCGAGGCTCCCCAGATTAGGGTAGTGAGACCGCTGACTCCGAACGAATCGCATCCCGAAGAGCACGCTGCAGTATCTATGCAGGGCCCCGCCAGCCCATAATCTGAGGGTTCTCTGAGGATCGCGGGATAAAACCTCATAGTTTTCCCGAGGATTGATTCTATGTGGTAGTCGGAGACTGGTGGCGTGATCTGCGGGATGGATGGGACACCGTTGAGGTAGCCGCAAATGGAACCTAATAAAGTCACTGTATCTCGGAGCCTTAGTTGCTCCATCTTCTCTGTAGTGCGATATGCCGCGTGTACGGAAGAGATGGTCATCTACGTGACGCTAAGAACCGTGACTGGGGTATCAAAAGAAGCGGCGGTTGTCTAGAGATGGAATAGTAACGGCAAGGGAAAACGAAAAGCGAATACGGAGCGTATAGCTATATTGCAAAGTCGTAACTTGTGTGACTAGCATGAATGGACACGGTCATATAACACATTCAGAGGTGCAAACAAGAACCAAGTAGCAGAAAGGACACTGCCTGCGGGAAAAGGGCCCAAACAGTCGGAGAGGATCAGGCTGAGTTCGCCATTAAGGAGGCATTCCTCAGTATATTTGGAGTGATTCTTCCCAACAGCGCCCCATCCTTCTGGCACAGGGTTAGATAAACGTAAATCCTGGCCTTAGGTATTCGTAAGATATAGTTCTGGCGAGGAAGGCCCCATTCTCTGTTACAGGCCGCATCTCCTCCCGCCTATTCCATTCGACGACCCGCCGTCTCAGCCAGAATGTTGGCTGCAAGGTGTAGAAAGAAACACAACCCGGGAGATGAGGTGCGGCGTATCCATAAGCGATAATTTTAGACCGAGCAAGGCTCTGGTCATGGTGAGACGGACTTTACAAGCAGGCTGCGCAACAACTGCAACGGAAATACCCCTGTCGTGGAGGTAACACCATCAGCGTTGCAGTGAGCGAGCGGACCGGAATTTATGTAGTGTCGTCATGGGACCGAGATTTCGGTGTGCCCAGAACTTGGAGAACGAATCAGCCGGACGGGGCCGCATCAAATGTGCCATCCTAACGTAGGCGCTCATTAGCCGCCCGACCGCCAGCAGGGTGGTATGCCACGACTCGCGCGGGCACGCGGTTAACTAGCAGGAATGGGGGTAACGGGCCTGTCGGCAGATACCAACATTAAGCAACATTTTGGGGGGCGCAGTTGGCCTATTAATGTAACGTCTGCGCCCGGGTGTTAGAAACCAAGGCCCTGTGTTCCATCCCAACTCGCATTGCCGCTTTCGGGCCGCTTTGAAGGAGAATACATGTAGTCACCTTTTCCTCCTTCTCCTCCCTTGCATATATCGACGCAAGATGGCACGATGAGACGGTCACGCTTGATTTTCCTCCAGGTGGCGTGCCTCTTCATCGTGACGGCGACGTTCTGGGTTGGGTATAAAAGCTTCATCTCCGAGTCGTGGAGCCAAGGGAGGCTGCTCGGGCTACATCCTTACAGTTCGTACCCCTGGACTTACTACCATGGACATATGTTTAACAATTGGTAATAGAAGATTTTTCGGGGGACGATGCATCACTGCTCGTAAACGCATCAGATCCTGTGGACATAACGATACCAACGGGCATTTCGGAGCCCGTAGATATTGATTTGTCGTGGGATACAACATCGCACGTAAAAGCCATCCTGGAGCCAACCGATGCGACATTCCCTCGCCTGGAATGCCCAGCTTTGAATGCGACACGATACGGATATCTGAAAGCGGCAGCAAACTCCAACGAATCTTGGGAGCTGAAATACTTTTTTGCCCTTGACCTGCGCCAGTCCATTGAAGTACTTCCACGCCTCCTCGGTTCCATCGTGGAAGCGGTCCAATTCCTCGGTCCCCACGCCTGCGCGCTCTCCATCGTAGAAAGCAACTCGTACGACGGCACCCGCGAAGTTCTCCACGCTCTAAAGCCCGAGCTGGAGAACCTAGGCCTCTCCTACCATGTGCAGGTGAGCGACCTCGACCCCGCGGCTGGGGAGCGTATCGCAAAGCTAGCACAGCTCCGCAACGAGGCACTCTCGCCCTTGTTTTCCCCCGTCGACGCGGAGGCGCCCGCGTCCTCGCCTAAGCCGAACGCGAACACGACGGTCGTGTTTATCAACGACGTCGCCTTATGCGCAGAAGACATCCTCGAGCTCGTGCACCAGCGCGCCCTCCAGGGAGCCGACATGACGTGCGCGATGGACTGGACGTACGTGGGCAGCAACCCGACCTTCTACGATGTCTGGGTGGCGCGCACGCTGCAGGGAGGCCTCTTCTTCGACATCCCGCCCGACGGCAGCTGGGACAGCGCGTGGAACCTGTTCTGGAACGACCCGAAGACGAAGGGGAGGTTCGGTAGAGTCCTGCCGTTCCAGGTCTTCGCGTGTTGGAATGGTGCCGTGGCGTTCGGAGCTGGGCCCGTATTAGGAGATGCGGAGGACACAGAAAAGAAGAGGGTCGAGCTCCGTACCGCGAGGGAGGGCGAGTGCTTCGCCGGCGAGCCGACGCTGTTCTGCAAGGATCTCTGGTGGGCGGGCCACGGCCGTATTGCGGTGGTACCGTCGGTGAACCTGGAGTACTCGAACGAGGCGGCGAAGAAGATCAAAGACTTGAAGGGCTACACGTCGAAGTGGACGGCGCGGGAGGACCAGCAGGCGGCGAAGATCGAGTGGGTCGACGAACCGCCTGGTACCGTCCAGTGTATGCCTGGGCTGGGAAACAAGAGCTGGCGCCCGTGGAACGAAGCACTTGCTTAGATTATATAATTGACGATTAGCGATGTATTCACCTAGATAACTATACCGCATGTTCCTAAGCCACACAGAGCCTGTCAGTTTGTGATTGATGGGATTGATAATATCAGTCCTCGCGCGAGCGCCAGAGCACTCCATGCACTGCATCGCCAGCAAGATTAAGCATCAGGAAACAGAGCCGTTAGTCACTCGCGCGGTAAGCCATCAAGACTAAATCCAGCTGTACACGTCGTCCAAAGCTTGGAACGAGAGGCGAACCGAGACGCGTGGAAGCACCCCGTATCTTAGGCATCTAGAAGCTCGAGAGTATGTTGATGATGATTTTCTCTGCAGTGCCAGTTAGGAAGATAGCTAGGCAGAAGCCCTTTCGTGGAATGCACAGTTGACTTGTGCTTTCTTTGTAATCCATACTTAGGATGACTATTGCCTCGATATGTCGCTGTAAATGCCGGAACTGTATTCGCAGATTAGGTCGTCAGCAATATGTCCTTCAATTATCACCCGCCGTAGCGCAGGAAAACGTACATCCAATCAGTAAGTCACAAAGCTAAAAATCCATACCCTTTCGCGCTCGATAGCGTATAGCTTGTCGAGGTGTAGATGGGTTTGCCATGGATGGAGTCTAAGAAAACTGAAGCAGCTCGTTCGGGAGAGGTTGTTTGGCAGGTGATGAACCCAAAGTGATACGGCAATGAATTTCCATCCTCAGCATACGCACCAATGATCTCCACGAAGGTCATTCATGGGCAACGTGGTAAACGGAGAATGAATGCGCCTCAAATCGGCCCAAGATGTCGCGAAAACGGGAGCAAACAGCATTTGAACCATCAGGTTACAACGTGCCGGCGGTCATCGATGCCCTTTGACTGGCATCTTCCACTTGAGGACTAGGTCTCAAGCCACTATAGCCAAGATCTCCTGTAACTAGGCACTCGACAGTGGCCAGAAACAGTAGCCAGAATGACCAGGGAATTCAGAGCTCGAAGAGCCATCATTGCAATCGAAATCACCGTAAAGCCGACAGTGTACCAGGCAATTCTACATTAAAATCTCAGCGAGACATCACGTCGTCCACAGGCAATAGCAGTACAGTACTCACTTCGCGCGTATTATCGCCCTCTCTAAGTAATCACCCATGTGAAGAAGGCCTTCCTCATGACACCACGCGCAGTGACGATCACAACGAAAGCAAGAAAGAAAAAGCAAAAATTACAGCCCTTAGGACACCAGAGGCATCTCTAAAAGACAGAAGACTCCACGATGTGCAATGTAGGCCTCCAATCTTCCCTCGGGAACTTCGTGAGCTTCCTTCGGGCGACCAAGGTAAGTATGAAGAAGAAAGGAAGAAGAGGTGGAAGCGGTTGTGGAAGGCCTGCGTTTAAGTACGTCGAAAATGGGGCCACGGGGCGGTGAGAATTCTGCCACCTCCCCCAGGTACCACCTACGGTTGCACAGTAAACTGGCAGTTTGGGCGGCCACGATTGCACCTAGGAGGTAGGTACGGCAGGTAGGCACTTCCTAAGGCCAGCATCTTGTCCTGAGCACCTCCTTGTACGGGATACTGGCCCCAGCACCATTCCACTAAACTCAACCACAAATTTCCAAGAGCTTCGTTACCAAAGTAACCTCCATCGTCAGCTACCTACTGGGTACAGACTCCCCGTTCAAAGTTTCTCGGTCCCGATAGATGCTGTACCTCTTATCCGTAGGTAAAGTTGCTTAGGCAGCCCGTAGGTACCCGGCCCTCTGGATCTGTTTGTTTGTAGATGGACTTCCTCCTTTTCCCGCTTTCTCAAACTCTACCTACCTAGGGTACCTAAATCGTTAGGTAGCCAGCAGGTTCCTTCAATTCCTTACCTGACATCACGTTATATCGTCTGCTCCAGCCTCTGTTATTGGCTGGTTTGCTGGCTCTGTCCATTAGGTACCTATGTCTAGGCATTGCAATCATTTTCTCCGTTTCAGTCATGTTCGTTGAGGTCTTCTGTCATCTCAATGATCCCATCCACCCCTTCCACCTTCGGTTTGCCTAACTTGTGTGTCTCGGTACATACATATTGATAGGGTAGGCAAGGCCTGACTGGGCGTTTGCGTGCCAGCATCCCATTGGCAGCATTTTTGTCTGAGCCATCTGGTTAATATGATACATTCCCTTTTGCAACACAAACACGAGGCCGAGGGAGTTTGCTCTTCCACCTCGTTCGATGTGCTTGATTGGCTAAGAGGGTTGAGATACCTCATATCTGCTCTACTTTTCTTCAACGCGTCCCACCCTTATGTCTTTCAGTCTCCTGGCACTTGCTTGAGGCATGGATCGCAGTTGGTTCTGGGACAAATTCAACGCGAATACAGTCGATGAAGTTACACGCAGCTATAGGCTTGGGCTGCTTTTTAGCTTAAGCAACATTGCCTTTTATCTTCCATCAGTTTGTCGTTTTTAGCCTCACACTTCCAGGTGGTACTTAGCAGCTACCATCGATGATAAAGGATCTATAAATTGTGTTACGGATGCGACAGTTATGTTCTTAGTCACCTTCCCTGACCCTCTGTCGGTAAGATCTCCCGTTTTATACTAACTCCTTGATAGTAGCCTCGTTCTTTCTCTACACTCGTAGGTTCCTGCCTCACACTTGATATGTTTATGGACGCTTGAGGTGTTATAATTTAAGACTGGGATTACGGTATACAATATTGTCTCGACATATATAATATGTAGGACCAGCCCAAATTGAGAAACGATTAGCTACCTAGGTACCTTAGGTAGGTAGGTAGGTAGGTAGGTAGGTGGGTACTCCTAACTTAGTTATTTGCATTTTGTTCATTGCCTTTGGTATTAATTGCCTACATCGCGTGAAGAAAGAGAGAAAATATTTGCCAATGTTAAAATGCCAACAACAAAGATATGAAAAGAAAACTAGTTCACTGATCAGATTGAGCAGCTACAATATATCCTCAATTTTACAGATAAGGGTGATTCGCAAAAAGTAAATGGCTACACAAGATGTACCTTTTGCAGGGACACCATGCGTGATCTTCCGCCCCAGGCGGGGGTCGAACCCGCAACCTTGGGATAACTTCTAGTTCCGATTGGAGGTGCTAGGCTCCGTGCCGGTAAAAGTCCCACGCTCTAGCCAATTGAGCTACCAGGGCACTAACTCAAGCTTGTGAAAAGCCGGGTACCACGGCGGATGACCGAAGGTTGAATGGCGGGGTTGTTATTATTGGTCCTATGCAATTTGTCGCCGTTATCGGAGATACGCCGGGACATACCTACAGTCCTGTATGCCATCGTTACAATGAACCACTCAAATGGATATTACAGGATCACCGCTTCGGTATGAATGAGCAATATTGTTTTAGTTCTGTATTCCATGAACAACTCTGCTGCATGTATGTACTAGCTAACACCAGTTGGCGGCAAACCAGAGACCCAAATGCGAGATCCAATGCGACCGGTGGCAAGTACGGCCTCGTGAGGATGCTTGACTGTACCTGACAGGGAGATGTATTCAACAAAAGCAACCTATCAAAGGGGTGGAGAGTGTAAGTGGATGGCTTGTCACAGGCCGCGTGCAGGAACTGAGCAACAGGTTGCAGAAAAACAAACAAATAAAATAAATCAGAAGTCAGATGTTCGGCACGACTGAAGGCTTCCTCAGCTACCTACCTACAGCTTGTTCACGGCAAAAGTAGACAGTCAACATGATCACCAAGCGGCAGACACTAATTAATGACAGATTTATGCCGTTTGTAGTACTCCATGAGTAAGCAGTTGCTGTGACCCGACTGCGCTGTCACCCCTAACCCTTGAACATATATGCTTTTGTTGAACTATGAGGAGTCAACATCATTTTGCTCGGAAACATCCTAAAGCCCTGCATGGCATTAATCGGGTAGTTTTAGAAATATTCAAACTTCTATTAGTGGAAAACAGTGTTGGTGGGTTGATTCCTTACTTAGATAGACAATCAATATTACACTTTGTGTAGCATAATACATCCTGTACCTAGCTTTTCGCACTCATCCACGCTTTCCTGTTATGCAGTATGGTTCCAACTTATTATAGTAGATAGTACCGACTATATAGGATACCGAGGTTGCTTTGAGCCTTGTGGAGCAATAATTCCTGTAGTAGAATCGTGTCTAATTACTTCCATTAGCCTAAGTGAAGCATTATACAAAGTCCTCCCAACCTCGCAAATACCCACTAGATGTGAAATCTTGTTGACATCAATGACTAGATGTAAGTGAAAGTTCCACGTTTTAACTGATTTTCCAGTCCTATCTTCGTCAACTATCTAGGAAATTCCCCACGACCTCAGTCTCTTTCTAGGGTGGATTAGATATACCGATACAGAGCTTAGGTATTGAGAGGTCTGATCCCCTTCGAGACATAGCTGTGTCAGTAGTCCGACCGCCAGCTGGTACTATAGTCTAAACCATGGTAGACATAATCTAATAACGTTGGAGTATGATGTAGAGACTTCTTCGGCACCGGAACTTGGTTGCAGAAGACTTGAAATGTAGGTCAGATAGGTAAACGCAATTAGCTCTTAAAAGTCTAGCACGATCATTCTTCGGGATCGTTCTTCGAGATCTGCCGAAAGCATCCCCCCTGCCAAGAGAACTGGAGTAATACGTCAATGAGTATCTCACTCCAGTGCCATATCCAGGTAGTTAAGCTAGTGCCAATGATAACAGACTCACTAAGCCCGGCAGCACTTCCTGGACCGGCATAACGTCGGCGATAAATCTGGAGTCTAGCCTGCCTGATTTAGATTGGCTGCCGCTCTCGTCGACCCCGGGCTTGCCCAGAAATACGACCGTGCCGTCCGGGAGCAGGGCCTAAATCTAGGGCATGCCCCGAGATTCCCCCCCGGATCGTGCCACCGCCCCGCGCAAAAATGAGGATCGACCCCCCGGGCGGGCCGAGCTGCGAAGCACCCGAGGGCCACCCCGATTCCATGCCCGAGCGCGTCTAGCAACCTGCGTGTATATAACACGAGTCCGGCCTCTCCCACCTGGCTCGGAGGGTCACCACCCGCAAGCAGACAACGTACCTAAGACAGACGTCGAAAACGAAACCCCGGACCACCACGAGTACCTAACTAACCATGGTGCCGAAAACCACATTCCTCGCGGCCCTCCAAGCCGCCACCGCCGCCGCGTCGATGCCCGCGCCGCGCCAGGAGGCCTGCGACGCCGTGCACGTCTTCATCGCGCGCGGGTCCGAGGAGCCGTACCCGGGCCGGCAGGGGAAGCTGGCCGACGCCATCTGCGCGGGGCTGCCGCCGGGCAGCAGCTGCGGGTCCGAGGACATCGTCTACCCGGCGACCTTCTCCGACTACTGCAACTCGGCCTTCGCGGGCGTCAGCAACGGCACGGCGCAGGTCGCGGCCTACGTCGAGCGGTGCCCGGACGCCCGGCTGGTGCTGACCGGCTATTCGCAGGTGCGTGGTCAAGTTGTGTGTTGCGGTGGCCGGATTCTTTGGCGGTCACGTACTACGTAGCCAGGCGAGATTCGCTGACAGCTGGGATGTGTTTGTTATATATAGGGCGGTCACGTCGTCGGTGACATCCTGGGCGGCGGCGGAGGTCTCATTCCGGGACAGAACTGCACGCAGCCCACGAGCGCACCTTTAAGCCCAACTACATCACCGGGTAACAAGGGTAAGCCGTCTCTTCCTTTTGTCGGGCTTATGGATGGAACTGACAGTGCAATCGATCTAGTCGCGGCTGCGACCTTCTTCGGCGACGTGCGACACGCGCCGAACCAGACCTACAACGTTGCCACCGGCGCCGCTGGCGCAGGAGTAAGTAACTCGATTGCAACTGCTGGCCAGCATCACATTGCGTGACTGGAGACTAACAATCCCCTGCAGATCTGGCCCCGAGACGGCCAGCAGCTGGCGTCGCTGAACGAGTTCTCTGCGTCGTTGCAGTCCTGGTGTCTCGTCGACGACCCGGTCTGCGCGGGGGGCGGCGACGTCAATGCCCACACCACCTACTTCGATGTATTTACCGAAGAGGCTGCTGCTTGGGTCAAGACTAAGCTGTAGATGTATCGTACGTCAGAGGCTGTGGCGGTATCTTGTAACAACAGACAAAAGGGTGGTTTAGCTTTTGGAAGTGGGAGGGTCCGGGTTCGCTGCACTCAGGGGTAATATGGGCCGTCTCATTATGGGATGTCTTGATTTTCATGTATATGTTGCATTGACGTACAGTATGTATAAATTATAAATCGTGCGGTGTATGCGCAGTTTTCTTAAGGCACTTTGGTGACAAAGGTCAGCTATTAGGTGGAGTTACTATCCGGATTCCCGCATAGACCAAAAGCGTTGGAACCCCAGAGCAGTAACAGGAAGCTCTTGGGTCCTATGATGTCCATATGCCTCGGTGATAGTTTCAACTTGCAGGAGCTTACCCACAGTATGAAGCCTCGCCACTCAACCCGTATAAGGATTGGCGCTCAAGGGTGCGGACATACTTCTGTTGTTGAGAAAGTCCGTCCAATTTGCCGCCAGGTCAGCAGGAAGCCGGATATAACATTTGTCATTTGGGGTTAGCGGATCGATCAAGATAGTTCGGATAGAAACTTCTGTCCTCGACCTATCATCATACGGACAAGGTTCCTACATTAGGGACCTGAGTTACACGATGTTCACATAACATTAGAAGCGTCTGGATGGTGAGCGTGAATCTCTTGGTTATTACCTGTCACAAACATAGGTAGAGCGCTCATGATAACAGCACACATTAGTTGAAAGCTTTCTGCATTTTACCACTGGTTTCTCGGTGGCTATTGGGTTTGAAGGCAAGTCCATCATGTATGTATAGTTCAAGATGAGGGCAACGTTGAACAGGCTGACGGGTTCAATGTCGCTATTCATGACCTGAACATTGCAACCTGATTGGCCACCTGATTAAGGATGGACGGCGGAACGGTCAAACTTTTCCAGCAGAGAAGACCCCGCTAATCGGTACGTACCTCCCACCCAAGTAATTGGAGCTCTGGCGAATCATGCATCAGGCGATTGACTCGATTAGATTGGCTCTTGGGAAAAACTCCAAAAAATTAGTTAACGCCCGCCGTACCGCTCTCTCCAATGCGCATACGAGGTAGCCAGCTCGTCTCGACTCGACATTTCCTCTGCTAGCAAAGTCCGATCCGTGGCCCTCTCTCCCGCAATGGCAATCGACGGTACTCCGCGGAGCGTCGCCGACGCCACCCGCTTCACCTCCAACACGCCGCACGCGAATGCGAAGGCTTCCGCTTCCGGTTCATCCTCCTCCTCTACCTCGAACAATCCCAGACCAGCCTCTTCGGCCGCGTCGCAAAGGAGCATGCCCCCGCCGGGCGGCCCGCGGCCGTCGCAACAAGAAACGTTGGAAGAGCGGGTGCGTCGGCTAAGGGCCGCCCACCTGGCGGCGAGGAAACATGAGATTTCGCGCTTCGACCGCATCGTCAACTCCAGCAGGAGGTACTTCGACGCCGCACACAAGTTTACCGTCATGGGCTTAATAGGTTTCAGTGGTATGGCTTCCCTCTTTTCCCCTCTTTATCACTCCTCTCTTGAACTGCGCCCTCCGCTCCCCGCTCCCTTCTCCCGAAGTTCATGAGGGAGGACTACGATCGCTACAGAAGCTCTACGTGTAGTCCCAGACATCAGTCACAGTCATCTTGCCCAAAAAGCTTACTATTATGCCTCCCGGCACTCACTAACATACTTCTTTGCTCTCTCCAGGCCTCGCCCTCCTCGTAACCGCCTACGCCACCGTGGACATGATGATGTACAACCGCAAGCGGCGGACCGAGTTCTTCGCGCTGCAGAAGCAGCTCGGCGCCGACAGCCTCGAGGCCGCGCGCCTGGCCTACATGACGGGCAGCGCCACCGACGAGCAGATCGCCCAGGTCGAGGAGGCCACCGCCCGCGCCAAGCAGACCGGCGTCGGCCTGCCGCCCCTGCTGAGCGCGCCGCGGTCCGCCGCCGCGGGCGAGGGTAACGCCGCAGGCAGCAGCAGCAGCAGCAGCAGCAGCAGCAGCGTGGGCCGCTCCGCCTGGCCCGGCGAGGCCATGACCGAGGCCAGCCTGTCGGGCGCCGACGAGGTCGAGGCCCCGAAGAAGAAGGGGTTCACGGCGTGGCTGTTCGGCGGGCTGAAGAAGGACGAGGAGGCGCAACCGCGCGGGGAACTGAGCTTCGACGGCGAAGAAGCTGCCGCGTCGAGCCGGCCGTCGGCGTCGGCCGACGAGTCGCAGCGCGCGCTGCAGGGCAAGGCGAAGGCCGCGTTCGAGCACGAGCGCGAGAACCAGCGGAGGGGCGGGCCGCTGGACCAGCTCGGTCTGGAGGGCGGCAGCGGCAAGCCGGGTAGCGGCGGGGAAAAGAAAAAGGGGTGGTGGTAAAAAAGCGAAAACGAAACTCGGCCAGCAGGAAAGGCCAGCGCGCCTGCCTTACACGAGAAAGGAAGAAGGAAAATAAGGAGTGAGGGAGGGAGGCCGTGTTCGAGGTTGTTGTGATTCCCATATCTTGTAAGATCAGAAAAGGGGGGGGGGAACCAAAGCGTAGAAGGCAAGGTAGGGACGGGGAAGGAGTGGTTGACTGGCTACGATTTTTACGGGAGGGGGGCAAGTCCGACAACATTTTCCGGGCCAAAATGACGACGACTTTCGTATACATATTATATCTATCACACTGTGCATAGTTCTTTATTCACTCACGCCTAGGTCAGGAGAGAGACGGTTGTATCATAGTTGCTGCAGTAGAAGAAGAGACGGTGCATTCGACTGGGCGTACTGGATATAGGGACCTTTCCGCCTTGTGTACGGTTCTGTGTCATAATGGAGACTCGGTCAACGCTGCGATGTTGTTAGTCTTGCCTCTTCAAATTGATTTTGCTCTCCTGACCAGCAATTCTATCTTCGCCCCTAATAACCCCCGTCCTGCATCGAAGCTGGCCAGCAACATCAAAGTTCACCACTCTCTCAATTACTTGGATGCTCACAACAATCGCTCGGGGAAATGTAGCCTCGTTTTTTACGCCAAAATCGTAAATGATATTTCTCGGGCCAATGCCCTTAGAGACAGACGGTATTCCGCCTGTCAGTGGCATTGTAATGGTACATATAGATATCAAGACACCCAGCCCGACCTTCCGTTGGGTAATGTGGCTAATGAGACCGATTCTTCCGACGCCATGAACACCGTCGGCCAACCCCGGTGACAAATGAAATAAATGGTAAAATCAGAATGCTGGGGTTTTTTGGGTTGCCTCCGCTCCGGATGTGTTCACCCATTTCCACCCGTGAATGCACCTCTCTTCCTCCCACTTTCCATGAACCCAACCAGCGACAACCGAATGCAGTAAATAAGGACCGTATTGTGGGTATAAGACAAATGAACGTATGCTGATATGCGAAGGGACCAACCAATGAGCAAATACTGTCCAACGAAATGCCAAAAAGGAAAAAAAGGAAGAAGGAAAAGGAAAAGGAAATGTGTAGCGGTGCTAGTACGCGCTGTCAAACGCTGTCGATGCTTCGGCGAGAGGCGGCTGCGTTTACGTATTCGCATGCAAAGACTTCGCCGTTCTATGGTTTAGAATATTACGTTTCCGAAAGCTGCGAGGGCGCCAGCCCTCGCTAAGTGAATTAAACGACGCCGTGATAAGGTTGCTCCCGTGGCAAGGCCTTAGTATCCGCCGGGAGCACCGGGATTCATCTGCGGTAGACCATTCGTAGGTTGTGCAAAAAGTGGATCTGAAAGGGACAGAAGGCCAAGGGAGACCTCGGTATCTCGCGTGCACCTACCCCTTCCCGAATGCTCTCGTCCTCTGGTAAGACATCCGGTAGGCCCAAAGAGTACATCAGTATCCGTAGCTTGGGCTGTCATGCGCTCTCTCTCAGCCCCGGCATCTGCCTGGTCCTCAAACCAGGTGTGCTCCTCGCCGTCGTCTCCGTACTAGGAGATAATGATGTGGTTGAAATGGCCTGGGATTTTCATGCGGCATTTCTCGCAGTCCGCTCGGTACCCTATACTGAATGACTTCTTCATGCCAGGCTGTATCGTCCACGAGTTGAGAGTATGCTTACTGCGGCAATGACCAAACTTGCCCCGCGGCGAAGGCGTAGCTGGTGCCGAAGACGGAGAACCAGCGTCCTCATCCATCATACCCTCATCGCCCTCAACAATCTGCGGGATGGTCTGAATATTGGGATGGATGGCCATGGCGTGGTGGGGATTGACCGAATGTGGCATGTGAGGTAGGTAGGGTCTCTGAGGCTGAGATAGGGCTGGCGGACACGAGTCCAGCACCATGCCTGGGCTCGCAGGAGCGTCTTCACCTCCGTTTTCACTAATAGGAGACGGGAGACGCCGCGTTTGCACCATGGTCCACTCGGCACTCCCTCCCAGCGATCGAGGCACCGAGGACTCGTCGCGTGAAGGGAAGGCATGCGGCTGCGACCGTGTAAAGCCAACCCCATGCTCGGGTGCGGTCGCGCTGGCAGGCTGGTTTGCCGCATGTACGGTCTGGTTCACTCCTCCCCAGCCATTTCCTCGGACCTGAGCGGCAAAGGTGCAGTGAATCGGGGTGGGCATCCGGCCGCTAATGGTTGGGGCAGTTGGGTCTGGTTGTAACGAGCCGTGCTGGAGATGCTGAGACGGAGAATCAACCATCATGTCTGTATCCCTATCTACATCCATTGACTGGTTTGAAAGTTGCTGATGTTGAACATCCTCCGAGTCGGAATCTGCCGGGGTGATAGTGCTGGGTTGCAATTCAGAGATAGAAGCAGGGAAGCTCGGAGGTCCGCACCATCGTTTGTGGTTGGGAGAGGTCCGTACCGGTAAAGAATGTAGACGTTTCTATTTACGAGGACAGGTTAGCTTTAAGTTATTGAAGATATAATATGACCAAGCCGGGCATCACGGCTTGCAGGAACAAGAAGCAAACACAAAGATGAACATGGTTGGCAAGAAGGAACACTAACATTCCGATGTTCAGTGAAGCCCAAGGTGCCGTTCATGGCATCCTGGACGTCAAGGTTATCGTCCTCCCTCTCCCGCTTCCTGCCCGTCTCCCGCCACTGAGAGGTGTGCATGTTGAAAGTCGGTAGCCAAGGCTCGAGAGAGAGGCAGGTGCGCCGTGGTGTGTGGCGAGAGGCTCTTGGCTCGAGGCCGGTGGTGGTTGAGAATGCTGATGACAACTACTGCGATAGCCCAACGTTGTGGAGGCGGGGGTTCCCGGGGAAGTGGTTCACAAGTCTAGGTATGGAGATATATACACCAAGGAAGTAAGTTAGCCGAGGAAGCGGCAAGACACCCTGGGTCTGGCGGGGATGACGCGAGAGAGAACGGTGGAAGGAAAGTTGGATCGTGGCTGGTTCCAACTCCTTCGGTGGTCGATCGGCCGGGTATTGGGGAAGCCTTCGCAGGGAGCCTGAGATGCTAGTGACGACAAGCGAGGACCGCTTTGTCCGTCGGTGGTGCGCCGCGTCTCGCGGTTAATTTCTCAGGTAAAGAGATGACGAAGTAGGCCGGCAGGGTGGGCAACGAAGAGAGGGTATTAAACAGAATGGTGGTATTGCGCTGATGTTATATTATCATTAGTAGCTGAAAGAATACGAAGTCAAGCTGGGGGCCGAGTCGAATGGCATCGAGTCCAGCGGCCGCCGGCGGTTATTAGTGGAGGTGGAGAAGTAATGCAGCAGAGGTAGTTAGTGCAGTAGTACAGCGGCGCATATGGGCTGACGTGACAAGATCGATGTGGGAAGAGAAGATGGGATCGAGACACAAGGGGAAAAGGAGACTGTATCCGTTGATCGAATCGTATCCAGCGGTGCGGATGGATGCCGATGACGGTTTTTTTTTAGGACGAGATCGAGGAGGGTCTACCGTACCGTGGTCTACTTCTGCCTTAAAAGGGTCGCAAGGGCCGTGCTTCTCAGGTAGGTTTCCTTTTCCTCCCACAGGAATTCGCTCGGGTCAGGGAATGTACCTGCCGCCGCCGCTACATACTACGCAGGCAGTAGGTACCTCCCAGCCTCCAGCTGCAGTGCCAGCGTCACATCGCCTTACATCTAGGTAGGTAAATACTTACATTCTGGCTGCCTGCGGTTTGCTGCTGAGCTCCTATCCCAAAATATCCACGGGTGTACGGACTATAGGTTGTATTCCTCACGATTTATTCCGTGAATACTTGGGGTAGCGTAGGGTCTTTTTCTATGGACGTTGGTCGGGTTCGTACTCAATCCCCACACACGGAATACTCGCAGATGCAGCAGTCATCATGGAAACTGGGAAACATCCATCAATGGCCGTATCATGGAATGGTGACGGCTACCTATGCTAGCGTCATAACTCGCGATGCACGACCGACCTCATCTTAGTACCTATGAGTCTAAATTAGGTATTGTAGGTACATTGGGTATCCCCCATAATCCGAGGCCCACAGCGCCCTGAGTTCGTGTGGTAGATATGGACACGATAAGCAATGACCTCAGGTAACGAGATAACTCTACCATGCCACGTTTATGCTATAAACAGACCTAGGTAGGTATGCCAATTCGCTGCGTTTCTCATACAACTACATACAACCAGATATTACCAACCACAGAATACCTACCACAGACTGCCTGCCCACTCGTACATGGACCTTACCTACCTAGCCTCCTTGGAACGTGTATGTCCCAGCCAACCACTACCTACCTATTACCCCACATCCAGTGCATGGGTCCAGTCGCGCGGTTCAAGGTCACTTGCATAACTTGCTGACTCGAAAGTAATATACGGCCACTTCATTGGACAATTGGCTTTGTTCCCCCTTCCACATTGTGGGCCGAGGCACTCCGCACCATCGCCAACCGTCGGAGACGTCACACGCGGGCGTGGCGGGCAGCCGGGCGGACGACCTTCTACATAGCAGTGGGTTTCAGAATTGCTTCATCGACTACTCCATACAGGGGGTTTCCCGGGCTTCTAGGACACCTCAGATGCGGCCATTTACTATGTCACTATGTCACTGGCATGATGACGCAGGCTACCGAGCAATCGTAGCTGGCGTAACTGGTCCTCTTCTGCCGGTCCTACCAAAATATACGGGTAATGATAAAAATAAAATAAAAATAAAATAAGAAAGTCGTGATTTCGCTTACACACAGAAATTGGTCGGTAATGTTCACTGGGGTTGAATGGTCACAGAGCCCAATCTCATGGTTATACCAAAAAGACCTTAAAATAAATATTGGGTATCGATATGTTTTACTGAAGTAAACCTGAATAACTGATCTTGCGCAAATATCGCAGCGAAGCACTCCAACTGACTAATCCTAACATTAGAGATTGCCAATAAGTAGTCAGGGCTTCGCGCCACCGCCTACAGACTGAATATCGGCAAAGTCAACACATGGCCAGGCTTACATATTCCCAAACGGCTACTGGGACTTGAATGGGTTGTGCACGACTCTATTCTCCTTCCCTCAGTACCATCGCCTCCTTGTTGAAATCCGTCGCGTTCTTGTGCTTGTGTTCGCTTTCCTGCCCACCTTTCGGCCAAGGGTGGTGAAGTTGTTAATCATGTGCGTCGCAAAGACAATTACGCCTAAAATAACCAGTAGCTCCATAATAAGACAGGCAGGGTCGTAGTAATAGGAGCGGGGCCCGCCGGCGAACCCAACAACGACAACTGCAATGCTACCTGTGACCAGAAAGAACCAGAGTAGGCCCATGATCTCACGGAGACACGGCTTAAAGGCCAGTATGCTGATGACGACAATTGCCCAGACCACAAGCCATGTCCAGGCAGTGTTCATAGTGATAGCATACATTGTGTGGCTGTAGATGTGGTTTTGGGTGTGTCGAGGTAATTCCGATATTTAGGATTATCTTGATACAAGAGGTATTTATACTTGGTCAAACAGCTAACAGCACCTTCTAGCATTAACATGTACTTGCTTCGGCATGACGCGTTTTGTTTCAAACTTTATCAGTGTCGTGGTCTCGATTATTCATTGTTCTATGCAACTCGGGACACGTCTTGTCACATTCCAGACAGCACCATTTGATCGAGGACCCCCCTCTTTATCCACAATCCAGATCTCTCCTCCCTCCCTTAAACAGGGCAAGTATTAGCCACTACGGCAACCACTAAGCCTGTTATTGAAGCACCATAGTTGAACAACCCCAGGATCTCGTAGCAGAAAATCAGAAGTAGGTAACCCTAGGCTGACTGACGGCGGCAGACAAGCCAAGCCCAATCCTGAATTTATTTCAGAAGCGCCGGTTAGGCCGACTCAGCCCCTATCTAACCGTGGCATTACCGCCAAAGATGTCGAGAGGAAACGCATCGGCGATCGCCTGGTACCCAGCAACATTCGGGTGCAGATGGTCTCCGCCGTCGTACTCGGTGGCCAGGTTCGCCGCGTTCGAAGGGTTGGCGACGAACTGGGCGAAGTCGACGGCGGCGTCGAAGCTCCCGTCGCCGCCCCCCAGGATCCACTCGTTCACCGTCTGCCGGGCCTGGTCCCGGGCCGGGCTGCTGTAGGCCTGGCCGCTGCCGCCGAACGGCGTGATGGTGGCCCCGAAGACGGCCAGGCCCGCCGCCCTCGCGTCGCCCGCGATGGTCTGGAACGCCGCGGTGAGGCCGCTGCCGACGCGCGTCTGCGTGCCCGCGTCCGCCGACGCCCCGCCGATGTCGTTGACCCCCTCGAAGATGAGCGCGTACCTGACCCCGGCCGTGGCGAGGAGGTCGCGCTTGTACCGCTGCGTGAGCGGAGGCCCTAGGCCGCCCGTGAGCACGGTGTTGCCGCCGGCTGCCTGGTTGCATACGGCGATGTTGGTTACGCCTTCCTCTTGCATCCTAGCGAGCAGGAGGTCGGGCCAGCTGTGACTTGTTAGTAAGTAAGATCATAAACCACATCATAGGTCGGCATCTAGCCGTACCGGTTGTTGGCGTTGTCTGTACTTCCGCGGCCGTCAGTAATGCTGTCCCCGAGAATCACGAGGGCACTGGTCGTCTGGGGCGCCCAGGCTTCAATAGCCGTGAGGAAATACCAATGGGCCGTGCTCGCTCCCGTGACGGTGGACGCATTGAGATGGTTCCCCTGCTGCATCCATGATGTTGTACGGCTGCCCGGATGTCCTGTGATGCTGCTTCCAGACTGACCAGCTTGGGAATAAAGAGTGACGGCGACCATTGACTGAGGTTCGACTTTGAAGTCAACGGGATCTGTGTAGGCGACCTCACCCCTGGGGATCGTGACGGAGCTCGAGCCATTGAAGGTTAAGGCCTTCAGCGTTGCCGTATCGATGCCGTTGACACCCGGCTTCCCGCCGGCCGGAAGCGCCACGGAGGCTTCCGTGATAGGAAGGTCGCTACCGCCGAAGGTATTAGAGATCTGGAAGCGAAGCCTCTCAGCGCCGATGGACACATGCAGTGTTTGGCGGAGAGTGGCATCCTTAAAAGCGGCCGAGCCTGACTGTAAATCCAAGTTTAGACTTGCTTAGCCCCCTGAATAAGCATGGGCGTTCAACGTACAAACGGGGACGGCGGCATATTGTTGGGCTCAACCAGCTGTGGCATCGAAGTCCATGTTGCTACCCAGTGCGAGTCTTCCTCCTGCCGCTGAACATTGTGGATGGGGACCGCGGTGACGAACGTCGACCATAACAGCCATGCAGTAACAAAGGAGAACTTGAGGCTGACGCTTCTCAGCGTATTGACACAAGCCAATGCCATGTTAGCGACAGTCGGAATGAACGTGAGTGCCAAGGCAAGGAAGAGCAATCCATATTTTGTGGCATGTTTGGCGCTTATTAGCACGTGCTGTGCCTGACTTCGAAATAACAGCGGATGATCTACTTCCGTGGCTATATTGATGATGCTATATTGCTCACATCCGGTAAAGCTTTAGGCCCAGGGCTGTTCCTGGCACAAGCCCACGTTTTGGAAACACGAAGACCATTCGACGCAATTAGCCCACAGTTGATGAGGAGAGAAACGACTTGCATTGCCAACTATATCATCTTCCGATAAATCAACTATAATAATGTCGGACGGACGGACGGACACGTGCATGAGGCATTGATACCTAACGATGGAAGGTAATGTAGACACGCAACCCGTGAACGATGGAAGAGACTAGGACGCACGTTATCAGAAGAACAGGAGGAGAGACCTGTTAGCGGGAGTAGACATTCGAGATATTATGTGTCAGTCGTAGCTAGAGGTCTACCTAGGCAGCTAGGTAGTCGTAGTTCAAACATAACTATTGGGACATCGTCGTCACGCCAATCGGCCGGGTTTCCCTTCCTATCTCCGGAAACAAGTACCTATTGCGTGCACCGGCGACCTACGATACAACCTAAAAGGGGGATGACAGAAAAAATAAAAACAGAAGGATTATGAGCAGGGATCTACCCGTCCCGCCGCAACAGGTCACTACCTACCGCGTAGTAGCACGCAGGAGTAGGGTAAGGTTAGCTATCGATAGTCCAGTAACGGGCGTATGGAAGACCCAATTGACTTTTGCCCCTCAGCCCCTCCGCCCCGCCCCTCCCCCTCCATCCAGTGAACTGCACTTTTTTTTTTTAATGTCATCCCACGACGACTCGAACCGGCAGATTGGTACGCTTCATTGCACAGGGGACCTTCTTCTCTTCTACTCTGTCTGAAACATCGAGTTTTTTTCTGTGTCTGTGATAGCTGCGGAAGCCCAAGGCACGTTGCTCTTATCGATACAGTTACACGTTACCTGTCGAGATCTTCTCCCTCTCTCCTTTACGCAGTAAGGCTTCCCCCCCTCGAGGACCCGGGACCCTGGCAAGATTCTTCAGCTACTTCTCCAGCTACCCCTGGCCTGGTTCTGACTCACACACACACACTGAGGCTCAAAATCTTGAAATACCTCCCGCGCCTGCGCCAACCCATTCCGTCCGTCAAAGTGATACGGTCGTAACAACCCGGTCTTGGTCCCTCCCTGGCTTCATTGCCATACCAGCAGCTACTTTACCTTGCGCCTTCAGCAGCTCGTCTGTCACAATGCCAGCCGTCGATACAGTGTTCCGCCAGGACGAGAACGACGATGTGAGAGGTACGTAAGACAGCTCGCATGTGTGTTACGAGCTTTCATTTATTATGCTGAGTCTTCTGTTGGACACGCTTCAAATTGTCTGACCGTTGTCTCACGACTTCGACTTGGACAAGTGCTCTTCATCGTATCCAGCTAGTGCTGTGTTAGTCTGCCGTGCATCTCTCATATATCAAGCATCACCTCGAGTGCCTATTTTATACCCGTCCATATTTTGGAAGCTACGCCAGGAAAAGCATGCTAATTCAGCTTGACCCATCAGTCGAGGGTCAGGATCCTCTGATCCCGCCGGCATTGCTCATCTCAGAAATCCCCAGGACCGACACCTCTTGCCAGGTTGTCGTCAAGGGCCGCCAGGATGCAACAGACGTTATCATGGGCCACAGTGACCGTCTTTTGGTCATTGTTGGCCCTTGTTCCATTCATGATCCCGCAACGGCCCATGAATACGCCCAGCGCCTCAAGCAGCTCTCCGACCGGCTATCGGGTGATTTATGTATTATCATGCGTGCTTACCTCGAGAAGCCCCGGACCACTGTTGGCTGGAAGGGTCTGATCAACGATCCCGACATCGATTTCACCTTCAAGATCAACAAGGGTCTGCGTATCTCCCGCCAGATGTACAGCGATTTAACGAGTGCGGGTATGCCCATTGCCTGTGAGATGTTAGATACCATCTCTCCGCAGTTTTTGGCAGACTTCATCTCGGTCGGTGCCATCGGTGCCCGTACGACCGAATCGCAATTGCACCGAGAACTTGCATCTGGCCTGTCCTTCCCCATTGGGTTCAAGAACGGCACGGATGGAAGCCTAGGCGTGGCCATTGATGCCATGGGCGCTGCTGCTGCTAAGCATCGTTTCATGGGCGTGACCAAGCAAGGGTTGGCTGCCATTACCAAAACTAAGGGCAACAAGAACGGCTTCGTCATTCTCAGGGGCGGAACCAAGGGTACCAATTTCGATAAGGAGAGCATTCAGGCGGCCAAGAAGGCACTGGAAGGCAAGGGGCAAAACATGGCAATCATGATTGACTGCTCCCACGGTAGGCCACGCCTTCGGACAACACACTCGGAACTCAGCTAACGTCGAAGCAGGTAACTCGAATAAAGACCATCGCAATCAGCCAAAGGTTGCCAATGTCATTGCCAACCAATTGAGAGAGGGTGAGAAAGCTATCATTGGCGTGATGATCGAGTCCAACATCAACGAGGGTAAGCAGAGTGTTCCGCCAGAGGGACCTGCTGCATTGAAGAAGGGCGTCAGCATAACTGATGCCTGCATCGACTGGGACACCACCGTCCAAACCCTCGAGGACCTGGCTGATGCGGTACGTGCGCGGAGAGAAAAGAATAACTCGACAAATGGCAATGGTCATAGCGAAAACCACAAGCCGACCATCATCGAGGAGGATTGAAAGCGTCTATCGTCGCTATAGCACCTTAGTTCGTGGCTTCTTGAAGGGAAGAAGACATCTAAGTCAACCGGGTTTCAACACGATTGTGAGCCCATTGATAAGTCATATATTGGTAATGCGCTGTATTTACGGCCAACAAGGGTACACCCTGTTGGCGAGTTCATATGAGGAAGCAAACTATAGGGGCGTCTAGGCGATGTTCAACAAATGGGAGGACAGACTAATTAATATCTTTCTTTGTTCTCCTTCTCGATGTGTTGAGACTGTACCATGTCTACATGTGCTACCGTGGATGAAGATTATATGCGGAATCACCTTGAACGAGAACGAGAACAGGAAAATATGGTATCCTCTTGTAGAAGTGCAAATTGGAAACGCTGACGCCAACTCCTAACCACGAATACTTATATCCATATATTAAACCATGCATCCGCTACCTAGAACCGTCGCGCCCCTCGTCGCCCACCGGCATATACACGCCCCTATCGGGCGGGGGTCGTCCGGCCGCGCCGGCGCCGGCGGAGAGTCCCAGCGCAGCAGCGGCGGCGGCCCTCTTCCCCTCGCGCAGCTCGACGACCCTCTTGGCGGCGGCCCAGCCCAGCAGGCCGAGCGTGCCCAGGATGAACCCCCAGACGATGACCTGGTCCTTGCGGCTGTCGCGCTGGAAGCACATGGCCACCACGTCGTTCTCCTCGGCATTCTTGCAGATGGGCAGGTTCTGCGCCAGGCAGAAGGCGCGCGTGCACTGCGTGCAGGAGGCGGAGGCGGCGCGTTCGGTTATCTCGGGAGTGGAGTCTGAGTCTGAGTCTGAGCGCAGCCGCAGTTGACGTTGCGCTGTTGTCCCGGAGCCGTCGTCGGTCGGGGAGTCGCCTTGGGGTCCCAGCTGGATCAGGGTGCTGTTCTTGAAGCAGCTGCATTTGCAGAAGGTCGGCGGCGCGGCTGCATAACGGATAAGTTGGTGAGTTTGAGGCTCTTCCTTGAAGTATACATAGAACGGGGGGGTGGGATGATGATAGGAAACCCTAGGAGAAGGTGAATAGGAAGTAGGCAGGGAGCTTACAGGCTGCGACGGCATGGCAGAACAGAACTCCTACAAGGAGTAGAAGGAAATGAAGTCGTACCATGCCTATACCATGGGACTTTTTGAATATAGCATGAGGTGAGTGAGCTGTCCAGCTCAGAAGTCGGAAGAGTGCTATTGCCTGGGTCTTACTAGACACGCTCTTGAGCAAGCATCGCAAGCACCAATAATTCAACAGTGACGCTGGCAACGTCGCGGATAGGTACGTACCGTTTACAGTGTTCTGATAAGGGATTTGAGGTTACCTATCTGTGGCTGGAGATCGGATAAAGCCTTATCAGGTGGGTGGCTTGCATCACAGATTCTGGGCGCAGATCCCTGGCAGAAAAGTTCACGTCGTCCTTGAAGCTTAGGAGGGGCTTCCGGCATTCGCATTTCCTCTTCTCATCAGCCTCTCTATTAATTGGAGCTACGATGCGACGGATACCACGATTAAGACGGCCGTCAGGCCTGACCCCCTCTACTTCCACCCTGCGGTCTTCAATTGTGCCCCTAAGCCTTCCGTATGCCACACCTTCCCAGCGGAGACCGACGCCGACAAACCTTCGATGCCCGCCCCTTGCTCGCTTCTACTCTGTCGAAAATCAGCCTGTTCCACAGAGTGTTCCACAGAGCCTGCGTAGTTCTCCCGAGGAGGTGCGGGAAGACGAGCTTGACGAGTCGCGCGAGGAGAATTGGCAGGATTTACCATCCACATATATCCCACCACCCAAACGCAGCTATGCAGCACCTTTAGACGAGATCAGTGACACGAAATATACTCCTGCAGAGAATGCTGAGGGTCTGAAAACAGTGGGCGGGTTAGAGAACTGGTGGGACCAGAAGGGAAACTGGTCCAAGACCGGTGACTTCGTCAGTTTCAGACCACGGAAGAAGCTCCTTGATCCGGCCATTCTCGAGGCTTCAGTAAAACGGGCTATCGTAGAGGCATATGCTCTGAAGCAAGCTGGTCGCGAGGATGAGCTGACCGGCGCATGGTCTGTGGGAGGGCAAGAGGAGCTTCGTCACTCGATGGAAGTGGATCTCAATATTGCAGAGGGTGGCGTCGTGTCACTGAACGGAGATGTTTCCGCCATACTAGGCGCCTTGGGTGGAAAACGTGAGGTACAAAACGTGGGCGCGGAGGCCGAGGAAACCTCGGAAAGCCCCGCATCTAACCCGGTGCCGTCGCACGCGGAAGCTCTGAGATATAAAGAGGCATGGGGCTCTGGCTGGAAGAAAGCTTCCTTATCGGACCCCAGAATCAAGTTCGCCGTATGTTCCTATCCTCAGCACAAGGCCATCTTTTTACTTTTCCAACTAACATAAAGATTAGGTCACAAAGCGTATCTTCCAGCTTACCGGCCAGCTAGTACCCGACCACCAATTATCAAGCATCACCGACGTCCATTCACTGCTCCGAGTCGTGCAGAAACCGCCCAAGCCAAAGACCCTGACCCAGGAGATCCAAAAGCGCCACCAGGACCTTGTCGAGCTGCCCAATGTGTCGGTCGCCACGAAGCGCGTCACTCGGGGAGACAAGGAGAAGGCTGTTGGAAGATTCAAGCTCATCGAGGAGGAATTCAAGAAGAGAGACCTGCCTCTAGAGGGCCACGGCTATGCCAGGAAGAACGACGAGCTGGTGCGACTCTCCGGCAGAGCATAATCAGCTAGTGTAGTGTACATTTCACGTCTCTACCTGTACCTCCGAATCAGTATATCGGGGCCACTATGCCGCTTGTAAATATAGAAGCAAATGTAACATATCAGCCACTGCCGGCGTGTTACGTATGGTGATACGCAGCTCAACCGCCCGTGAACGAGGTTAGCAGCAATGTGGCATTCGAAGGTTATGCTTGAAGGAGCCTACACAAGTGCCAATTTACTTCTCAATCCATTCCACCGTCTCGGTAGAAGTGATAAAAGATCCTAGTACTT
Source organism: Xylaria sp. JS573 (assembly GCA_000966885.1). NCBI lineage: Eukaryota > Fungi > Ascomycota > Sordariomycetes > Xylariales > Xylariaceae > Xylaria > Xylaria sp. JS573. The sequence continues at coordinate 28,635 of JWIU01000020.1, read as the reverse complement.
AGTAGTAAAGATAGGGGCACATCTCAAAAAAAGAGGTAAAGGCGATAAAATGTTGCAACCCGAATTCACGGATGGGCAGGAGTAGACAGGTGGCCGGCAATTCCGATTATTGAGGTCATACCTTGATCTCAAACTAGTCTCGTGGGTTTCATTCTATTACCATAACCTAAGGTTCAAGTGGGTGCTCTATCAGTGCAGTTTTCACGGACCACTACACGGACAGAACTAGCATTTTCAGTTCGGAAGGACTACGGATAAGCCATTCGGTGTGACATTGGCCCAGTGTCTGATACGAAGCATATTTGCTACAAGAGTTGGACTTCATGATGGCGGTTGGTGATACTTTTGGTAAGCCACGGCTATGAACCTGAAATAGCCTGGGCTATGTTTACAGTTGCTCTATATCTAGTGTCTATTGCTTCGGGAGCAGGCTCCCTTCAGATCCTAGCCAGCCAATATCAGAATACAGTGAGGTCCGCCGCCCTTTATTCAAAATCTTGACAAGTGGCTATCCGGGAGAACCATACCGCAGCCGTGACGGCTGTCACGGTCCCGAAACCCGGCAACATGGGTCTTGCCCACCTAGCCTTACTTACTCCGTAACATTGGCGTCCCCGCCAAACATGAACTGTCCCAGGTCCAAGCCCTTGTTGTTCTGGCGGTCCTGCGAGTCGCCCAGCTGCACCCGCCTCCGGGCGTCGATGTACATCATGTACTCCTCGTAGGTGTGCGGCAGGACCCGGACGTCCCGCGGCACCGCGAACGTGTAGTTGAACTGGCCCGTCGGCTTGGCGTTGCCGTGCTCGACGTCGCGCACCTTGCTGTCGACGCGCACTTGCAGGCGCGTGACGGGGTGCGCGGCGTCGCGCTGCCGCGGCAGCGCGCCGGTCCCGTCGTCCTCGTGCCCCTCGTCCCCCTCCCCGGCCAGTACGGGCGGGTCCGTGTAGACGACGGCGGCGGTCAGGTACAGCACGGAGCCGACGGGCACCGGGTTGCGGAAGGTGCAGGGGTCGGCGCTGACGAAGGCCGGGCGCGCGTGCGCGAGGCTCGCGGCGCAGCAGAAGGCCAGCTCGAACGTCTGCTTGAGGTGGAAGCCGCCGAAGATCATGGTCTGGTGGCGGTTGCGGTACTGCGGCTGCATGATCGCCGCCGTCGACAGCCGCGTCCGCGCCATGGCGATCACGTTGTCCGGCTGCCGCAGCCCGTTGTTGGGGTCGTGGTACGCCAGCTGCCGCAGCCAGATCCGGTGGATCAGCGCCGACTCCGGGTCGTTGGGCTCCGTCTCGAGGAGCGACGTCTTGAGCTTCTCCTTCTTGGCGAACGCCTTCGCCTCCCCCGCCTTGAAGATCTGCTCTTCCTCCGGGGTCGAGTAGATCAGACGCGGTATATCTGGGCGCGGGCGCCAGTCAGCATAGGTTTCTTTCAGACAGTCTCAAGTTTTCGTATCTACACCGGGTAGCCTGGAAGCAATGAAACACCTCGAATAGACAGGCATGATACACGCTAGGACAGGGGCTTAAGAGGTTTTGAATACATACTGACGGGCCTCTTCGTGATCGGGTCGAGCGCCACCATCGTAAAAGTGCATGTCATGAGAACTACAGCCTCATCCGTTAGCGTTATATTCACGGAGGCAGCTGAACCTAAACAGGTGGCTCCAAACTAGGTTGTAGGAGCATTTAACTCTCGAGCATACCACAACGGAAAGGGTTGCTCGTGAGCCCGGACAAAAAGGAGGGGTGAATAACATCAGCTGTTACTTACCATCCTCGGGCTTGCTTGGTTCATCTCCTTCCCTAGCCCTGGCGACCTTGCAGGTTATTTCTACACTACTTCTCCCCGATGCATAAGTCACCTGTCCGCTGTACTCCAGATCGCATATTTCTGTAAGTGGGCGCGCAAGAGTGATGCGATCCAGAGCAGCAGTGACAGTGGTGACGCCGGGGCCAGTATGTTTATAGACAACGACGCCCGACAAGGCATCTAGATCCATGAACACCGTCCCCAGTCTGGAACAGATCTAGTCAGAAACAACATCCAGCACAGAATTAAACAGGGGAAGGAGGGGGAGGGGGGAGAGACCTTATGTGACCAGATGAGTTGATATATGTATCGCTGAGCCAAGGATCACGACCGAGGGGAAGAACAACGCGATGGTAGCTGTCGATCATCTTCTTCGGGGTGAGGTCGCGCTCCTGTGATCGGGCCTCGTCCGAGGCCGTGTCTTTGCCCTCCTGCTGAAGCCTGAAAGCTTCGATCCACGGTGTCGGCAGCCGGTTATCCGTAAGGCCGCGAAACACTCCGTCTGTACGACGCGGAGTCGTCGTTTGGAGCCATCTCCTCGGCAGGGCAACACGATGGTTGGGCTTCTTGGAGGCCACACAGGTGTTCAGATTTTCAATCCGAAACGCCGCAGTCGACAGCCGGCGAAAGGGGTTGTTCCTACAAGCCATTATTGATGAGTGATTGGCATGTCGTGCATGTTCGCATCCATCCGTATCTACCGTGCATATGCATGAGGTCCAAGACTGAAGCACCTAGGTACCTACCTTATCTACGGTAGCCGTAGCCACCGCGAGTCAGTGTAGCCGAGGGCGATCTATCTGCATGTATGACGCACCTGCAGTAGCTAGATAATCGCTTAAATGCATTCTAGTCCCGATATGGATGCATATCGTTTTAGCAAGATGCTGCTGTATTACAGGCGTTCCCTTGATTGACCTCAGTAACTCTACCTACCTATACTTATACGTAGTTTCTCGTAAGAGGTACCTACCTACCTACTTCGTACATCTCGATCCTTCGATAAGGAAGATAGGTATACCATGTTCTGCTGACAACAACAAGTACAGACGCTAATGATAGCCATAAGACCATATACCGGCTTCTCCTCTCCAATTACGTAGGTAGATGATGTCTTTTTTAAACAGGAAACAGGCAAATAGAATTCGACGATGGATTGGGTTCTTATCTCACGAGAGTCGATGCATCCCGTAACCCGTAGCTACTCAAATAAGTACCTAGTGTTCCTAGGATATGGGACTCTCGTTAGGTAGAAGCTGCGTAAATCATGGTCTGAAGGCATGTTTCTTTTATATCCAGTTAGATTTTAAATAATTATTTCATATAACGTGTTGGTTCTGATGCCTGGCATTGGGATATATATATCCTTATAAGTGAGGGCAGCATGGATCGGATGGCAAGGCCACTTTCAAGTTGCTCTTCTCTCAAAGCTTCCAAGGTTATTTCTGTGGGCAGGTACGATAAACTGGCAGGAACTACCTACTCAACGTTAGGTACCTAGTTACATGAGGATTCAACAAGGTGACCGTCTGCGATGAGTGTCTGCGATGAGTGTCTGCGATGAGGTTCTGACAATCATCAATGAGTTGGCTTTAGGCTCGACATTTCGAATATTTAGTGTCATGGCACAATTGCGAGTAAGGTTGGCATGTGGTTTCCTACGTAATCATTCAGCTGGCTGGCAATGATTGTCTGTTTTCTACTTACTCTCTGAATACTCCCATATCAGTTGTTCAATTTGGACAGCTTGCGCCTCCCTATCCCCTCCTGCAGCCTTCCTTTTCCCACCAACACTGGTAAAAAACATCATCACCGCCGCAGGTTCAGATCTGCTACGATTATTACTTCACCGCGCCCAGGAGCTTCATCCTACTTCATGTAAGATTCTTCCAGCCTTCTTTATAGAACCTTATGCCGCGCTATAACCACAATAAGATTGATGAGGACTGACCTTGATGGACAGCATCATGATCCCGATTTCACCTCAAAATCACCACTAGGTATACGGAAAAAGGAATATGCCGTTTTCTCTCTCCGCGGCTGAAGCCGCAATAGCTAGACATGAGGCATTGCGAGATACATACAACACCATCAACGAATTGGCGAAAACGCCTCCGTTAGAGGACTTGGATATTCGCAGTCGCTGCATTTATTGCGATAACCCCGGCACAAACAGATGTGGCCAATGTCGTACCGCAAAGTATTGTTCGCGCAACTGTCAGGCGAGGGACTGGCCAATCCACAGAATTCTGTGCGATAATTTCTTCGAGTTCACCGACGATAAACGTCCATCGCCTCAGCATGTTCGAGGCATCATCTTCCCTGCGAAGGAAACGAAGCCGAAGCACGTATGGGTGGAGCAATTTGTGCAGGGCTCTTTTTATTTTCCCATCATAGACCCTTTACTTGGACCTCAGTATGTATTACTTCTATTTCTAGTCAGCCCACGTCTCGATTTGCTTGTTTGGGGTGCCTGTGTAGCCCGCCCCCCGAAACAGAACACGAACCTCTCAGAACTAGGTACCAAACAAAGAGCTCTATACTGACTTACGTTATCATTAGTTCTCGGTATTCCAATATGATTAACGATATGAACGATGTGCTTGATCAGGCAGGTCATGGGGATACCGGTCATGGGCTTTTAATGATTGGACTACATGAACATCCCATTCCGAGTATACCTATCAATAGGAGTATCATCTCGCTCGGAAAGCCTGGTCAGATGAGGACCTGGTTTGGGAACCACATAATCGTCGGCAGAGCACGGAACGCTATTGGCACTCGCGGACTCACTATCGATGACATCGACTTCCGAGACTTCCGCCACGCCGTTGATTTCTATCAGCATCATCCCCTCAATCCATGCATTGTCAACCCCGAACGTTACAACCTCCCGACCCAGCCCGGTCTTATAATCCACTGCGACGGTGCCCAAGACCGCCTTAGAGCCCATGGACTTCACTCGTGCATGGAGACTGTTACGATCCCCCAACAACTTCCGACGCAGTTGTCTGATCACATCCACCAGGATGCCTGCGCTGTTTCAGAGGAACTCAATCTTCTGTGGTACTATCGTCGGTATTCTTCTTGCTATGAATGGCTCGAGGGAGATATCTATGACGGCGCTCTCCGCAATGAGGACGCGAGACATCTAGTCCGCCAACTACCTAGTGACGAAAATGGTCATGATTCATATTTGACTAAAGACGTCGGCACCATTACAGTATTCGACCCCTACGGCTCGTCTATCAAGCCGTTTCACATCCAAGCACTCAACCATATCCTTGGTAGCGCCCTGAAAATTCCCCTATATAAGCAGCCAGAAATCCCAAAAGACGGCCGTTCCAGAAGCGAAATGTCGGGTACCACAGCCGATCCAACTCAACTGCCCCCAGCTGTAGAGGCTCTTAAGGAGTGCTGAGCCTGCTAAAAGCAGGGGAACGCGACCTCCTTTATTTGCCGAACCAGGATCATCACGCCGCACCAGATTGGGATGCCGTCGAATGAGACAGAATTCAAAGCATAAGGCGGACTCCACGGAGGTCCTTTTAATACAAGTGGCATTGGTTTCCAACAATAGCATACTCAGTGGTCAACTGCCGCAAGCATGGTTTTTGGTAGACCACGGTTTTTGTTACGCGGAAACGGTATAGATCTGGGTTGGAAAACAAACATGGCGGGAGACCGGGTCCTGAAAGTACCTCTAATCAGACGGCAGCAACAAGGCCTTGAGATGGAGGCACAAGATTGGAGTATTTACCCAGCAGATTATGAGGATTATTGGTACCGGATAGGCGGGGACGAGTGTGTCCACAGCCCCTTTTGTGTGTAGCTCCCAGAGATGTTTGATTCGTTACCAAACCACCTAGAAAATCATAGGTAGTGAACAGCTTGGCATCCCGAGCCGTATAATTTCAAGTGCTTGACTGCGCAATATCACTGGCCTTGTTTTCCTTTACTTTTTCTCCTCTTTGTTTTAATTCCCTGTATCGCTTTTTCACCCTTCTGGGTGGAGAGAAGGTTCTCCTAGCAGTGATGAAGTAATTGCACAAGAGATATGGACCTATTAGGACTCTAGAGATACCAATCAATACGGTAGATGAAACTCCTTTTATACGCACGGATAATACTTCGCCGCTTAGCTAGAGGGGGGAGTCCTACAGTTGCCATGCGTATGGCAGGTAAGATATCATGTCGAAGCTAGTAAATTTCACTGACAACACTCATCGTTAGACGTATACCTAGGTGGAAGCTATCGGTATAGAGCTAGATCCCCAATAAAATGATACCTTTAGCCATCGTTTCCGCTAGGCGGTAGCCCCTCGGTGCCCTTCCCCAGGTCCTCGCCGAACCTCTTCCCGCCGATGAACAGCGGCTTCGTGTCCTGCAGCACGAAGACCATGCGCGCCCAGGCGGTGGCGCTCGGGTTGCGCCAGGCGTGCATGGTGGCCCGCTGGACGGCGATGTCCCCGCGCCGCATGCGCGTGACGCTGCCGTCGTCGAGGACCATGTCGAGCTCGCCCTCGAGCACGACGCCGAAGTCGAGCGACTGCGTCCGGTGCATCATGCACTCGTACCGCGGCCCGAAGTCCACCATCCGGCACACCGTGCCGCCCTTGGTCGCGAGCCCCAGCTTGCCGCCCGACACGATGGCGTCGTGGAACTGGACGTCGGCGTCGCCGTTCAGGTCGGGCGGAGAGGTGTTGGTGTAGATCTGGTTGAAGCCCACTGACAGACATCGCGAGTATTAGTCATCGGGGAGATGTGTGTAGTAGGATGGGCCAGGTAAACTCAAATCAGTGGCCCGTTCCCACATCCCAAGAGGGCCCCGGCTTCCAGAAGCCCCCTTACGCCGGCAATTCACAGCCGAGAGAGAGCAAGCTGGATAGAAGAAGAGAAAAAAGCAGCAAGTCGGCTTTATAAGGAACTATGGCAGTGACATACTGACTCCACCCTCGAACGAGGTCCACTGGGCTGGTCGCACGGAGTGTACCACTGCTTCCCCCGCATCGTTATGACCAGTGAGGTAGGTGGTAGTGCGGGGAAGATCGGCCGAGAGCTGCGAGGACGGTACGGGTTGCGGCTTTTTCTCTCCGTCTGACATGCTGACGGGTGGTACGCTTAGGTAGGTGGCGATATGGGCGGGTATGTGCTTTTCTGGCAATGTTACGTCTATGGCAAGTAATAGAGTCCTGTGCTATGTCGTGTAGCATATGCGGTGAAAAGGATTATTGACTGGGTTGATACGGAACAAGGGACCCGAGGTTCTGGGGAGTAAAGGCACCTGTCATACAATAGAATCAAGAGACAGAGAACTCAGAGGGTTTTATAGGAGGTAGGTACCCAGTATCAGATGGCTGGGTTCCACAGCAGGCTGGAGCTTTCAAATTCCGGGACTGCAGTTGGGGTAACTCCGTTTCCAGTACAGAGGGCGGCCCGGTCCGGAGGGCGTAACGAAGCCTTTGCGGGGCCCAAATGATGTACGAGTGTAAATTCCATAAGTTACCCAGGAATCAGACTGGCTGAACCAGCCGACCGCTGCCCCGGGTTGCTTACACATCATATACGTAAACACCGGCTTGCATTCCGTGCATGTCGAGGTTAATATCCACCACCAACTTGGCTTGATAATCAGATAGTTTGACCGGCCACTAGCTTCTCCCCAATAGGACCAACCCCTGACCCTCAACAGTTACGCCCGCAGAGCAGAAATCTCATCCCATATCTGTAGACTGGTCAAGCTTTTTGAACTTGTCCCTCTTGCGAAATAAGCCCCAGCATGTCGCAAAAAATCCGGGCATATCCGATCCTGGACCAACAAGGACCGGTCCTGGATGAATGAGGTTGAAAGCAAGTATCGCCAGAAACATCGGCATGGCCTCGAGCACGTAGAAGTACGTCTCATTGGTCAATAGGGGGTTCGATGTATCCGTTGACCCTGATGAGAACTCAACAAGCCGGAATATGATACGAACCTAGGAATCCACTAAGCAACGAACCAATCGACACCTCAGCATTACTTACGGTAATAAACGTCAAGGACGTGTACAGCGTAAGCAGTAAGGGCAGCCAGCCAGACCTCCAACTTTTCGGTCTATCAGTATCGACCCTGTGCATTTCCACGTGGAACTTGGCAGTGAAGCCGATGAAGATAAAGATGAATAATTGCTGCAGGCCGATGCCACCCATATAGACATGGATGGCTCTCAGTTTCTCGTCCGGAGGCGCCGTGGGGCCGGCCATGCTACCTCCGACAAGCTGTACCGCGAAGGCCACAAAGTCCATGATAACGAATCCGGCAGCTATCATAGGCGCATGTATGTTGTAAATTTTGTGTGATGGGACGAAGAGGTAGATCATCCGACCGAGCACCATGTAGTCGAAGGCGTTGACCCCTGTGAATGGTTTCTTCTCAGCAGTCTGTCTGAGCGCGGAAGAAGCCATTTCACTTACATAGGGGCGAGAGCAGGATGAAGACCTGAAAGACGAGATATATGCCGGTGTTCTGTTGGTAGCGGGTGCTGACGGTGCGGAAGACATAGGCCAGTGTCTCCCAGAGACCCGCCATGGCAATAACCCAGCAAAACTTCTATCCCACGCCGTCAGTGCGTGTGTTTTGTTAAGACTCAGGAGAGATAGCTTCATTACCTTCCTATAAGCCACTGCCTGGTATACGTGAACACACGTCAGCAGTCCGAAGAGGACGGCAAAAGCCAAGGCGGCCGAAAAACTGGGATAATAGTCCCAAATCGCATTGCAAGTTCCCGGGGGTAGATATCCGTTGGGATCGGCCTGTATTGTCTGAACACAGGTGGGTAGGACTATGTTAACCGTCTTTGCCGGCACCGTGGCATGCTCGTTCGTGAAACCGCCGACGGTTATATGTTTTGTGGTGAGGAAAGTTCTCGCCGGGGCACTTGTTGCTACCGCCGCCACCGTTCGTCCCATAACGCCCTGGAAAGTATTGGTCAAGCTGACCGTAGCCAGTGTCGAAGTTGGTGTCGCCATTGATTCGCTAGGTTCCTCGCAATGACGGGTAAGGGGGTATGGGAGGCGACGCGTACCAATGTGAAATTAAAGATTAAGCCCAGTTTGCTGTTGATGATTACTGGCGTTTTCAACTTCAACAACTGGATTCCAGTTTCTTTTTAACTCTAACTGGAGGACACATCCGAACTTATCTCTCAGCACAGCCCCACAGCCTAGGCTAGGTGTGTTTGGACTATCAACTACCTATTCACAGCCTTCCTACCAGGGGGACACAATCCGAACGGGCCAATCACGGCCGGGAAATCTGGATGGTTTCCTCCATGATTCCGCCTCAGATGGCTACGTAGGTACTTAAGATGCAGTATTCGACCATTCACAACCACTGAACCGCCTAGCCACAATTGATGCTTGATCCCATTCGTTCTGGTGCAGTTAAAACGTGGTAGGTCCTTTGAAACTATGGTGGTGTAATCCAAAACGTTTTACACAGCTAGGAAAAATAATCGCAGTAACATCCCAGTTTCAACATCAGGTTCTCTTTTTAAGTATATAGGCCTATGGAAAGTCATACCAATTTGGCAGGTCGGTTTCAGATCGTTTACATTGGTTATCTAGTCACTATGTGACTACATTGTTTCGATGAGAGTTTCACGCTGAACATATATCTCGCCTTCGGGCGTTCGCCTGTAGAAGCCCACCGATCTCTCCAAGACCTCCTGACCGTGTGAGTCCATATGCCTTGTCGGATTCGGGTCTGTGGTAGAATCTCGTACCCTCATCTCATCAGGGGGCAGACCAGGCCAAGCGGTTATGGTGGGGAGGGGTTGACCTGCGTCATCCAGCAAAGCACCATGCTCGATTTCGATTATACGGCGGCCTGAGGCATGCATCGTAGAGACATCCCACAAGTTCTCCCTGGACACTCCGAGCTTTCTCATCAACGAAAGAGCCTGGGCCCTGGTGGCGAGACAGCGGCATTTCATGGTGATGAAGTAGAGGAGCGGCGTAAACCCCATCTCAAATATGAAGTTCGGGGCGGGCCGTGAGCCCCCATGTTCAGAAGCTATGGACTGGTGCAGTTTTGCTGCTCGGGCGACCATCCAACGAAACTTGGGGATAAACGCGTCGTATGCCGTCTCGTCATGTTCAAAGGCCGTCTCCACCCAAATACGAGCGATTTCGTATCGCAGAGTCATGTTACAAAGCGATATATCTCGCGTCTTCGATGCAGCTTGTCCCTGTTTGATTCTCGTGAAACGGGTGTGCCAGTCGTCCAGAATGGTTCTGATGGCATCTTGTTCTAAGAGCAGGTCAGGGGATACTGGACTATGCCGTAGGTCCCCGAGCCGGTAGCTGTCCCCGTACCGAACCAGGCGTACGGTCCTGGCGATAACGCCATCCACATAGAACTGTGCTTCGTCGAAGGATTTGAACGACGCGGGGATCATGTTCTCCAGGCCAAGCAGCTTGGGAAAGCACGTGCTATCGGCCCCGAAGAAGAATGGGAAGACGGATAGACGGCGGAAGATGGGGGAGAGGTACGTTCTTGCCCAGGCATAAGAACCTTGGACGTTTTCGAGCATGAAGATTCCATGCTTGCAATGCTGGATGGCTGCCTCCTGGTTCCCCAGAAGGAACTCGATGCAGACGAAGAGAACACATGCCAATAGCACCAGGGGCTCGTTCTCTACCGACTTCAAGTCCCGGATGGCGGCGTTGTAATGGTGGAGCGCGAACCTGTTGAGGGCCAGCAGCTGCAGGGACTTCGGTCCAGAGCTTGCCTGTTCGTAGAGTGAGCTGATGGCAACGATGGAGTGCCGGATTGCGGGCTCGAAGCTGCTGAATTGCGTCACCACGCTGGTCCAGAAATAAGGGTCCGTCGGCCCCGGCAAAGAGGGCCCGGCGATGCGGCAGAAGAACTCAAGGGCCCGTTTCTCGCCTGCGTCGTCGACGTTGGCGAACAAATGGCGCGGTCGGTGCCATGTGAGGCTTGAAGAAGAAGAAGAGGCGGCCGGTACGTAGCCATCACACTTGCGGCCAGTAGTGACGCAGCGCTGGCAATTTGGCTTGCCTTCGTCGCATTTCACCTTGCGAATTCTGGAGCGTACCCTATGTTAGCAAGTATGCCGGCAGTGATCCTTGTCCTTCATTCTTCCGTGCTATACTAACGGCCAACATACTTGCATGTCAGACAGCCTGTTCTGACCTTTCGGCTGCCCTTTCGAGCCATTGATTGAAGCTAAGATAGACTAGTGTTGAGCAGAAAGATGGTGGAGTTGTGGCTTGAGAGTCCGACCGGGCCAGTGGAAACCATTCAACACGAAGCAAAGCGTAATACATATGGAGATATAACGGCAGGCGTCGTGATGGGTTAGATGCTGGTGTATGTATCAGTGCCAACGACTGCGCAATCGAGAGCACCTGGGGTGTCAGGGGTCGAAACATGGCGCCAAGGATGCTGGAGTGGGCATATAGTCCGAGGGAACGAATCAGGTTCAAGGAAGGATAATAAGCTACCTCAAGCCGTTACGTGGATCTAAGTTCAGCTCTCCTGCGCCGACGAGGCGCAGACTTCAGTACTATGATGACACCCCACCCGCCACGATCCTTCTGGTAAGAGGCGGCTGAGTAATAATCGTGTTAGGTATATTAAGGTACGTTGTCGAAACCCCTAACCATCAGCCACGAATGTCCTGCCCCCCTAGCTATCTACGAAAAGCGCAGCATCCCTCGAAATAGCTAAATAAACCCGATAAGCCTTGAGTTAGCCCAAGTCAATCAATACCTAGATCTAGTTTAGACTACCGCATCGTCATAATATTACCAGATGCTATCGGACTTAAGGCCTAGCCTCCTATAACATCAGCCCCAATATATATATATTCTGTCAACACTAGGTTCCGGCTCCCCATGCTTGCTACGTCCGGGGTTGAGATGCAAGACTTTAACTCAAAATTAAGTTGTTCCATATATGGAACCTAGTATTTGCCGTAGGGTGTATCCCGACTCGGAGTCTATTTTCCTAGCATGCGACCCGTAGTATTCATATAATAAAGGGTTGTACAACGATTCTCTATGCAGCACATATATCCCCTTTTCTTCGAGCCGTAGCCGTCGAGTGTGTTCAAACCGGCCAATATAGAGGCCCTTCTTTCATCTTGGCCGTATAAGTAAAGATAGATTAGTCCAGACAACCAGTCTAACATTTCAATAGTTTCTACTTCAATTGCCTCCGTCCGAGAGGCCTATTTTGACTGTGTCCGCCAACACTAGCTAATGATAGCTATGGGGTGGAGTTAGCTTTAAACCAAAACAATTTTCTAGCAACTGAAAGTACCTTAGCTGCCAACATTTTTAAGAAGCCCTTCTCCCCCATCGCTAACCTCTTATTCCATCTATTTGGGTGCTGCAAAGGGGACGTTGTTATTGCTTAAAAGCTTGAAAGAAGCGCTTTTAAGTTATCTGTTTTGAAAGAAAAAAAATCGTCACTTTCTTTTAGCGAGCGGTTTCGAAAAGCGGGTGTACATGTAGTTGTAGTGTGACGTAATGAGGTAAGGTAAGATACTTCCTTTTACTAATATATTGTACTGATGCTGAGGTATCTCCACTATTAGTAGATCACAGTCAAACTAGGTAGCGAACAACACAGTTAAAGTAGGCGTCTCGGCCTACGTCGGGCCCGCGATAGCCTCAATAGTAAATCACAAACAAATCTCGGCCATTTTGGGTTATAGCATCTATCTATAGAGTAGTAGAAATCGATTCCCGTGATCTCATTTTTATTTTTGTCGTGTCCATCGTAGTTAGTATACCTAACTCCTCCCCATCTGGCAAGTCACGGGCCTATTTTCCGTTATAACTGCCTTCGCCAACGCTGATGTAATTGACCTCAACAGGCATGTAATCAGCCGTCATGACAGAAGATCCTTCAGAAGTAATGTGTTAGTAGACAAATCCAAGGGCGGTAGAAGGTGGGGGTTTCGTCATCTACTCACCATCAGACCACTTCACCTTCCAGTTGTTGTTGCCATCAGGGAAGGAAAGCCACTGGCCCTCCTGGTTATTGGTGACTTTATCGTCGACAATGCGGAAAGTGTCAAAGAGGGCGACGGTTCCATCGTCAGGGTTGACGCTCTTGGGATTCATTATGTCGACGAGAGTTGGCAGACCAGGAGGGCCAACAAGCCCCAGAGAGTGGTCGACAAAGCCGATGGGGTAGGTGTGAAGTTCGTTGCAGCCTTCCTTGTCGCTCTGGATTGGATAGACTCTAACAGGGTCGATGTTGTCGTCATCAAAGAGACCCAGGGTATCGTTGTTGAGAGAAAGGAACCGGCCATCGAGTTCCTTGTTCATCGGGCTACAAAACCTGTCAGAGAACAGGGAGCAGGGCGGTGAGAATGGGAGTAGTAATTACCAGGAAACCTGAAGCTGGTAGAGAGCAACACTGTGCTCGATTCGCTTGACTCGCTGGGCCACAGGGACAGCGCCCACGAGCCCGGCAGCAAGGCCTAGGGTGAGAAGATTGGTGAGGCACTTCATCTTGGCGTTTGTGTGGAGAAGTAGAAACGACCGAGGTGATCAAGTCAAGGCAATCCTTAGCTACTTTCGGTAGATAGGTTGAGGCGCGGATTCTTAGGACGGGTACCTAAGGGATTATTGTTGGTGTTGTTGATTGCCTCTGCGTGGAATGTGAGGTGACTACTTAAGGTATTTTGGTAGGTGGAGAGGTGCAGGTGGAATGTGTTTTAATAGAGAGGGAAGTAGGCGGATTTATCACTAACGAGAGGAAAGAACGATCTGGTGAGGATTGGGTGAGGAAACAAGCGAAGACCATTGATGAACATACGGGACTTGGCGTGGCAATATCGATATGGACCAAGACATACCTACCTAGGTACATGAGGTACCTACATGGATGTATGCCCAGTTGACGTCTCGTTTCTTTTTCAATCAGGTGGTGCACCGACGCGATAAGTACATCAATACCACCTACAATACCACCTGCACCATTGAACATCTTGTGGACAGCCAAACAAAGGTATGACACCTACCTACTACATCACACACACATATACACGCACAAGTTGGAATTGAATCGTGTGCTGCTCATACCACTGGCGCTCACAATGAACACGTTACACATATCTCTCTCTCTCTCTCTCTCACTGATGCAAATCCATCAAATATTCCTACCTGTGTGCTTTTCTCTGTACCTATGCTGTGCCCGTACCGTACTCGTGGTGTACCCGTACCTAGCTGTACCCATAGCTAGCCTGCGTCACCCATGTTCAAGTCTGCCTAATTGCCTAGGTACAGGCTACAGCCCGTGCAATCACCATGGATTATCTACACCACCAGACTGTACGTTGTACTAGGTTACCTACGTGTACCTACCTCAGTGCCTGGAGATAAAGGCCACATGCAAATGGTACGTTGGTATATAATTCACATTGGATGCACACATGTGCAGACAACAATTGAAGAAAATCTGGCCTTCCATTGTGTTTGGCATTGAGTGGGAGAGAGTGAATGTCACAAACAATATCAGTAGCATTGCAACGGTACAACCAACCAAGCGTGCTATGTGCTAATTATAGCTACAGCCGGGCCGCAGTGGATCACCGGTGATGTCCTAGGTACAGGGGACGAAGACCCCTAGATATATGGACCTAGTTGGGTAGGCATACCTACACATACATAGTACACATATATGGTTTTGCTTGTTTGCCGTGGTTGGATAAGACGATGTGATGTGATGCGACGTGATGTGATATGATGTATTTCGAGTATCTAACCTACAGCACTGGAGTTGGAGCTGTCGGTGGTGTGCGGATCGATATTACCTAATCATACCTACACCTATGTATGCACATACCTGCATATACCTACATGTCCATCAGTACGAGTCCTGTTAGGTAGCGTTACCATAGACTCACTCTCACGCTCACACGCCCAATAAGCTTCCACTCTAGAAGCTTTCTGCAGGGGACATGGAGATGGGTGATCCAGGGTTTCCCCAGAACTGCATCTGTCTAGTCCCTCGAGGCACATCAGCCGTAGGCTAAATTCAACGTCGCTGTTACCGGGAGTCGATGAGAGCCGTCAACTACCTTAAAATAGCAAGAATCCAATTTAAAACGGTTCGGTCTACTTCCGCCGCAAGCAACAACAACCTCCATTTCTGCAACATCGTAGAAGCAGACTCTGGACGACAGCTCCCTCTGTAACACTGCTTAGTCTAATCAAGCCACCCAACTGGAGGATCCCTTGCTCCGATGCTATCCGTTGGCCACCTACGATGGATCTAAATACCCTCCTCGCCGGCCTTGCCGGAGCCCGAACCCGAAATCTGGATACTACATGTGCCTAGCTCGCCGAGCTCATAATACCTACCTGGACCTTTTCATGAATACATCCACACGAGATTTTTCCTCCCTTCCCTTACCCCCACTCCCCGCCGGCTGTTCCCCGCCATGTGGCGCATGCCTGATGGGGCCTCATCTACGGGTCCTCCCCAGGAGCTCTTCACAACACCTCCGTGCCAAGGCTAGAACATGCTATTCTGGAACCATTGCTCGGGAGAGAAAGGGCCATCCCGCCGTGGATAAGGCAACCGGAGCCTAGCCCCGGCTGGCTGGTCCATGCAACCCACCTCGGTCCGGGGAAGCCTAGGTACTACATGTCTACATACTGCAGACCGTGGATCATGTTCGTTTCCAGGAACTAAACAAGCAACATCTAACTAAGATCCCCGTTTCTATATTCGAGCTTGATTGGTTGGCACATGTTGGTATAATTCGGTTGCCCGCGTCGGCTTCAAAATGCATTGAGACAAAATGCACATCGCATCTTCCGGTCCTGTTGCGGCTGATCGCGGCTTGGTAGAGACAGAGATACAGACCCGTTCGTCTTTCTGTACGCATCTAACTAGGAATGATGCGAATGTTATGCCACAACAGAATATGCCGTCGTATCTCTTTCGGTGCCTCTATCTCCGCCGTGTTTTGATCTGCCTTGCCCAAAAGCTTATACGTATGATCTAGAACGTCGCTCGATCCCATGGGATGGACCAGTTCAACACTGATCCACCGCTCACTAACGGTCACTTCAATTCAATTCAATTCAATTCCACGAGCCTCTCACTCCTTATCAACATCCACTCGAAGCCCTCTCGTGAACATCTGGTGTACACCGTGGGTTAGTGGACGCTATAGCCGAAAGGAGTCAGGCGCGTTTTCGGCGATAGCGGACCGGAGATTATCTCCTCACTACGTCAATCACCTCGGTCAATCACCTCAACCTTCCACCCACGAGGTCTCGATTGATCAATTCAATGAAGGCTTCCCGTTAATTGCCGTAGCTTCAATCAAGAGGGTGCCGTGGATCAACTCAACGCGTTGATCAACTAGCCAATCAACTGAATTCCTCGAGCCGTTACACTTTAGGTAGTCATCAACGTCCACTTACAGATTAAAGCCTTGGTGGATTGAGATGCTGAATTGTTAAGTCGTTGGCGTGGATCAGCCGAGTGTACATAGGGCTCCTATTCATATTATCGCCGACCTTCCATGCGACTGCTACGCTAACTATCTTCGGTTACGCCCTCCACTATTCAACCGTGTCTCATCGTTGTCAACGAAAGGGGTCGGTTGATCCACTCCACGCGACGCGTCCGTTGATTCACGTCAATCCAACCATGCATAAGTCTATTCAGATCTTTTCAAGTGACCCGTGGATTGAGTCGAATTGATCCCCGCCTTGTGCATCAGTTTCTCCATGAGCTATTTGACCACTCAAGAAACGAAGTTTTCTCACTGGCACCTTTGAAGCGTCTTCGGAATGTCGCCCATGCTATTTGTGAAGTCCGAGCAAGGGAAAATGTTCGCGTCAGTGATGTTAGTGCCACTGCAAATTCATTCTCTGGAATGCATTTGAGCAAGGTGGTTTGTTGATGGAACACGCGTGAGGACATGAATATGCGAACACCAGACTGCCATGCTCCGTTGATTTACCTATCCCCCTTAACTCCCAGTTCAATATACTCAGGTTCATGGTCAGAATTCTGCTACCTAATTCACGGTTAAGGCCTGGAAATGCCATGGCAAACTCGTTGGTTTTCTTCCGTGCCTTCAATTACATCCTGCCGATCAGAGCTGTTCCGCTGAGCTCTTGAGAGGATGGAGTCGCTCAGCTTTACTTTGGCCCTGAAGGACGGCGCCTCCGGAACTACGCCATTGACACACCAACAGCCTGCCATTTCTCTACTCAATACGGATATACGTTATGTTTTCTTCACTGTGCCACGTATCTTTTCTTCCTTCATGGCAAATATTTGTTGTCACTGGCGACGAATGGGCTGGCGCGAGCTTCGAGAAGAAGCACTTTATCTCATGGCATCAATACTCCAACTACAGTTGTTTCTGTCTGTCATTCCTCTGTGGTTTATGCTTCCGGGGGTGGTCCTTTTGCCTTGGATTGGTTTAGAGTTCATATTTATATGGTTTCTCGTCCGCCTTACCAACCAAGGGCGACAGACATTTTCATGCGCTTCCGAGGATCCTAAAGGGGACACTACCGCTGCTGCGAAAGAACAGCAAGACTGGTTCGTAGTTGGAGGCATGGCCGCGAACAACGAACAGATGCGTCAAAAGACTATACCGAGGCTTGTAGGGATATTTGGACGCAATATGAACATTTTCCTCTCCCCTAGGCTTGGATTTCCTCTCGACATCTCATTTGCCGTGCTCCAGCGGAATCTTTACATCCCGACAGTCAGATCAGCAGCGCTGTACAGATCTGTACGGGCTAGCCTTCTCAAGCCAGGGCTAGCTGGTGTGTACATACTCGCACACAACACGGGGTCTCTGGACATTGCCTGGCTACTTTCTCGTCTCTGCGCCGACTTGTCTGCTGGGGAGTCACTAGCGAAATTACATGTATTCACATTTGGTGCAGTATCGGTAGAAGTCACGCTACCCCTCGGCAATATCTACCAGCAAGTAGAAGGCAGCCCCAATTCATCCTACCCTACCGTCACTCATTTCGCATTTGCCGACGACCCCTTTGCCCAGATTGGCGTGCTGATGGGCATACGGTACAGGCTAGAGGGCCGCTTTGTTGGCAGTCTCTACACCATTTGCTACAACTCTTCAGCGATATTACATGCGGGTCGGCTCTTTCGAGTTCGCAAACACACCCTCGAAGATTATCTGGGCGCCATTCTACCTGACGGCAACCCACATGCAGGCGTGCTCAGCCAGGTCTGCGCCATCGACCGCGAGGTGAGCGAGATGCGGGAGCTGGCCGCCCTGTCGCAGAGCCTGAACAGCGCGCGATTAAACATGCGCAGGGGCACCAAGAGGCTAAGCTGGACTGCCCTTGGTGTCCTGGCGGATAGTATGCCTAGCGAGAGAAGAGCTCGTGGTGACATGGCCGGCATCTATTCTCTAGACGATGTCAGAAAACGGGCCAAGACACTAGAAGGCATGAGAGGGTACGATGGTAACCCCTTAGTAGAGGCCTTGGCACGCAGTGGTCCTTTTCCTTCTGATAACATTAAGAACTGAAGACGATCAGGTTACGAATGAGTCTCGGAAGGTTGGGCTTAATTATCGACAGAGGGATTTGGCAACTATGAATACCAGGCAGATTCATTTGTGCGATAAATTAAGAGTTTTTTACCTTCTACCAGTCTTGAACTTATCGGCCTTCTATTAGCAACGTCTGNAAAAAAAAAAAAAAAAAAAAAAAAAAAAAAAAAAAAAAAAAAAAAAACTCGCTATTTGAACGTCCCCAGGGTGCGAAACCCTCTTTCAGGTTAGTTTCTCCTATGATATGCTCATGGTTCGACCTGGATACTAGGTATCACCGCATGAACATGGCGATACAAATCTCCCAAATAGAGGTACATAGCAACCCTTTCAAGTAAAGTATCTCACTTTGTCTTATCTTTTTCTGGAAAAGGGGTTATCGGAGTATCCAAGCTGAAGGCATACGCCTTACTGTAAACCGGCATTAAGTAATACAAGTTTCCATGAGTTGTAATAAGTGTACGAATTATGGCATTAGGACTTATTGGAAATGGGTGAAATGCCTGGCAAAGGCATAATTAATCTACATATATATAGCTTTTCGCCTTAATTATGTAGCTATAAATACCTGAAAAATGTCGTACCTAACAGATCACCAAAACGTTCAGATTCGCAAGGGTCCCCTTCCCTTACCCATTCCAACCCCGGCTATTGGTGCATGCAAAGAAGCAATTCACGTGCCCAGGGAATGAACCAGCGTACCAGCTAGGCCTATAGTAGTATATGGGGGTACGCGAGATACGCAGCATAATTATATATTGAAGTAGGAGGTGAAATGGTAAGCTACCGTCCCACGAAGCACCGGGCGGCCGGAAGAAAGGGGGGACCGAAGAACCTCAGGCGATAGTCTTATAGCGTATTTATTCAATCATTTCATGCGCCATTCCGTACTTCTTCGACCGCCGTTCTCGCAGCAGCAGCATTGTCCAATGAAGTGGGTAGATCCGAGTGAATGCATATGCTGAAACCCTGCTTGTCGACGGGAATATCTACCATAGTGCCAGCTTTGGTTTTGGCTTGTCCGGTACTAGCAAAGGTTCGGATCCGTTCAGAAACCAACTGTGGAGTGGCAGGAACAGATTCTGCCACAGGCACGAGGTCGCCTTTTTCATTGTAGTCAATGTCGGCGTAAAATTCCGGTATGAGCTTCAGCCCAATTTCTTGGCAGGCCTGGACCATTTGCGTGGTAGGTAGTCCGTACATAGGGACACCAAACGTACGGACTGCACGAAGCACGGCACCTAGGATGGCTGTATCTCGTTGGATGTAAAAGTATAGCTCGCCGTGTGGTTTGACATGGTTCAGGGGCACGCCCTCAGCTAGGCACACACCTGCAAGGGCTCCCACCTGATATAATACCAAGGCATACATGTCATCCGGAGAGATAGTCATTCGGCGCCTGCCAAACCCAATGAGGTCTGGCATTCCTGGGTGTGCACCGACACGGATGCCGTGCTTCTTTGCCAGGCGAACAGTGCGCACCATGATGGACGGATCGCCAGCATGGAACCCACAGGCAACATTGGCCACGTCGACGTAGCGCATCAGGTCCTCATCTGGCCCCTATTGGTGACAATATATGAGTCTATGAAGAGTCAGACATGGAATAGGCTTACCATCTTCCACCGTCCAAAGCCTTCCCCCATATCACAGTTGATTTCTATCCAGCGAGACTGAGCCATCGTCTTCGAATTTGCTAGAAGGTTCACACGGTTTATGGGCGGTACTGTCTAGTTTCTGATACCCTTCATCTTTATGTCGTGCTGCTTGTTAACGGTCGCCGTCGGTTGCCTGTGGAGCCACACCATACCCCGCAGATAAGGTCTTGATACAACCTATGCGGTATCGGAAGTTGGCTGTCTGACTCTAGCTCATTATCAGTCTCAGCCCTGTAAAGCCGATCACCGTTGACGTACTCCAATCAACGTTGGGGTAACCTAACAGTGATCGTAGGGAAAGTTGCTTCATGGAGCCCAGTCCATCCCTGGCATTCACTGACTGGTATTCAGGAATACTTGCCGCACCAGAAACCTGTACACACACCTAGCACCATGGAACCTATATATATCTTTGGGTTCTGGTTCATGGAAAAACGTCATCCCAAATCATACCTAAAAAGCCAATCAGATGAAGTATATGTCAGGCTCAACGGTCCCTACAGGCTTACCGATACAATGTCTCGAGGTCGTTTTATGATAGATACTAATACGGTCTTGATACCACAAGGGGAATGCGCAAAAGTACACCATCTCAACACGAGACCAGGTGAGATGAGGCCCATTCCGCATTGCTAGTGTTTCAGACCCTGACCAAAAATAAACCGGTGTATTTCAAAGCCCCAGCAAAGACAAGTATTGCCTTATTTAGGCTCATCTAGAAGGACGAGTGATGTCTCTGGAGACACCAATGTTCCTTCTCGTACTAAGACCTCCTTCACCACCATCCCGTCATGAGATTCATCCGCTACGACCTCGATCTCCAGTTTCATGGCCTCGAGAACTAACAGCGCCTTGCTCTTTTCGACTGTGTCACCAGGTTTGACCAAAACTTTCCAAACCTTACCTACCTGCGGTGATACGACCCTGACCCCCTGCTCAGAATCGGAAATTTGTGGAATATTGCCCTGGCCCTTCTCATTCTCTAGCTGCCAGTCGCCAAATAGCCTTTCCTCGCGAATACGCGTCTGCTCTGATGCCACTCTTTGTTTGGCACGAAATTCCACTGCGTCTGGCAGATCGACTATCTCGTGCTCTCGGGCGAGCTCAGCTTGGGCGTTAAACTCAGTATCCTCGACTTTTATCTTATACGTACCCGCCTCAAACTGTCTCCATATCTCTGCATACTCATCGAGGCTGACCTCTGTGAACTCTACTAAGTCGAACGGCTCGCACAGCCAGGGTTTTCCCTCCCTGAAACCCGGCCGTAACGCGTACGTATCCCATACCGGAACCGACCTGGCCAGCATCATATAGCCACCAGGCTGCTCTGCCGGGTAAACGCAAAATAGCCCGCCTCCAAGACCGACAGTCCCAGGGGGCGTCGAGATACGGGTGGGGTTGTATTTCTGGGCAGTTAAACGTGCAAGAGGGTCCAGGGGCCACAGCAGTGGCAAGCCCGTCATGAAGCCGACGGCAACAACAATGAATCGTGTCTTGCGAAGGATGTCGAATACGCCATCCCGAGAGGTGAGAGCGTTATTTTCCTTCACATACGAGACGTTATCGGGAACATAGACTGCCTTGTCGCGCTGCATCGTTGCGTAACGTTGTTCTGCATCGCAGATAGAGGGATGATTAAAGACAATGGGGAGGAGGAAACGACGAGTAGGCAAGGCCTTTCCGGAGAGGCTAATTTGCCGATGAGCTGCGTTGATGAGGAGCACCACATCTGACTGGGCAATCTCGTTGGGCTCGTACTCAACCATGATTGCTGTTAGGGAAAGATCTCAGCTGCGCGACCCGACCGCAGATGTGTAGGGAACAATGCACTTACAGCTGATGTTCACGTGTACATAAGTGCCTGGCCTTTCGAAACCCTCGATGGCTCTCGCAAGGCTGTTTGCCGCCACTGATGTGTCGAGGCCAACCTTCTGAAAGCCTACTATATCGACGATAATGAAACGATCACCACCCTATCCCTAACATTAGCAAGGGTGAATTCCTGTCGAGTGTCGGTAAGGGGCATAATACTTGGCGCAGAGTCAGATTTGGTACAGTATGGCTACCGGGAATAAGCCGCAATATTGCATCTGTGTCGGATTGATCCTCTTCCACCTCCAGAAGCAGTGGGGGGCTAGTATCTTCTGAAGTGAGGTTGGCTATGTGCCTTTCAACGACACGGATAAGCTCATCCTTTTTCTCTGCTAGACCCCGGGCAGATTGGTACGATATTGGAATGAATTTCGTCTTGTCTCCTGGCTTGAGCCTGCCAAGCTTCCACAGATCCGCGGAAACGACCGTGGAGGAGCACAAGAAGCCACCTAACCCGGGTGCATCCTGGGGGAATATCACGGGACTATCGCCAGTCCAGTTAATGCCCCCAGGGGAAGGATAGGGGTAATCGACAACGTTACTTGGATGGCTACCACCCTCTTCTCCATGCTTCCGGGCCCACTCGATCTGCGGGCCGAGTAGGCGAATCCCCGTACGATTGCAGTTGTAGTCTACGGTCCACTGGCTGGAATAAAGGGTATTCCGACCAGTTGATGTGATGTGAGCATCGGAGTCATGTGGACCATGCATTACGTAGATGCTCTTCACATCGGAAGGAGGAATTAGGCTCGCTGGGAGTCGGTAGGCGCGAACCTCGGGCAGATCTGACCGTTCGAAATGCTCTACTTCAAGAAAGTCGCCGGTCCTGAGTTGTCGACCCTACCGAGGCCTTTAGTGACTTCTCTGGGTCTTACGTTGCCTAAGAACTTACTTGAAGCCCCCCTAATGCAAGGCTCGGTGTTGTGGACTTGGATCCAAGCCATTCTGGTCTGGTATTGGGTCAGCAATTACCACATCGATAACTTCCTTAGGATACTCACACGCCAGGAAGGCCTCCTCGGATTGCGAGGTAGCACCGGCCACCTGGTATGACAGATTCTCCTATCTTGAGTATCCCCTTTGGTCTTATAGTAAACCTCGACCACATATCCTTCAGCTCCCCATCCACTTCCACGGAAAATGGAGACCCCGTAACGGCTACCACACACGAATTGTGGAAGCGGAGCTCAGGGCCCAATGCAGTGATCTCGAGACATTCTATGTCCTCCTGATTACCGACAAGCAAGTTTGCAACTGGGGGTATTAATTAGTGTCAGTGCTGCCATGGAAGATTTCCCTCCGACATAAGATTTAACATACTTGTCGCGGCCAAATCGTCCATAGGACCACTTATCGGTATGCCGTAGCCTTTCCTGGTCCGCGGCCGGGCTTGTTGGATAGTAGTGAAAGCTCCGGGTTTAATCACCTGAAATCCAGTGGGCTGGAAGGTAAACTGTTTCTCGAGAAACGTCGTGAGCGTCTTTCCGCTAGCAAATTCTGTTAGATAAGTTAGTGGCTGGTGTGAGCTAGTAGTAGGGATACGGATTCCATCACCGGAGGAGTGAGCAATTGAACTCAGAAGCGCTATATTTGTGACCAGCCCACCGACTTCTGAGAAGTTCAGGGCGTTTTGCATTGCCGTGATGGACGCCTCCCTTGTGGCACAGTGTACCATCACCTTAACTAACAACGAGTCTAAGGTACTCAGCATCAGAGTCCTCTTCACTGGGGGGACGTCATTTCTGGGTGTCACCTACCAAAATGGGGGCTCACATAAGTCCCAACCTGTATCCAGGTATCTACACGAGCATTGTGGCCATTTGGCCAAGCAACTGACTGGACATATCCCGAACTAGGCGAAAAGGAATCAGCCGGGTTTTCGCAACACAATCGAGCCTCGATTGCCGTGCCGTTCGGGGCGTCTAATTGCTTCTCCAGCAGCTCATCTGAAGGGATGCCGGCTAAGCCAGCATGTTGGTACCCAGCTTGTTGCAGCATCAACGCCACGATATCAACGTCGTAACAGAGCTCTGTGATGCCATGTTCGACCTGTAGTCGGGTATTCATTTCCAGAAAAAAGAAGTCGCCCGTTTCATCGTCGACGAGAAACTCTATAGTTCCTGCCGACCTATATTTCATAGCCTTTGCTAGATTCAAGGCGCATGAAATGAGACGCCTACGCATATCGGGCTTGTTCCATAAATAGGGGCTTGGGCATTCCTCGATAACCTATGTCCCGAAATAGAGTTAGTAGGATATACATGCTTTCAGGGATATTTCTTGTCCTTGTACCTTCTGGTATCGCCTTTGGATACTACACTCTCGCTCTCCGAAGTGTATAACCTCAGCTCCATTCCCAAATATCTGAAGATCGATAAGTAAGACATGGTGACAACACGTCAACCGATAGCGCTATTGATGAATACAGTACCTGGACCTCAATATGGTGGCTCATGGGGTGATACTTTTCCAAGAATATGCCTCTGTTGCCGAAAAGCTCTTTCGACCGGCTCGCGACTTGTGTAAACACTGCCCGAAGCTCGCCGGCGGAGTGGCATACCTGCTGGCCCACTGCACTCTGAATCAGTGTTGTTTCCTCAACACCAGGGGCACCTGCAGCATTCCCCAGGAGCCCATAATCCCCAATATCGCTTTCATGGGGGGTTGCCGAACGGCACAGGATGGACAACAAATGAACTTGGAGGCTACTCACTGCCGCCACCACCTCCAGAGGCTTTAACCATCACCTGTGGGAACTCCAACGTTAATACAACACCAACTATACATCTTCCTTGCATAATAAGACGATATCGGCAGGAACTGGTGGTGTCGTGGATAGAAATGGGAAATAGAAGGCACAGACCGGGAACCCCATCGTCTGTGCTACGTCGCGCGCTTCGTCGGCACTCCCGAGTAGGCCAGAACCTGGAATGACAGGAACATCGGCAGCAATAGCCATATCTCGTGCTACATTCTTCAGACCCATCCTGTGGATAGATTCACTATCGGGGCCGATAAACACCATGCCGACCTCGTGGACGCGCCGGGCGAATTCGGCATTTTCACTAAGAAACCCGTAACCAGGGAATACGGCCTGGACACCATGTTTCTCGCATATATCGAGGATTCCGTCACTACGCTTGCGAATTAGCTGTGTCGATTCATTTTGGATAGGTTCGGTGTAAGATATCTTTACGTGTTTGTATACGCCCGTGGCCCTTCTTCCTCGAGCAAGATGCTCGAGTCGGCGAGACGGACATGAAGCGAAGTAGCATCGGCTGTGGTGAAGATAGCTATGCTTTTGATAGAAAGCTTCCTGCATGCGTGAATGCATCGCACGGCAATTTCACCGCGATTTGCAATGAGTACACGACTGAGAGGTGCCGGCTTCATGGCCTACCATTGACAATTTTTCCAGGGATAGGGGGAGCGAAGGAGAAGACTTGAGCAGTGCGTAATCGCCGTCCGAGTACTCGAGTAGAACTACTGAAATATACACGGCTCACTTGATCGTCTTGATCGCAGTCACCTATCTTCTTATCTTGATGTATGGTGACTAGCCTAGGTAGCTAGTCGATCTCCAGCCGTGAAGCGTTAGTAACATCCCTATCTCCAACCTTTCTTCCCCACGGTATCTTATCATTTCCCCTCATTGTCCTACATATGGTTCCTGGAGACCCTATCAGCATGCCGCACATAGCCCGCTGTCGGCCCCCCAAGGATGGTCCAATGACGCATGTATGGTGATCTGTTTCGTAGTGCGGGGTGTGAGCAGCCAGCTTCATACGCCGTTCGGGTTCTCGGCGAGTTTAGTCTGCAGCTTGCCGGCCCAACGAATAACACAGGGTAGTCACCAGTGCGTATCCTAGTCTGTATAAACCCACGAAGCATATATAGTCTGCCTCAGAAGCTGCAACTGCGAGCTTCAGGGCGATGGCACTGTCCCACAGGCTAGCTGTCATAGCAGGCGGTCTCGGTAAGTTCCTGGGAGGACCGGACATTGACGATAAACACAAAACCAGTACTGACTTAGCCATGTCCAACCTCCGAAGGTGGTCTCGGATCTGCAACAGGAAAGGCTTTGCGAGCTCAAAGCGCTCGACTAGCACTCCTATATCCCCCCTTCGAAGCTGAAAGGGTGCAGGAGTTGCTACACGAGGGTTATGGGAAAGATTCCACGTCAGAAGATGTCCGAACATATGAATGTGACATCACATCACCGACATCTGTGCAGTCGGCGTTCAGCAGCATATCGTCGGACCTTGGCGCCGTAGAGGATACATCGGCAGCAACGCCCCCGTTTTCCAGCATCCTCATCAACGCAGCAGGCTATGTCTCACTAAGCGACATGGAGGACACGCCTCCAGAAGAGACAATGAAGCATCTGAATATCAATATACTGGGGCCCATGCTCTGCAGTCAGGCGTTCGTACGACTCTACCTCTCAGCAGCCAAGTCAGCGGCGCCGACACCGGCTCCACCAGGGCGGATCGTAAGCATCAGCTCCCAGGCCGCGCACGTATCACTGTGGCGTCATGGTGCCTACTGCGCATCCAAGGCTGGACTGGTGGGTTTGACGAGAAGCATGGCTAGCGAATGGGGGCCAAGGGGCATCACCGCTAACACGGTATCGCCGACGGTGGCGTGGACGGCGCTTGGCCGGAAGGCGTGGGGAGAAAAGGACGTGGCCGAAGCGTATTTGAAGCAGGTGCCCACCGGCCGATTTGTGATGCCAGACGAGGTTGCGAACGCGATTGCATTCCTGTGCCAGGATTCCAGCGGAATGCTCAACGGGTAAGTCCCTAGACGAGACCCATGAGGGAGTGACCACTGAAACATGTTGTTGTACAGGAGTGATATTCGCATTGATGGCGGGTTCACGATACGTTGAACTATATGGGTGATTATGTATTCACCATCAATGATAGGTAATTTGCAGGATAATACTATTTACGGAACAGATGAACTCATATAATGCGATGTAAATTGCGTTTTCCTCTGTAAAGGAGCAAGGAAAATGCCGTAATAGTGTCCATATACCTGAAATTCTACGTTAACAACGCTAAGAAGGTGCCCTTTGTGCACTAACCAGATGCTTAAAAGAACGGCCTGGTTCAAGCCCCCTATTTAGTCCCGAGACAGAATATAATCTAGGTAGGTATCAAGGAATGGGCATGTCAACACCGTCCCCCCAATAATGCTTTGACGGATTCATTTTAGCGAAGCAAAGCATATCGGGTCGATTCATAACCAGAACGAATAATCCGGCTGTGGTCTTC
Source organism: Xylaria sp. JS573 (assembly GCA_000966885.1). Classification (NCBI taxonomy): domain Eukaryota; kingdom Fungi; phylum Ascomycota; class Sordariomycetes; order Xylariales; family Xylariaceae; genus Xylaria; species Xylaria sp. JS573. Next base: position 1,443 of record JWIU01000020.1, on the reverse strand, counting down.
AATGTCTCCGGGCTCCCGAGAAGCAAGATGTTCATGGCTAATATGCTCGCCACCCCCTCAGCGGCTGCAGAGTGCACAACGGTATACAAGCCGACCGGGGCAACTGGGGACATGCTAAATTTAATCTTATTAAATCTCCCGACGGCTACGATGTCTCCGTTTCAGACAGTCCAGATCTGGCAACCGCTACATAAGCCTCCGGGAAATCCGATCAAAACATATATTCAAAACAGTACAGGCACTCCATGGGAGTGTATCCCTGTTCCTTTTAGGCTAAAATCCCCCATCAGAAAATAAACCCCACGAATGACAAGACGATTTCCCTTAACTAGGTCCTTACAGTTCATTTAGGCAGATATAGGTACCTAGGGAGCTAGGAACTACTCGGAGCATCCAACACGGGCCGAGTCAACGACGATGTCGTCGTACCAGAAGGTATTGGTATCGCCACCGTACGATTCCCAACCGAAGTAGATACCAGTGATAGCGGGTTTGGTGGCGCTCCTCTGCCATTGGGCGGCGTTGCTGTTGGGGGTACCCGGGCTCGAGGTAAGGCCATCAATAGGGGCGCCGTTCAACCAAGTCTCAATAGTGCCGTCGGCACCCAGGTGATATTCAAAGCACTGCCAGTCGCCAGTGGGAAGGGCTTTGGAAGCGGCGATCCCCTGAGGAGAGAGGTCGGGAAGGGTGGCATCGTCGGACTCACGGTTGTACATCAGGATCTTGCTCTGGCCACCAATGCGGAGATGCTTGTTGGCGCCCTGTGCCGAGTCAGGCATGGTGATGAAGGAGACGTGGGAGTCAGTGAGAGCCTTCGATGCCTGACTAGAAGAGTGGGTGGATGTTAGGACACTGGAAAACTGAGGCGATTTGAGTGACTGAGGGAGGGGACTTACACATAAGCCCTGACGTAGACATCGCCGCTGGGAACCTTTGTAGTGCCGAAGAAAATATGTCCACAGAAACCGCCCGCACCATCAACCCTTATGGAGTTCTTGCCGCTGTGCGCTTTAGAGCTGTCAAGACTGACTTTGCCGCCTTGGTTGCAGTCGGGCGCATAGGTTGGCCATGCTGTCTCGTCCCATCCTCCTTCGAAATCGTCGGAGACTTGGGCAAGGGAGAGGGGGGAAAGAGCAAGGGTAAGAAATACGGCCTTGCCAAACATTGTGGTAGAGATCATGGTGAATAGTACGTACGAATGGGATGGGAAAGTAAACAGACCCTATATAATTGGGAAGAATGCTCAATTTATAAACCAAGGCTTAGACATTAAAGAGTAACGGACGAACCGTTATAGTCCACAATACCATAAGGCATAGAGTGCCGGGATACCCCACCTCCCGGGACTACAAAAATCCACATTTTATATATAAAAGTAACAACTTTTAAAAGCTTATAACAAATTTAAATTAAAAGTTATTAATTGCATTTTAAAATAAAAAA
>JWIU01000031.1:369947-465337 GCA_000966885.1 Xylaria sp. JS573 | reverse complement strand
ATTATAATAATAAAGCTTTTTAAAAATAAATAATTTAATAAAATAATATTAAAATAATTTAATTTTTAAAATTATATATTTTAAAATAATTTATATAAAATATATTATTTTAATTAAACATATTTTTAATTATTATATAATTTTGCAAAAATTATAAATTTTTAATTTAATAAATAGATAATTTTGAGTTAGACCCAAATGATCTTAGGTATTTTTGAGTTACCTAAAACTACCCATAGGTATCTTTGGGCTACCCATGGGTAACCCATGTATAACCCTAGTTCCAGGCCTTGGTTCTAATACATTGTCACGTTACTCACGAAGCCGGCATAAGGCCTCGAAAAACAACCCGGTGTTGGCAAGCATACCTTCACTTCGAAAAGTAGATATCTTTCCAGCAGAGTCTAAGAGATGTATTTACTCTCACCTGACGTAATACGTGACGCAAACTCAAGCTTAGCCCATAGTATAGTTCATGTGTTAAGCGGCATGATCAAGATCAAGGACTCCAAATCACCCCACTCCGGTAACTACTCCTTTCTTAGCAAGCATGATATACACTAGTTTCCCGTGCCGTGGCATGGCTAATTGTGGTTTCAAGAGACCGCCAAATAGCATTTTAAGTCCCGGGAGCTTCACTATTATACCTAGTCCGCTGGCATAAGACTGATCGGAGTGGGGTAACAGGGATTCGAGAAGACTGGAATACTGTTGCCTAAATTTTCATGGCACAATGTTTCATTTAGAAACATCCGCACGTCCTGGGCTGATGAGTAAGGCCGCTTTAGCACCTCCCACTTCCGGACTTTGTATACGTAATACATAGCCAGGGTCATATCCAGGACCACCCCGCATGGCGACTGGTTAGTTGTACAGGATACTCGCTAGAGGGTCCTAGAGGCGGTAACTTTCTTCATCTCACGTCCACGGGCCATATTAAAACGATATGATGTATATGACATATATGAGCTTAAATGTGTAGTGTTTATAAAGACTACAAAGCTAATTGTTTATAAATCTACATATAGCTATGTACATATTAACGATGCTATATTTGTACGTCCTCATTCTACGATTCCCTCACGTGTCTAAAAGCCGCAATGTGGTCAGCTATCCAAGTAATCAGGTGACTCTAAAAGTTCTTGGGTTTACAGTGGCTATAGGGGAAGTAAAATATTTTACCAAGCTCATACTGAACGATGTATTTGACTTAGGTGTTAGAATATACGTCCAAACGAAGCTCAGAACCCCGAGTCTATGTCCAACAGCGAAACCCATATAGCTGGACTAATAATTTCTAATCAGTTGTTCCCATGGGTTGCATTTCATTAGCTCTTCTTTCGGTGTCAGAAATCTAGCATTTAGGGGTCACGTTCGCTCAATCTAGAATATCCTAGTTATTGCTTATGTTGATATACAAAACCTATATCTACATATACTCAGCTCGCCTTGTAAAAGGTCACAACTCGGTCCAAGGAGGAAATCTCTGGTAGAGTTGAGTTGATTCCCGCTCTGACTGGGCTGGATCTCGCCTGTTTCCATACATTTTCAGTTAAGTATGGCTCCCAACGTAGGATCATACTTGCCTTTTCGTTAAAGTGCTTCGGATGAGGCAGAGTGACGTGTTTTATACAATCTTATTAAGACATAGCGGAGTGGAGGGATTATGACCAACATGTATAATCAACATACAAGCATAAATGACTAAATGGTGTCTATACTCATATCATGAGTCCGGAATTTCTGTTACGGACCTTATAGGTACAGTGAAGTTTGGAGACAGCCACATTGTGGCTGTGCTTATTATGATTACACAAACTCCTACGAATGAACATCCGGGTTCGGTTCACTTTCAACAAGCTAGGAAACACAGGCCACCACCACGGACTACAAGCCTGCCACCATGTCAGCACGCATGGCCAAGGTCATATCGACCGAACTACTCGTATGCCAGAACACGCGTAACTACTGCGTCAAAGAGGGTGCTAAAATGCTTCGGTCAGGATAACAAGGATGCGAAGTGGATCAACTTGGTCAAGTTAGTTGCAAGAAACAGTCGGGCGTCGCAACCTGATTGATATCTAACACCACACATCATGACCACAGGATAACATACGAGGACGAGGCCGGCCGCGTCCGCACCTGGGAGGCCATGAGACGCCCCACGCGGCCCCAGGCCAGCAGCGTGGATGCCGTGCAGATGGTCGCCGTGCGGCAGACGCCCGCCGGCCCGGAGCTGCTGCTGGAGAAGCAGTTCCGGGCGCCGGCCGGCAAAGTCGTCATCGAGTTCCCCGCCGGCCTCGTCGACGCGGGGGAGACCGCGGAGCAGGCCGTCCTGCGCGAGCTGAGGGAGGAGACGGGCTATGTCGGCGAGGTCGTGGCGGATCGCGGGGGCGCGCGGCCCGTCCTGTTTAGCTGTGAGTACCTACCTACCAACCTGACACAAGGATGTTTAACTGTACGATGGCGGAGAGAAAGCTAATACTTTTCACAGCTCCGGCTTCCTCGAGGTAAATCATGCCTACTTGGTGCCCGTAAGTTGGCAGCTCTCACGACTGATATGATGTCTCCAGCTCTAGCACCTTCCTTATTCACCTCAAGGTCGATCTCGATAGAGATGAGAACAAGGACCCTAAACCACACCTGGAAGACGGGGAGTTCATTGAGTGCTTCTGGGTCCCATTGAAAGAGCTGTACAGTGGATGCAGGAAACTGGAGAATCTGGGTTTTGCTATAGACGGCAAGGTTGGCGCGTTTGCTGAAGGCCTTGAGATGTCAAAATTATGGCCAGCTTAGCTGAGTTGTTTAAAAGTAATTATGAGATGAGTGACGCACTATCTAGTCGCTCTATAACCTAATTGATGGGAAGCATATCTGAATCAGCTTTCAAACCGTGATACCGTGAGAGGCATAGCCGACATTCTGTAGCAGACAAATTAGAAGCGGCTGACTGAGTAGGAAAGCCAAGTGACAGAATTCAAGGCAACTAGTTACGCCGGGAGACAATACTAACGTATCAGCAACGCACGGATAGCGAATCAATCAGAACTACCTGTCGCTAGGTCTAAAAGCATTTGGAGACAAAAAAAAAAAAAAAGAAAAAGAAAAAGGTCTACACTAACTCGATCACGAATTTACTCATCTATATCTCTTGATCAGCTACAAGTAAGCAAGCCCCACAACCGGCTACTAGAGGATTTCCCAATAAGAAAAGTCATACATAGCATTCTCTAAACCAGACGTCTGTAATTCTTTACTCTGACTACAAGTACCACAAATCAATACAGCTACATCAGATATCGCCATACTTGTCACTTTGGTGAAAATCAGTACGTGAAACAGATGTTTCAGAGCTTACTTACACGCAGCTAAGAAGATACCTAGATATAGTAATAAAAATTACCATAGACCTCCTCTACATATTGAGCAAGTCAAATATCTAGTTCGTCCGTTCGATGTAAGCTGGGAACCCGTCGGCGGCGGGTCCACCGGAGCCCGGCGATCTCCACCAAGGATAGGATGTCAAAAAAGGTCCGGTCCCGCGGCACGATCGTTCCCCTCATCATACCCACCAAAGACCACGGATCTAGACTCACTACGCCCGCCGCCAGCCACTAGAACCCAAAAAAGGCAAAAGGTAATGATTTCGTCCAGGTTCGAACTGGAGACCTTCAGTGTGTTAGACTGACGTGATAACCAACTACACCACGAAACCGGATGTTGTTGAGAATCGGTGTCGCAATTGAGGCCTATGACGACTTGCCAAACGGCAAGCAGTGGGGGGGGGAGCCAGAATCGCGAGAACCCCTGATTGACCGTTGACGAAGATCACGCAGCGGAGTCTTGCACGTATCAGAGATTTTTGCCCTTGATTTACGACGGTGAATGTTCGTCGCTGGCCGAAACGATAGCCAGGAACACTCACGGTGCAAATTCTCTGATGGCGGAAAATCGTGTCTTTGCGGTGCGATGATGACATAGGTATCTCAACGCCCGGCCTGTGAGCTCGTTCAATGTAGCATAGTCCATAAGATTTTTTTTTTTTTTTTCTTGAATTTCATACAAGCGACGATCCGGTTACGCTGGTACGTCCTTCTTTCTGCTTCGGAGTCTTGTCGAAGTAAGTACATAACACTCGCCATGGTGGGGGCTTATCGCCTAGTAATAGGTAACGGGGGGTGGGAGATGCAGTGATTCTCGCCGTCGTAATGCAACGGCGCCTCGGAGCTGCGTGAAAAAAGAGAAAAGCAACAATATTGCCGCCACCCGAGACAAGCATCTCGGTGTGTACCTACCACCTCACTCTGAGACTTTGTCGCGCGCAAAGCGGCACTCGTATAGGATACTGGTTTGCTCAGACCTGTCGGGTACCTGCATCACCTGCGCCAGACCGGACTACATCCGTGTCTTGGTCTTGCGTGCTGGCAGACTTTCCGAGATCGGGTGTTTGTTTGAGAAGACGCGGAGTAGGCATCGCCGCCGCCCCTCTCCTCTCGAAGCAACATATCCTACTCGTCCCCCAGGATCATTGAGGAAGGGCCAGGTGTCTTATTTCATGTCTTATCGGTCGAAAGACTTCGTAGAAGTTAACCAAACGATGTCCTAAGTAGGTTGAGATTATGTTCTGTCCAAGGACAATAACATAACCAAATGATGGAGAAATACCCTGGTAAGGTGTCCAGGGATAGTTTAACTCTGACGAGGCTGGGATGAGGTGGATGCCGTTCTGTCAGAATGTCACTACTGAATTTCCCGCTGACGTAGGATTCAAATTCAACAATTTATTATGACTCGTTATGTATCGTGTACATGCCGTCCTCAATCATTTGAGCGTATATGTTCCTAGGTTTGTATCATACAAGAAAGCTGTATCCATATTCATTATTGGATGCTGTTGGCCACACGGCTAATGCGCCCGCCTTGTTTATTCTCCACGAGGAAAAGGTGCATCGTGTAGGTCATCACAGGTCTCCCCAGCTCAGGGTGCTCCATTCCTTCCATCCCTTCTTCTCACCCGGCAGCCTGACGTCCTCCCACTCCTTGCGGGTGACGTTCTTCCACTCATCGACGGGGATCCATCCGATGTAGGCCCTGTCGCCGAAGCCCCCGATCCAGTAGACTTGCTGGACGACGAGCCGGACGAACTCGGCCTCGTGGATGCAGTTGCCCGGGAGCCAGTACTTGGCGTCGGGGTGCTGTTTCACGAAGCACGACGACAGGTCTTCGGCCGACGCGGGGTCGATCTTCTCGATGTAGCCCAGCAGGCTGAACCGGGGCAGGTTGGCCGCGCTGTAGGGCACGGTGTCCTTGGGGTCGTCGTCGTGCTTGCGCCCGAACAGCCTGTCGAGGAAGGCCGTCGACTTGATGCGCTTGTCGGGCGGGTAGATCGGGGTCCACTGCTGGGCCAGGCTGATGTTGGAGCCGTCGCGGACGTTCTTGAAGGACGTCTCGATGTTGATGGCGAGGAAGGTGGGGTTGCCCTCTTCCTCGCAGTCGGCCACGTATTCCATCAGGCCGTGCGGCATGCCGCCGAGGCCGCCCGGTCGGTTCTCCTGGCTCGAGTACTGTCCATCGGCGGAGCGCGGAAAGACGGTGGCGAGGGTGCCGAGGGGAGTAAGTGCTAGCAGACGTCGGCCGAGCACCGCCGACTCGTACGAGGTAGGAATCCGGTAATCCGACTCGGACGTGGGAGGGTTGCTGAAGATGTACTGCGGCTCGGGGGCTGGCTCGGCCGTGCAGGAGCGCGCTGCGAACGCGATCAGCGGCAAGCTGTTGGATAGCTTCATCGTGGAATCATCCGATATCGCACGGAGCTCCCGGTATTCGAATACACTGAGCGGACTTGAGGAGGCGGGCAGCAAATTCGGGCTCGTAAGTCAATGAGAGGTCGCAAATAAGTCAAACTGGTTTACACTGACGTCTCAGCTAGAAATACACTCAATCGGTCTGTTGGTAGTGATGTAGGCAAACGCGTCCGATGATCTGGAGCATGGCATGCTGCGGGATCGGCATCACATGTGCCAATGTGGGACCCTCAAATAGGCTTAGTGGACTTGAAGCTTCAAGATCATGCCGAGTTTCAGTCATAAGAACCATGGAAGTTGGTGTCCTCGATGCATATAACTCTGAGGTATCTTTGATATAGCTACAGTGATGATTGCCAGTTGTAAAATGAAATAATGAAGATATATACTAAGTAGTTATGTACTCGCCTGCAAAGCTGACGGCAGTGAAAACTGCTGGTGCTTGTAGGTACATATGTAGGTATCCAATGTCTCGAGTTCATGGGGAAAGTTAAGATCAGCTGCGATAGCCCGCCCGCTGGCATGGAAGGGTTGCCGGATTTAGTGGTGGGGGTGCAGATAAGCCGAAAATAGCCATTATCGGGATGTCGGGCTGTCGGGTGGTCATTGTCTGTCTGTCTGAGGCGAGCCGGATATTCAAAAACCGAAGGGTGGGGCAGGTTATGCAACAAACCAAGATCACATGACCAGGGCTTTCCATTCCACTTGTGGAAATTTTGACGAAAACCTTGTGGCCGGCGTGACTCTTCGACCCTCACTTACGTGCCAAGACTCACGCATTCATCAGCAACCCGCCCGCACCAAACGAATTCTTCCCCTTTCCATCCTCCGCATCGACATCTACCAGTCTTCATCACAAATCAAGCAAAATGGGAAAGGTTCACGGTTCTTTGGCCCGTGCCGGTATGTTCTTCCACAATCCTGATGACTGCGCGCAGCGACGGATTGCGCGGTGAAAGAAGGGAAAGGTTGCTGACGAGCTTCTGCAGGCAAGGTCAAGTCTCAGACCCCTAAGGTTAGTTCGACCCAGCATCATTTGACGTTCGCGAATTTTCCATGAGCGCCTGCGGTGAATGGATTCGATGGTATCTCTGTTCGACAACAAGCAACACCCGATCATTCGACGAATTTTGCACGATGTGTTTCCAGATTCGCCACTTGACCTGCCGACAGATTGTCACGACCCATTTAGGACTGTTCCACGACACGATTACCTATGAAGCGAGACATCGTATTCGTCACGTACATGCGACTTGTTGCGACAGACTTTAATCGGAATCAATCATCACATCGCGCGTGGCTGTGGGGAATCATGGATAAATAAACACAGGCTGACACCAGTGATCAATAGGTTGAGAAGCAAGAGAAGACCAAGACCCCCAAGGGCCGCGCCAAGAAGAGACTCACATACACCCGCCGTTTCGTCAACGTCACCCTGACCGGTGGCAAGAGAAAGGTGCGTTCCAACTCCCTGTTCCGACCACCTCGTGTGTGCCATACTGACCCCTCCATAGATGAACCCCAACCCCGGATCATAATCGCGAAACAACGTCAATCCTCTCGCGAGCAGCCGACGTCATGGTCTAGAGGATCTGGAAGGCGATGGACGAGCAACCGCTTGCCGACTTCTTGCTCTGAGCGTCCACCTCTCCGGCGATGGCAGACAAGGGACCCACTGCTTTGTTAACTTGGAAAGTGGAAGGGAGATGAAATGGTGGCTCCGGATGCCTCGGTTTCACATGATGGTTTTCGGGGAGTCATACGGCAGCATCACTTGGACTTGGTGTCAATTCCCAAGCCTCTCGTCTGTAATTAAGCAGATTTTGCCTGGAAGGGCGGAAAATACCAGAGCAGTGGTTTCCTCTGGCAGAGGCTCTCGGTGTTTGTGAATGTGATATCATGGATTTTTACAACACGGCCCTACGAACCCGAGGGCCAACACAACTCTTATTGAACCTGGAAACTATCACTACATATCAGTCTGCGATCTCGTCGAGATCTATGACTCAGTCTGTTTACCGCGGGTGGCAATAGGCATTTTCGCGAAGATTGTTGAGGGTGTAAATACATTTTGAGGGTTCTCAACGGTAGACATGCCTACATGCTGCGCGTATCACGGGCGAACTATTTCTCAGCCATACCTGTCATGATCCATCACCGGCTGCATGCCTAGGCACAGACATTGAGGGTAGTTCCGATCGTTAGCCATGCAGAGTAACCACTCAGATTATACGAACGTCTCGGTATTGTAACTTTGGCTGAAGGGTAAGTAGCACAAGTAGGTCAGGCTTCCTTCCGCTTTGCACGTCCCATCCCCCTGACCTTGACTATGCTTTAGTTAGCTTTTCTAGTTGCGAGTGATTATCACGATTCATAGTTTCTATGCTGGGAGGAGGCGCTGTTTCCGTGGGGTCAGCACACCCGCTTCGATATAAGAAGAGAAGAGTCATAATAAGTACACAACAGGTAGCCCAGGCCTGTCTCATGGCAGTCATTCTGTATGGTGCCCTTACAGTTATTGTGTACGAGAGGGTGGACCTGAGGGTCCTCGGCACTGTTAGCAAGAATAGAGGAGGAACTGAATGGGGGCCTACATAAGACATCGCGCAATGTGCGGGCATGTTAAGATGTGTTAGATCTTGTTCTATATACGATCTAGCCTTAGACATCCAAAGGAAGGACCTCATCTTGCTCCATCCTGTGTCCTTGTTGAGCCGTGCAGTCCCAGTGTACAGACCCTAACGGCCAGGGCTGCTGTCAACGTTCCGAGGTCGATAGGACACGGTAACTAGCTCAGACTACCACTACCACCCGCTTAGCTACAAGGCTCACGCGAGAGCATCAACCATTTACTAATAGACCAAGGTAACTTTCCCATCTTCTTAGTCCGAAATACAAGAGAAACGTCCAGAAGAAAGGGCTTTGATGCTCTCAAGGGGCATCAGGAACATTGCGTTGGTGAAGGAGATTTCCATCACCTGTTTCAGCTATCTCTATAATTGTTACCGATGTATTTGGCCCATTGTAAACCACAGGAAGCTAGATATCGCATTTGAATACTAGTTACAGAAGTCAATTACATATTCATGAGCTCCTAGGCTACTAGAACACATGCCTAGCCAGGCTTTTAAGTCCGTGGTAATCTTATGCACACCAGTATATGCTAGTTTCTCTGAGAGAACATCGAACTACCAGGCACGTTGGTAATAGCATATTGTAACTATATATCGTCAGGATATGTCACTTCGATGCCAATAAGCTCGAATTTGTCGAACACAACACTGGTGCAATTACCTGTCCCTCATCACGAGTCTTCCGAATCAAGGGCCAACGTATGGGTAAGCTTTTCCCCAACGAGCTCATACGCAATCTCTCCCTATATCCAAATACCGCACTATCGACCCGAAAGACAGCAAACTCACCGAGGAAAGAAGACCTTGGATATGCCAAGCGGAGGCCCAGCCTACCACGAGGTAGGCACCATAATCTCCATCATCGTTGTCGCCGTCGTCTTGGAACTTGGTTCCGAAGCTGCAGCTCGATATTGGGCAACTACCGAGCAGCATAACCGAGCAGGCCCCTATATGGGCTGTGGAAACAGCAACGGTGGTAGGTAATTATGCGGGTTGTTGTTGAGACACTCCACATGCCAAGTAGGTAAGTAGGTAAACTGATCGCCTTGACGGTCAGAACAGACGATGACGTCAATGACACCTATCTGACCTGTCAATGCTATCGTATGCAGGGTCGAGTAGCATCATCAAATGGTAGGGGTGTATGCTAAAAGCTCCGGATGGGGGCGTGTGTGTGTGTGGCAGTCGAAGCTAGCGCATGCCCCTCTTTCTCGCCAGCGTCAAAATTCCGAACGGAGATCCCAAAGATTGCCCTGGCCATCAAATCAAGAACCTCTTGAACCGGGTATCTAGCCAAGAAATCTGCAGAAAGGGGGAGGGGAGGGGGGGGGGNCGCCAAGTCTCTCTCTCTCTCTCTCTCTTCGCCCCGCCAACCCCCGGCCCCCCCCTCCCCCTCCTTTCGCAACGGATGCGACTCTGCTGCTTACTGGGAAATCGCCAAGACCGTGTCTTGTCCTGTCCCGCCGCCACAAGACAGGTACGGCGCGCAGCACAGCGCAGCGCAGCGCAGCGCAGACACGAGGAAAAAGGGAAAGGGGGGGAATAAACCCAACTTGTGAAACGGGTTGGTAACGAACGAGACGGCGAGCGGTAAAAAGACCTACCTACCTACTTACGCACGCCCGTCCGTTTATGCATACCACGTAGGTAGAACATAGAATAGGCAAAAAAGGGGGAATAGGTGTAACTAAGTACCTACTAAGGGGAGAGAGATGATGATGATGAAAGATTTGTTTACGTCCGAAGGATGTGAGAAAGCTATCTACCTAGGTAAGTAGGTAGGGTAGGGTAGGGTAGGGTAAGGTAGGGTAGGGTAGTCCGTATCTAAGTTGTCACATATGTATGTCCGGCGCGCGCGACGACCATGGCGCATAGGAACGACGACCGGGGTTATCGAAGCGGAGCCGGCGTAGCATATCGCATGGCACAGGAAATTACCTATAGTAGGCAACAACAACGAGAGCAGCGCTTGACCGATGGACATTCCCGTTGATGAAGGTGAAAATTTCAAGTCTAGTAGTCAGTCAGTCACGTAGAGTAGCAGATACATATTTACACCGCGTAATGTTCGTCCTATCATGTAACTTTCCAGCCAGCATCAGAGTAGTATTGCCTACCCATCTCCCTCACCGTCCTCCCTCCCTGCATGCCGACATCTAAATTCTCCGTCAACCATCCCCGTCTTGCGTATGGTACTATGAAACACGAGCTTATAACATAACCGAGCACATAGAACAAACATCACGACCAAAAGGGTAGGCGAGAAGGGAAGGGTAAGAACCATAATAAGTAGTATCCTTGATATACCGTACGTAGTAGTACCTAAGTACGCAACAACAACCACGACAATAGCCACAACCACAATAGCGACTCTACCACCACCACCAACCACAACAACAGGTGGGACTGTTCACAATCCAAGCCCAACGTATAACCCAGACCCCGAAAGCAATAACTCCTCGCAAGCCCAGGGCTAAGGACCCCGGAGTCTAAGAAGCCAAGATCGCCCGGCGGATGACGTAGTAGATAGAAGGCCAGCCAGCCCATCGTGGGCGAGGTCGTCCTCCTCCTCCCATGTCGCCGCGTGCCCCCTCTTTATCTCCTCCCCTTACGACATATCCATCCATCCCTGTTCGACTCTCCTTCTTGCCTTCTTTCCTTCCTTCCTTCTTTCCTTCCCCTACTTCCTTCACGACCCCCGGCCGCCCTTACACCTTCTTCCCCTTACCCCCCGCCGGAAGTTATGTGTGTCTACAAAGAAGTAAAGTGGTATCAAAAAAATCCCGGCCCTGTAAAGACCAGACAGACCCCCCAGGTTTGAAGAGTGGTGGCTCTCCAGTCGCCCAGTTAGTTAGTCGGCCAATAATCTGCCACCGCTGGGAAAAAAAAAAGCAAAGCGAGAGAAAGAGAGAAGGATGATTAGGAAAAAGAAAAAAAATAGAAGCTCCCATTTCTCCACTAGAAGTTTCATCGTCATCAATATAGATCCCGGCCAAACATAGTGGAGCCCCCCTTTCCTTATTGCTCCCCGCAGAAAAAACAACAATAAAAACAAAGCTAATCCCGTAAAGACCCCCCGTAAGCACCACCAGTTTCCCCCTCCCTCCCCTAAGGTATTTGTATCCCGTTTGGAAATGCTGCCGTAGCCCATGTATCATGGTCCCGTGAACAAGTTTGTGTAGAAGGTAGGTGTATAGGTGGATGTGAGTACATATATAGCCGCTTTTCCGCTGCAAAAGTAGCGCGGTGGATCGATGTTGGGGTGCTGCCGCTGCTGCGTCATGTGTTGCTCGACGTTGACGTGCGCGGGCGTCTGTGGTCGGAAGCGCCTTCGTAAAAAAAAAAAAATACACACCAAGTCCCCAAACCAGGGACAAGGCAAATAAATACCACGTACGTCAGCCGAGCAAAGCAGAGGGTGATGACGATGGAAGGAGCATTGATGATAGAGCCCCTCTGATGTAACCCCCGGAACCCAACGTACCCCGGCACGTCAGGGGTATATATATGGTAAGAGGAACAAGGGGCTCTGAAGAGCCGCTTCTTCTTCTCCCGCCGGGAGTAAAATAAACGCCTCCTCCCGATCTATGCATGGGGGGTGAGCTCCCCCGGTCCTTGCCTTCTTGGGCTCATGCAAACAGAAAGAAGACCTGATAGAGTTCCGAAGGAACCTTGATTTGAAAGTTCGTCCGAACGCAATGCACGTCCCAGCAAGGTATCGAAAAGAGCCCCGGTCCCCTGACTGGGACTTACCACCCATGCATGCGGCACGGCCCGTGGGCCCCCAGACAACATGTCGGATGAATGATTGGTATCAAATTGAAGCAAAAAACAAACACGCTGCTCAGTAAGATTAGAAAGGACATCATAAGACACTTGAACGCCGTTGTTATGGTAGCGCTGGTCGTATGCATGTATGTATAGTGGTGGGTATGTGCCATTTCATGTCGTACGTAGCAGTCGTTAGTGTTCGACGGTCTGGTATGATTACTCGTCTCCTGTCGTCGTGTAGCAGCAGCAGATCCTGGTCGAGCCACTGTCAACAACAATATGGAAAAGCTCCCCTGCTGCCGATACTGCTGATGCTTCAGATATGTTCTCTCCGTTTTCCCGCTGTTACTGCAGCTGCACGCACGCATACCTCCAACCTCACTTTTCATCTTACAACCAAGTCTGTCATGGAAAAGACAAGGAAATACGCCCGAAGGTTGCTTTTCGGACTGGGTGCCTCCTTCCTCTTGTATGTCCTCTGACCAGGTGAAAGTTTTGCGGCTAAAACCTGTTGACATGCCCCTAAAGACTCATGGTCAGCCACTCCCACTCCTGAGTGCCAACCCCGCCAGAAGGATTGACCAAGCTGCCGTTGGCACCACCGGACATGCCGTTCCCCAAGCTCGTCCCCATCATCGGACGCTGCGTTATACCGAAGCTGTTAGCAAGCCCCAGGCTACTGTGACTTGCACCAGCGGTGTTGTTGGCAGTAGGCAGCGTAGTGATCCCGCTGGAGGAGCCGGCGGTGCGTGTTGTCGCCTCGTTAGACCCCGTCGAGTTTGCAGGGCTATCGACGTCCATGCTGCCACCTCCGCTACTAGACGAGGTCTCCTTGGGTCCTGTACTCCTGCTGTTGCGACGCTGGCGTTTCGAAGATCCTCCCGTGCCGACGTTGCGCGGCAGTGACGCTGCGCCTGGGCCTGGCGTATTCTTAGGTGGCGCCGCGGCAATAGGCACCACGCCCTTGCCACCCACGGTACCCGTTGTAGAGCCTGCAAAGCTCGGTGGCGTGCTACCTGCGGTGTTACCTCCTGAACCAGCGCCCACGCTCGCGGGGCTCTCGCTCTCATTCGTGGCACTTCCAGCCCGGTTCGTCGACGTAGGAGGAGGAGTGCTGCTACTACTGCCCGCTTGTTGCTGTTGGGTGCTGGATATAGTCAGCGTCGAGTTCTTGCGCGATGCTGGCCCCCCGGGGACGGTGCCGCCCGCTGAAGATGACGTATTGTTGTTGGCGTTCTTCTTGGACCTGGTGCTTGTGCCGCCCACGGGAAGACTGGCACCCGAACCTCGATTGCGCTTCTTGATTACGTCGGTCTTCAGACTCAGCGGTCTGACGACACCGTGAAGCTTCAGGAAAAGCCCGCAGGCATTACATAACGGCTGGCCCTCTGGGTTGCGACGCCAGAGCGGGGTAGTCTGTGTGTAGCAGTTAGTGCAGGTGGTTGGCGTGCCCCCATCGCCCTGATTCCCTGCTGCGGCTGCCTTCAGGTTGCTCGAGGAGCCGTGCTTAGAACCGGGAGGGGAAGTTGGCCGACTGGGTGCTACCGACGAGAAGCCTGACATAGTGCCCGAAGTATCTGCTGGCGGCGAATTGGGGTTTGACTGGGCTAGTCTGTCAAACGGGTTTCCATGGCCTGCGATGTTGGCATTCGGTGTCGAAGCCGTGCGTGGGATCTTTTGCCGTCGGTCGCCGGCTGACCTGAATGATTGGGACCGATGCAGGCTCCCCTGGCCGTCCCAGTCGCCAGCCTCAAATAAATCAGTCGTGGTGCCTCCAATCGTGACCTGTTTTCGGGGTGGACCGCCAGGATAGCGGGCCGCTTGCGTGCTGAATTGCCCGGGTAGAGAAGCATCCCAGCCAAGAGGGTGCGCGCTGCTTATGTCCATACCTGCCTCCTCTCCAGGTGAGAAGGATTGGTGCATTCTCAGATTGCGGTCAGCAAACACCCCTCCGTCCTCATCCTCATTATCGGAATCAATGTTAAACGAGAACGTGTTTCCAGGCATCATGTCGACACCGGGCGAATGGGCGGGGTGATCCGATTGGAACACCTGGCTTGGATCGACATGGCCAAAAGTAGAACTAGGCGCAAAGGCACCGGATGTATCCGTACCGGTAGTAGTAGCTGGGGGGAAAATTGGGTTGTTGTGTTGATACATGAAAGGCTGCGATATATGGTTGCCCATGGCACGGAAACTTTGAGGTTGATGGCGACGCAGATCCATGGACCCGAAAAACATGTTCTCGTTTTCGGCCATAGGATGTGGCGTAGATACGGCCGACTGATAGGCAGATCCCGGAGGAGAATAGTAGTCGGCGCCGTTTATTGAGCCCGAGTTCACCCCAGGGTGACCAAATATGTGATTAAAGTTGCCATGATTAAGCATCGGTGACGACGAAGGCGAAAACGAGAACCTTTGCTGGTAAGGTCCTGCCGAGGTAATGATGGGGTCGTTCTCTATAGGGAAGGTGTCAAGGTTGAAGGAAACGTTGGGATGGTGAGACATGTGGTTGGTGCCAGCTGCGTGGGAGTTATCTAGAGAGTACTCGTGGAGGTCGGAATCGGCGTTCAACCCATGAGCAGAGTGGCTGCCGAAGGCGGAAACGTGAGGGGAGAAGTTGGCAGGACGCTTCAAATTTCGAGTCTGGTAAAAGGGGATCGTTAGCTATCTATAGATATCCGCTGCAGCTTTGAGACGATGAGATAATGCAGCATGGGTAGGTAGCATGGCTGGCCCATCTTGGAAATGCAAAGCACATGCAACCATAACGATGGCTTAGCTGGCTCGAGGTAGGCCCTGGTTGGCTCTGACAAATAGGGTCTACTCACGCGGTTCTCGTCGATGCTTGTCTTCCGGTGATGGCGATTGAGGTATCCGAACTCGTCCTGGTGTCTCTGGTGGGGGGGAACCGGCACCGATTGCGGTACGAAATGCAGCGAAGCACGCTTGCGGGATTTGATAGGGATGGCGGACGCCGTGCTGTGAGTCGGCTTCTCCCCCTCATGCTTAATCGCATCGGGTGAAGGCGTGCCTACCAATCCAGCCGGAGTGGCCACGCTCTCGGTGAATATGAAGTCGTCAAGATTCATGGGTTCCGGGTGTAGGACATTCTGGTCTGAAGTCTTCCTAAGCTGCGCGATACCACTCGGGGCGTTGGCACTGCTGGCCGACGGATGGCCGATGCCGCGGGGTGTGGCGGCGGCAGCGGCAGCGGCAGCAGCAGCACTATGGTGACGGTTAGTATCGTGATGCTGAGGCACGTAACTTGATCAACATACTGAGCTTCTCTCTCCTGCTTTAATTTCTGAGATTCCACGTGCATCATGCGCCACGTGAGATTTTCCATGCGCTCCTGGCACGGCAAGCTCTGTTTTGTCTTGCTGAAGAACCTCCAAACCTGGGTGGCTAGCGGGTCATCCTGCTGCATCTGCTCCAAGCTGTCGTGGTTCCCAGACATGGCATTCTCTAGTGTCGGGAAGAGGGCGTGTTTAAGTATGTTTGTATCGGAGGCACCGTCGAGTGCCGCCGTTAACTCTAAGTTTAAATCCTCCATGCGCAAATCGCCGGGACTGTTGTCGTGGCTGTCTGTGCTCGACGCTGCGGCGTGGGCGGGATGGCCCGTCGACTCGAAGGGTCTCCGAGGGAAGCGAAAGTCGTGCTCTGTCGTTGTGGGGTCCATCGCAGTGGAAATACTCGAGGTCGCGAATGGTGGTGCCGTGCTGGCAGCCATTGCGAGACCGCCCAGCAGAGCGATCAAACTCGACCTCTGTTGCGATTACGGTACGTCGGCGGAGCTGTTTCTCTCTCTCCCTCTCTCTCTCTCTTTCGCTGTGTCTGTGTCTGTCTGGTGTGTCACAAGGTCACTTGGGGTTTCCCCACGTTCCAAGCTTCGGCCGTCAGCCCTTCCTTCATGAGCCAACCGGCGTCTAGAGTGTGTGTGTGTCCCAGAATCAGACGAGGTCGCGCATGAACTCTGCAACTCTGAGTCAAAGGTCAAAATTGAACAGGCAGCGGCCCGGTGTCGAAAGTTCAGGATACTCAATTGATCGTGGCCTCGTGTGGAATCGGAGAGGTGTCTTGAGGGTATGATCTCTCTGGTCGAGGGTTGGTGGAGGGCGGAGGAACAGTAGTGGCAGCAAACTCGGGTAGTTTGCAGTTGCATTGCCTCTCTTAGAAGTGGATTGGTAGATTGGATGGTGGCCCAGACGCTTTTTGGGGCGCAAAATTTGGTTCAGACGCTGTTCTGTTCCTTGAACAGCTTTCGCTTGTGGGCATGGTCCGTGTGGAGTACCTCTACTACGTAGGTAGGTAGTAAACCCTGCCGCTTGTATCCGTAATACATAAATGGAACGGATATATCTCAAGTACCTTCTATATAAAAGAATTCTTTTTCTGAATTTTGTAGTGGATGTATATTCAATGAATAAGTACCAGTAAAAACTCATTCATCATTTAAAATTAACCAAAATGGTAATGTAGGTAATCAACCAAAATGATAATGTAGGTAATCAAGCAGAAGCTGTAATACAGCGCCTTATTAGTGTTCGCAGGCCGTATGTCATCTAGATCCCCCTCCCCCTACCTACAGGTACCAGCCAGTCCAGGTAGGGGTTCGGTGACTGACTCGGAAGACAATACTAGCCTTACAAGAAAGAAAAGGAGGGTTCAGAAAGCGAACGGGACGGAAAATAAAACAAGTAAATCACCAGACATCTCAATAGCGACATGGACCCAGCGCTTCCTGTTCTTCCCTTCCCTCGAGCTCAGTTCTGAACATGCGTTCCACTCTCCGACGGGACCAGCTTGGCGGCTGGCGCCGACAGAGGGTTTCACCATGTCCATATTGAGAAAGCCGGGCTGAAATGGAATTTCTCGTGGTGTTGCGACAACGACCGGGGTCCAGCTCGTAGAATGTGGGGGTTCAACATCACTGCCAAGAACCGCACCCATGCACGACCGGGGCACCTGGTCGCTTGCCTCCTGACCCCGGTTCGGCGGCGCATAGGGTAGGTACATGTAGTAGCGTCTACTTGGTTGGTACTGCGTGTCTCTCTCTCTCTCTCTCTCAATGAGCTTCTTCTTCACTTGTGAAAGGGGACCGGCGCCCAGACAACTGCTGCTGCAACGATGGACTGGAGTGAGGGTTCGACATCGGAACGTACCCACCGGCCTTGCATGTTGATGGACTCCCCTCTTCAACCCGACAAGAGTTGGGCTACTGCAGTTGATTCCTATTTTCCCACGATCGACCCTGGGGACGCCGTCATTCAATCATTCTTGTTTCTTTTCTTGTTGTGTCCTCTAGCAAATGGAATACCTCAGTGCTATGACGCAGATAGACGGGCAGCAGCGAAAGGGGAGAACGTGGACCGCTTCAATAACGGCGGCTACCAGAGATTATTTTTCGCGATGCGATGCGTACGTATATTGTACACGCAGATCCGGCTTGTCTCCGCCCGCACTATCCTCTGAATATCGATGAACTTCGGTGATTCTCGGAAGCTAACGGGGCCCGCTTTCTGAGGATGGATCTGCTTTCGGTGAACCGCCAGATTCTGCAAGGGAGCGAACTGCGAAAGCTCCTCCTCCTCCTCCTCCTCCTCCTCCTGGAATCTGGGAACCCGCCGTAACACGTCGTACTTTGCAGCCGAGAAAATAAGCCAGGACCGTTTGGCTGGGTTGGCTAGGAGGTGCAACAACCGACAGTCTGCCCGATGCGCTACTGGAGACTTGTGTTCGATGCAGGTAAGAATCAATACGCGGCCCAGGAGGATGTGGATATCCAGGATGCTGGACAGTCGCTCTCGAGGTAGTTAGCCATCGCGTTGAATAATTTGGATTGTATTCCGTTCTTCTAATCTCTGGTTGATATTGACGTGGTTGGGACTCTTGCTCTATTATTAGGCTGTTCTGAAGTACTACCCAAGTATGTAGTTGAGCGACGTAACGCTACCGGCTTCATCCATTGCCTTGGTTTCCTAGGGTTGAAGCCTGGGGGTCTTCCTTGGATCCTACGATGGAAAGCATCCAGAACGAGCTGTAAACGTCAATAATAGATGCACATCATCCACACTGCCGTTGGGGGCTGAGGACTTCCAAACACGTTTGCTGGGACCAATTAAATTTCAAGGGATTATACTTACAACGTATACATAGGCAGTAGCAAACCCATAGCTCTCCGACTAAATCATCGTATATACTATGAGGCAGCACCATCCCGAAACTTATTGTTACTTCCCGCCGTGTCTGAATCCTCCTGACCGGCTGATTTCGGAATCGAAGGCTGCCAGCTACGAGATCTTTTTAGTCCCAGGAAAGTGGGTTACAGGGAACAGCCCGGCACGAACGGTACTATAGCAAACCCACCTCCCAACCGCCTATCCCACCATACTGGACGCATATGTAAGAGAGGTAGGTAGGTAGGGCACAGAGTTCGCCCTTGACCAGACGAAGTGTGCCAATACTGGGATACTCTACTCAAGAAGACGTGCCAAGCGGACTGACAGTTGAGATGACAAGCAGTAGGGGGGGAATACCTACCTAATCACCTGCAGGGTTGGCAGTCGCAGAACTCGATGATGATGCGGCCGTTCTCGCAGCTCCGCGGACCGGCGCAAGACCGGATGATGCTCTCACGACGCACCGCGTGAAGTCGCTTACAGGGTCCTGTTCTCTAGGCAAGGTAGGTATTGCTGACCAGCCCATGCAGCTTGAAGTCACCAACTGCGCAGGTGGCTTGTCGGCCGCGGCGCTTCTACGTAGTGCGCACCTACATAGTACGGGTTAATAGGATGCATCCAGACTACGGTCCACATGGACCCAAGACGGCCGTTCTGCTCGATGCTGTCAAAGACCCGGCGCCACGCCGGCGACGCATTCAATATCTCGAATCCATGCTGTCTGGCTTTACCTACTGAATTACAAGACCTGTATGTAGGTAGGTAGGTAGGGAGGTAGGTAGGTTGGTCGTCAACTACTGCTACTGTCCAGTGGTTGGACCGAGAGAAGCTGAAGAGGGGCACGGCGGGATGCCCCCCTTGACGTACCTGATACTTGACTAGTACCTTGCCTAAGCGCGCACCACTACCGCTACCGTAGCGTCGCTCGCAAAATCGGTTCGCAACCTCTGATGAATTGCAGCTCCGTTGAATTGCCTGCCTACGTCCATATAATTCGCCGGCCTGTCCCGCCTCGCGCTGAACATCTTTCGCGCGTGTTACCAGTGCGCAATTCCCACATAGCACAGAGTGGATAAGTATGATGAAAGGGGACAGAAGGGGGACTTCATCTGCCCATGCTGATGCCTGCCGCAAGTGGTTGAAGGCTACATGTAATTCTCTACCACCGACAACCACGACGACCTACGATATGTAGGGTCCGTATGATCCTGGCAGGTTTAGGGTGCTTAACCTACAATAGGTGTTATGTCATATGCTGTTCCCGCCGTGACGAGGGACATCTCGCAGAACTGGAGGCATCGTCCCCCACCTGGTACTGGCATACCTCCATACCTCCATACGTACATAATAGTACCATACTCCGTAGGTACATAGCAATCTCAGTGGGCCATTTCTCCGTCTCGGTGCAGATCCCATCCCTCGCACACCTCGCTTCGGCTGCACAGGAAGCGCGGCGCACTGCCTGTGGCCCTTTTCCTTGCCTCGCCTTCCCAACTGTGCAATTCGCGCCGTGGGATTGGCCGAGCCGCAGCCCAGTCGCTCGACTGTTCGAAAGAGCGTACGTACCTAGCTGGAGGTCTAGTCCATTCGCCTCTTATTGCCTACGCAGTTACGGCGACCGGAACCCTTCCAAGTAGAGACTAGCCTCGCCTCGCACGCAGAAGAGGGACCCAGACGTACGACTAGGTGGGTGCAGGCGTATGTATGCACCGAGACGTCGTGGAAGCAAGTGGTCCATCAGTATATTGGATAGAGCCTCAGCGGCTTCGAGTCGCTGACTGACTTCGGCGGTCATGTTCTAAAAGGTGCTCAGTGTCGCGGCCCAAGGGTTGCTGAGCCACGGGTGTGGCCCTGACAATGCTACGTAATCCGTGGATGTGGAGGCTATAAAGCCACATCCACCCATACCTTTTTAGGGGAGCCTTACATAAGGTAGTGCCCACGAAGGTCGGTACGCGGTGACCAGCAGAAAGATAATGTATCCCTGTCAGGTATCGCCCTAGGAGACTTCTGGACGTCTACCATAGCATCTGCATAGCAGACAGACCTCTTATAGGGAATGCTAGTATTGGAAACGGTATAGGTGATGGATAGTTACTTGCTAGGATATCATCTTCTTCGATTATTACCAGTACAGTTGCTTCCTAGGTAAGCAACTCTTTCTCATCACTAATACATGGTACATTAGACTCTTAAGCCTTATAAGACCTATTAGGATCCGTGACACTTAGCATGGAACGGAACCCAATCCATGTTATTCAATTTGCCTGTGGTTATTAAATGTCTTATTCGTGTTATTCAGTTATTCAATTTGACTGTGATAGTTGAACAGTCCAATATTTCGGAGTTGTTTTGGATTGTTTTCTGAATTGTGGCCAAGCCAAACTTAATTATTCTTGGAAGGCAAGTCGCTTCAAGATATCTCTCCTGTGGAATTCCCACTCAAATAGTATGGCGCTTTGACCACCCACAGTACCTTCACCTCTATCCCGGGCACCCACCGGCGCATCCCATGTTGCTCCCCTCACCAGCTAAGCATAAACCAGACCAAAGACATAATAGTGTCTGGGATTATTGAAGCCTCTTTAGAGATATTGCATTCAAAACTTATAATAATATTTTCTTTAAACCTCCTATGATTATAAGCTAAAGCTGTTTATGGAATATAACGAGGCCTAGCAGTTATGGTCAACTTGACACAGCATTGATACGTAGTACCGTCATACCGTCCTTCTTCACCCTGTTCTTCACCGATTGAACCTGATGGCCGTCTCTCTCCCACAGACTAGTAAGATTGTTTACGTCAGAATGGATTTACGGCCTTCTCTCCCTGCGTTGCAGGATCCCGGAGCCTTGCGATTCTCGATACCGTCCGTGGTCCTTGCCTCGATCTGCGAGCAATAAGCAATGTGATCGATCATTGATCATTGGGGTAACTGGGCGCGGTTTGGGGGCAAAGCCCCGGATCCCCGGCGCTCTCTCTCCAGTTTCCACTCGTTTGCGCACCCGGGTATGACGAAAACAGCCTGCAAAGTAATTTGGCACCTTGCATCGGTGATTGGCCATACCATCGACGCCGTGGCGTTCGGTGGCTTCTGGTCGCGTGGGATATGGGGACCAGACAACCAGATTTCTGGCAGACACCCCCTCGCCCCAAAGCTGGCTCATCAGCAGCTTCCGAGGCAACTACATATTCTAATTACTAGTGTTCGGGGCTGATATAATAACACGGGGATAATGTTGTCTTCCATTGTACTCCCCCAACCCCTCTGCCGATTGAAGTCTTTTACAGCATGGTTGGGGTTTTCACGTGCCAAAAAGATAGCAATCATGTATATACCGATGGAACCGTGTGCTGTTAGTGCAGACATGGACTCCCGTCCCTGTACGGTCGGTGGTGTGGATAGTACGTGTACTCACAGCCAGACTGCCTCTAGGTGATGCTGGCTGTCATTCAGTTTTGGGACTGCCGTCAATTCAGGTAGGTAGTAGGTAGGCTTGGTAGGTACCTAACGTGGCACTGCGTTTATTGACGACCTGCTTGCAGCTACAGAAGATTCTGACCCAGCTTCCTGCATATTTCCCTTTTGGTTGGCGGGATTTGTAATCCTTCTGTTGGTCCTGGATGCTGGGTCATCGTGCTTGGATTCCTGTCCAATGGGAGCGTCCTTCTCCGCCAGGCTTGCTACCATGGAAGAGTCCTGGACTTGGCCACCTGCATTCAAGATCGCATCGTGAGGACCCTGCAAAGTCACCTACATGTAGGTACGATGCTTTGGTATGTTTTCTCATGCCTACTATACAGTTAGCCTAAACATCAGTAACCGCTAGTGAGCGGCTCAAGACACCTGTATTTTGAAGTCGGTACTACCTAAATAGGCGTCTCGGCTAAAGCATGGTAACTAGATGGTATGTGGCGGAGGGAGCTCCGCGGCCACCGTCGGTGTAGGTCTGAATAAGAAGCCCGAACCAGTGCCCAGGTGTTGTACCTAGTTGTACATACGTTGTAGTAAACGATATGTAGGCTGGTAGGTAGGCAGGGAAGCCATACGAGACGATACTCCTTCTATCCCAGTAGTGCTTGCTTGGACATCAACCAGAACCACGGTAAAAAGGGCTGAAGAGCCGATTTCGCACGCCGCTATTTGCAACGACTCCCAGCCGCAGTCTGGCCGAGCTGTTGCGAGGGTAGCCAATAAGCTTTCCACCGTTAGGGCTAGCTCTCTCCATCTAGACTGCGCCCCGGCCACCTCGTGGTGCAGACCCATCGCGGACCCAGAGGCCCTAGGCCCGAAGATCTCGGCCGTACTAAATTCACCGGGGGTCCCAGGACCCATCTTCTATCCTAGCGGCCTAGCCGTCTAGGATGTATCATCGTGAAGTTTAGAGTGAGTCCACGCGCGAGCAGACGAGGCCGTCTACGTATGCAGTGGCAGTAGTGCGATATACCAACGTCCACCGAGGGCGTGGGCGTGGGAGTCCTCCCCACGGCGTCAACCAGGCTTCCAGATTTGCCGTATAGTAGGCGAACGGGCAGATATTGACAGACGCAGTACATATTGACGGTCTAGAACTCCCAATCTAGCAGGCATTGCGGCATTTACCAAGCATGGCCAGGACAGCAAGGACGGCGAGCGAGGGAAAGCGACGCTCATAAACCATGTGAGCAGGCGCCAACTTCTTCTCTTGGTTTCGGGCACGATTTCCCGTTCCAGCCGCCTACAGCCTGGACTCTGGCCGGGACGCCCAATAGACGAGATGGGATCGCGTGGGGGTTGGCGTGAAGACAGCAAGGGTCATCACGGCGATCCACCAAACGCGCGGGGGCATCCTACGTACCTACAACTATTATCCACCGACATACGTAGGGGGAAGTCCGCAGCGCAACAGGAAATTTCTTTGCCGTGGGGATGAAGTTGTTGCGGATCCTGAGGTCACCTTCTTCAGTCTCTCTCTCGGATGATCTTCCAAGCGCCTCTGTGCCACCACCCATCGTCTCCGTCTCCTGCCGATGGCATGTTCTTGTCAGGCGGCATCATCGAATGCGGCCGGGAGAGAAATCGACCCGCGTAATCGATGCTTTGGCCAATCATGGGGAATGTCTAGCCAGTCTTCGGCAAGTCCAGACGGCTGCGACACGGCACTGACTCTTCATGAACGGCAGTGCGGCTGACTAATTCTCCAATCGGTCGGGAGCAACGAAAGTAGGTAGCTGAGCCGGGAGCTATTAGAAAGGAGCAGACAGCAAAGGAGTGCCTCACAGAGATAGCCAGGCTGCTTGGTTGCTCGGAGGGTTTTCAATGGTTAAGTTTAATAAGACGCCCATGGTCGCGAATTGTACCTATTACCTATGTATCACACACCCAGTTTATGCTGCACCCATCAAGCAAGAAGCACTTCATCGACTGTGCCCCCCATAGTTGTGCAGACGCTCTATCGTGACACATGTAACATGCCACAGGATCGCGGCATCGATCTCGCATTCATTCGTAGCCTCAAAAACTTTAATATGTAATGCCGTTGATGTCGTCAGACTGAAGCTTTCCCCACAGCCGCCAGCCCGGGCCCCCTTATCTGACCCTATCCTAATCCCGGACCCTGAGCTGCACGAAGGGTCCAGAGGAGGATATCTATTATCTAACAGAAGACACATAGATATCCATCGACGAGCCGCCAATGGCTCGAAGCGGTAGGTTCGGCTGGAGGCTCTTCTGATGGCGATCTATTCTTATCTACAGGACCCGATCACGCCATTCCCGTCTTATCTTAGAAAACGTGAACACGGACACCTTTGTGTCCTGTCCTAGTCCGCCCCCAAGGCCATCCCTCAGAATAAGTATCTGGCTGCCCGATCTTTGTCCAACCTAGACAGTTAATTTTGTCGAATTTGGCCCTCTTGTCCCAACTCCTAAGCGCTCATTGTGAGCCGGCGCACCTCGTGACAGCCGTGGATTCATCTCGGAGCCTCATACCCTCCCTAATTTGCCCTGGGTGATTGTCCCATTGACGAGCCATGGCCGACCCGATTGATCGAATTCGGCCACAAAGCCGGATTCGAGGCGAGGCTTCTTTATCCGACCGTCGACGACGACGAGCCCTTTGTTGTACGCGGCCAGGTTGAAGGCGACGGAAACGACAAAAAGCCCGCCGAGACATCATGAAGCGCCCTGCACCATGGCTAGCCATACACTATACGCGCCGCCGTCGACACGACATCGACCATGACCCCACGAGACTTCAGCTCGAAGCGTTTGTGCCTCCGCGCGCTGCTATGGAACGGGCTGCTCTTCGGTTCGCGCGGTGAAGATATCGGGATCGGAGGGAGCACTTCGGAGATTCTGGCACTGGGATCGCCCGTGACACACCTCCCGACGATAACGATCACGACGACGATCGCATACAAACCGACGCTGCTACCCGGCGACTCGACGTATACGCTACTAGGATGCTACGGCAGTGATTCGGGTGGAAGTGCTTTCGGCCAGGAAACCATACCCGATATCCAGTACGCAAAGAACTTGACGGTAAAAGCTTGCTTGGAGGGATGTGCCGCATTGACGGCGCCGAACACGACGTCTATACACTACGCGTATGCGGGGTTGAGAAATGGAAGGTATGCCAACATACTCCTCGTTCTAAAGGCAAATCGGTGCCTGTAAGATATATGATATTAATCAAAAGCTAGTGAATGCTTCTGCGGAACGGGCCTGACCCCCGGTCTTCACAGACTGACCAACGACGACTGCAAATCGCCTTGTACAGGCGACGCAAAACTCTCATGCGGCGGAAACGACACCATCGCCGTCTACAGTCTCGTTGGGGTCGGCGCCGGTCCAGGCCTCATCCTTGACAACCGGCCCAAACCTAGTCCTGCTCCTAGTCCTAACCCTGACGAGAAGAAGCCCGCATCCGATAACGCGGATCCAGGCGATCCTAGCAACAAGGGGCCCGCGCCCGACAACGCAGGCTCAGGCGACAAGGCTGGCGCGAAGGGTGGTGACATTGGTGGTAGTGATACCGGAGATAGTGATAAGAGTCACGGCAGCAATGGCATTAGTGATGGCAGCAACAACGGAGACAGCAGCTCCAAGACCAGCGACGGCAGCGCGAGCGAACCCAACATGGAGAAACCTACTGTTAATACCTCGCCCACATCACCCTCTCCCACACCGACGCTCACGACAGCAAGCAACGTCCTCAAAGCGACCGGAACCACGCGTTCCAGCGACGTCGATACCACCGCGGTATCCTCCACGTCCGACAAGGCCGCAGCCGCAGCCGCCAAACCCAGCACGCAGACGATCCCCGACAGCGAGCCGTCGCAGCCGCCACCGGGGAGCCCCGGGACGCCCGCCACCGCGCCGACGATCGCGGCCATCACCGGCGGCATGTCCGGGGCCATCATCGTCGCCGCGGCCTGCATCCTGTGCTTCCGGGCGTACCGGCGCAGGAAGGGGCGCGGGGGAACGCGCCTAAAGATCAACTTCAACAAGCACAAGCACATACACCACCACGAAAATGAACAACAGGAGGACGAGAACCAGCGCCACGACCAACGGGATAATAACCAGCTCCACCGCATTTCGATAGGACAGCTGTTGCCACCGCTACAGCAGATGATAGCAGAAAGGGGTGAGGGGGGAGAAAGGCGCGGAACAGAGACGGAGACGCGGACGCAGATGGAGACGGGGGGAGAAAGAGAGCGCGCAGACGAGCCCATCCCCACGACGCCGGCGCTCGAGTCCGGCCGCCGTGACCTCAATGTTGCACGCGATTACCACCGACACACGAACCTCCACCCTCCGCCTCCGAATACAGCGCCGCGCACCGAAAGTGACAGCCTGTACGGCGTGCTGCTGGACGAGGTGCGCGCGGGGCCCGCCGGCTACGCGTCCAGGGGGTCCAACATGACGACAACCCCTCCCGCAACGCCCCACAACGTACCCCTGCCGTCATCACCGAAAGCGCCCCTCGGTATGGGGGGCGTGAGTAGCGCGGACGCGGGCACGAGCTCGGCCGTCCAGATACGTCCGCAGACGCACGCGCGCACGCGCAGCAGCAGCGGTGCCGTCGCTGCGTCCGTATCTAACAGCAGAAGCGGCGAGAGAGGCGGAGGCGAGCTACACGCCGCTACACCGCCGCCGCCGCCGCTGCCGTTAAAGAGCCCCGGGCCCGCGGCGACGCAGACCCACGGCGGCCTCGGCGACCGCGCCTGGCACCGGCGCAAGCTGTCGACGCCGTACCAGCCGCCGCCGGGGAGCCCGCCGTCGATCCCGCTCCCTCCGACGCCGCGACGCGCGCCTCCGCGGCCCAGGCGCTCGTTCGATATCATGGGGTACGCGCCCAAACCCGAGGGATCCTCCGAGTCTTCCGAGGTGGAGGCGGAGGCCCAGGGGGAAGGGGAAGGGCCGTCGAGGATGATGACGATGATGATGATGCTCAAGCCGGATACGTATTTGGGACCTTCCACGACGGCAGCCGTGGAGGGTAGGGCGGAGTCTGGGTCGAGATCGAGGCAGCGGTCGAGATCAGGTTCAGGGGCAGCAGGAGCAGGAGCAATGTCGGCGAAGACCTCGTTCTACGCCCTCAGCGGCCTCGACGCCCTCGCCCACCTGAGCTCGCGCTCCCTACCTCTTGCGAACGCGTCCGGGGATGATCACCGCCGCGCACCGGGGGGCCCGCCGCTTACCCTGCCCTCCTCGTCTGTTTCGACGGGGATGCGCGGTCGTGGCGGCGCCGGTGGTAGCGTTGTTGGTGGGAGTGGGCTAAGAACGGCGGGTGATGCCGGGGCGCCGCCTAGACTACCGCCCATCGCGCCCGACGAATCGTTTGGCGATGCGCGGCGGTGGCCGGGGACAGGGATGGGAGCCGGGGCGTATTCCGAAAGGGGTGAAGAAGAAGAAGAGGAGGAGGAGGGCGATAGGGAGGGCGATCGGTGGTCGCCCGTGTCGGTCAGCTCGGTGGGGACGAGCATCCTGTTCCCGGAGGATCATCGTCATTATTGAGCTCGTCGATCATGAATGGATGGATGGATGGGACGGGTTGAAGGGGAGAAGAAACAGGCAGACGGGCTTGGCTCGGCGAGCGAGAGGAAAGGAAGGGAAGGCGGCTATGGCGTGATTTCAGGGGTCGATTCCATTTCGCTGTACAAATTTGGATGTGAGTACTTAGATCTGAGAGGAAGTGTATATGAATATCTGTATTTGTTATTTATCTTCGATGGAATTATTTGATACCCTATACTTGTTATTTAGGAAAGATCAGTGGATATGTAACCATGTGCATCTGTATCTAAACGGGAGCGCCACGTTACCAACAAAGTAGTGAATAACTGAGTCTCTGCGTTCCGTCCATCGCTTCCTCCTAGCTGAGGAATATTTACTTCTATGTGCTATACGAGATGTCAGTTGGCAGCGTAATGTCCCACCTCCCCAACAGAGTAATGGGACCAGCTGTACACAAGGTAGGCAGGGAGTAGAAAGGCATCGTTATTATCCGTTGCAACCCAAATATGTATTGATTAACCCCTTAACTACTTACACAAACACCAACGAGAAGAACATCGTCATCATCATTATCATCTCCTGTTTTTAGAGTACGCGGCTCCATATATGTAACAGGACACGCGGCATGCGACGCGCGTGAGCGACGGAGCACGTTCACATTCCCGTCCCTCTTTTACAACATGCCCGCCACGACAACCACGGCGCTAAGCCCGATGGCCATCATACCGGCGACGATATCGCCCTCGGCGCCGACGGCCCCCAGCCGCGGGGCCGCGTTCTCCTGATTGCCGTCGGCGCCGGCGCCGGCGTCGCCGTCGTCGCCGTCGCCGCCGCTGGAGGCGCCGTTCGTGGCGAGGCGGCCGAGGGTGGCCGAGGTGGTGAGGGTGCCGCTGACGGCGACGGCGACGGTGGCGAGCCCCGTGCCCGTGGTGCCGGCGCCGTCGCCGTCGGTGGTGGTGTAGGTGATCGGGGGGGCCGCCGCCGCCGCCGCCGCCGCCGCCGCCCAGCACCTTGCTGCCCCAGCCGCCGGGCGCCGCCCACGACACGGGCCCGCCCTCGTACGTGATCGTCTGCAGGCCCGTGCTGCCCGCCGACGTGCACGACGCGTACCGCGAGCAGAGCGAGCTCGACAGCGCGCTGTACGACGAGTACGCCGTCATCGTCTGCGAGCACCCGCTGCTGATGCAGCCGGCGACGCTCGACCCGCTCCCGCTGTCGCAGTACTCGGACTGCGCCGGCCACCAGCTCGTGGTCGTGCCCGTGGGGCTGTAGGCGGAGGATAGGCAGGATTGCTGCGGCGGTAAGTAAGCGTCAGCATGATGTTACGAAAGTTGGGAAATAGGTATGTGTCCAGGCAGCGCGACACTCGGGGGGAACTCACCGCACACTCGGGGGCGCCCTCCCACCATTGGGCAGAGGCGAGGGAGGACGGTGCCAGCACGGTGGCGATAGTGTGGGCCTTCATCTTGTTGGGTGATGTGTATGTATGTGTATGTATATGGGATATATCGTCTCGTAATATGCGGCTAGTTGGTTGGTTATTATGCTACCAACTTCGAATGCTCCTCCTAGGCGTCTGTGGAAGATCGTAAATGTGAATAGGGTAGAGGATGGAAAGTATGTTGAAGGGGGTTAAGACGCACCCTTATATGCTTCCGAGGCGCTTCCTCTCTTGAGCCGAACCTACTGACTGACAGTTGAGACACAAAGTTAAGGGGCGGAGTTATGATGCCTGTCTTCGTCCAACAAAGCTGCAGGGTCGTCATCACCTCGAAGACGTGTATCGCAGCTAGCTTTCCGAAATCAGAAACTCTACGCCCTGTGTACTGTGGCTCATACGCTTCGTCGTCAACCTGGGGGAGGGTAAGTAAAGTTCAGAGCACCAGACGGTTGGCCACATCCGGTTCAGGTATGGTGAAGGCCTGTCATGTGCCGCCGAGCAGCAAGCACCGAGCATCGAGCCGCGTGGCATGCAGCAATCAGGCATACAGCCAAGGAATATCAATGCAGTTGTGTTACTATTTCTAGAGGTTAGCAAGGTGCGGCTGGAAAGGTGAACTCTTCGAAAAAAGGTTATCTTTGACGCACCGCCACGCAGTCACTAGACTGTCCTAGCATTAAGTTACCAAGTGTGTGGAGTGGTGCGAATAATCGGCTTGAGACGAGATGCTTGATGTTGACAATTGTGTCTTCTGAACTCATAGGCGAGGCAAATGTGAGCGAGAGAGCATCGGCTACAAGTCGCCGCACCTACTTCTTAACAGAGTAACCTGGAATAGCGGCGAACAAGGCAAGGTGGCTGCATACATGGGCATTGTGTGCCGTAGCAAATTGTATCCTAGGTATAGAAGTGTCGTCAGTTGTCTTTGGAAGGGCTGCAGTGCGAGCAGAGCGGAGAGTTCGTGCGGGCGTGGAGATTGGGGAGATCCGGAAACTTGACGATCATTCAGCCAATCAGCCGCAGACTTTCCGATCTGGAGTTACCTCGAATGGAAATACGCCTTAGTCTCTCCCTCGGTCCCGAGCAGAGAGGCATGGAGGCCAAACGCCAAACGCTGGTTTCCAAGAAGCCGCCTACATGTCCTCGTCCTTCGTGGCGTACTGGCAGGCTGAATTGGCGAGGAATCACATCGCCGGTGGTGACGCAAGATCGAACCTCTAGGTATTCACGAATAGGCGTGGCTGAGCTGAGCTATGCTCACCAATGAATAATCGGTGAATTGGATTCCAAGATATGATGTCGATGCTTTAGATCGGGAGGTACTTAGGTAGGTCGCTCCGAATTGATACCGGTGGGCGGATGATGTGTAGGGGCAACAGAACATCCCTAAGGTTCCTTGAATCATTATAATCGTACTGGGCCTTCAATATACAGCTCGGAATGTGTGTAGTGCGCCAGCCACGTGCTGTCATCCAGGTACATCTGGCATCGGTATCACATCAACCGATTCATCCCATAACGGACCATAACAGCAGTCGGACTACCTACTTGCCTAGCTCTAGAGTCTAGAGGGGTCATAGTTTCAATCCCTGACTGGGCTAATGGCCTATCTCTTGTAACTTATATTGCCTACCTAAGCCTCGCCATGTAAGTAGTGTGAGGGTAAAGAGTTGTATTAGGGAGAGAATAACTTAATGAGCTAAGAGTACGATAATTGACATCTCACCCCGCACCTAGGACCCCATCCCTCTCCCTCTTCTACTCTCCTTCATACTCCCACCAGACTTGACGATGTACACACGGATATACACCATAGGATCCAGGCAAGTCTCGATAGCTACAGCTTGTCATCGCAGCTGCAACGAGTCACCAGGATACCGTACCGTATCGTCGTCTATCCCGTTACAATATTGTCTTTTATAGTCGAGGCAATAATGTTGATCATGTTGGGATCTGTTACCAGCCACCAGGTGAATCCATGTCGGAATTTGTACCTTACCAGCCGTAAAGCCCCAAGGCTGACTTGGATAGGATCCATCTGCGCATCAGCACCCACAGGGTACCATATTCCGGTGCGGCATCGAGTGCCCCTCCGCAACGTCCAATCCTAGAGGTGACAGCTACCTATACACCAATAAACTAGGGAAACTCTGAACGCGGATCTTGTACTGGGCTCACCGAGCTAACAACTGTTGGCTAATTAGGAGAGAATCCTTCGTAGTGAGGAAGGCCGTGGATCCATTTCCGTGGATCCCTTGGGTCTTTAGAGAGTCGGGAAGAGCAGAGGCAAGGCTACGGTCGCATTTCCCCTTTTTAGTATGATCGTAAAGTAACGACGTGAAATAGATGACAGGCCGACGTCGAATGTGCCCTCTCTCCTGTGCTACGCACACCACACGTTCTAACATGTAGGTAACCTGACGAATGATAGGTACTCTGGAGGGGGCACATTGCACTGCCAGCCGTACCCAGGCTCAAAATGAATATGCATATATTACATTACATGTCTGTAAGTGTAGCTGCGTAACCAGCCTAGCCACCCTGCTGAACCAGCTGAAACCCATGGGGTCCATAATATAGGAGTAGCTAGCCTGCCTCATTATCTCATATTCTCACGTATTATTTAATGCTGCGGCATCAGGCTGCCCGTCGTAAGGAAAGCTTTCCTCTACTAAGCTTGATGAGAATATACTCAGACTCTCCTATCTTACGAGGATGTCAAACAATCACGGCCTGTCGCGTGTTGCACGTCATGGAACGAGTTCATTGCGACTACTAGCCTCGATCCCACCTCAGGAGTCTCTTGATGGGCCCTGCTCTGTACAGCAACGTTCTCAGAAACCTAACAAGGGCCCTGGCTACGATTCACATGTCCTTAACCTCTGGAAATGGGAAATTTCCAACCTCTTCCTTGCTATATGGCTGCTTGGAGCAATATTTGGGATTCTAAAGAGGTATGAAAATCAGCTTGTACCTGACTGGGGAACTGCCATTAATCTTAACACATTGACGGCCATCTTGGCCACCATGCTTCAAGTATCTGTGGCGTTCGCGGTAGCAGAGATCATTGGACAAGCCAAATGGGGTTATTTTGCTGGCCATGGTCCGGTCACTGGCTATGGACCGGCACGCCGACTGATCGAGATAAATAATTTCGACGTGGCCAGCCGGGGCCTGGTTGGTTCTATTCGGCTTTTACCCAGAATCGTTACAGACATGCCTACTCTACTAGCGGTACTAGTTATGATCGTCTCGCTGGGTACAGGTTCCTTTGTGCAACAGGCTATTCAAACGCGTGTTTGTCAGTTCCCGTCGGAAGATATGAGTTCACGCTTCACTATATCGCGGAACATCACCGGTAACTTTGCGGAGCTGGGATTCTTCAACAACTCCATAATGCAATCTGCAGTGATGTCTTCCCTGAAATGAGAGCAGTGTCCCAGTGGGCATTTGCGAACTTCACAATCTTCACATCCAATTGGCATCGAGGAACCAATGGGTTTACCGACTATATTGCGGCGACATGTACTCTTTATCCCTGTCTTCGTACCTACAGGGGATCAGTGACGAGTGGCGTTCTAAGCAAGCTCGGCTGCCTCAACTGCCTCATCGATCGACAACAGTCTGTAGCTACTTATGTATCAGGTTATTTCTTACTTAAGCATTAGACATAGGTAAGCGCTTGCTCATCACTTTCTTTGCCGCATAAAGAGGATGGGTGTGGTATGTCGAGTGTGGAGTGTCGTGTGTTCGGGGGAGGGACGACGAGCCTCACGAAAAGGAACAGAGAGACGTCGACTGAAAGAAACTAAGGCAGTCTATTGCGACACTATTTTTACATGACTGCGGGTTGTGCTATTCCGTTTTTACCGCGTCCCTAAGCCTGCCGCGTCCGGTGCAACCAGTGAAGTCCCGTGACTAGACCAGGCCTACATAGCCTCTACCCTTCCATGCTCGGGACCGGCGTAGGCATCGAGAGGGACTGACTGACTGACTGACTGACTACCTGGCGCGCATCCTCATTACCTCGTGACCTTCGCTCCCCCGTCTCGACCTAACAACCCCCTTCCCCCATTACCTCACACCATGCAACCTATCCGCCGACAATAACCTGACAACGCCCCCTTTGCGGAGGAGTCCATAGCTTCCGCCCGCAGAAGCTTTCCCTAGACCGAAAACCACAGAGCCAGACACAAAGGAGAAACCCCTGCTCCTCCCCTTCCCCTTCCCCTTCCCTTTCCACTCCCCCTGATGTCACAAAATCATTTTGTCCCATGGCAGCGTTACGTCTCGTCTTGTCTCGTATATACTCTTGGACAAGTCCCATCCATTCATCCCACCCCTTTGCCAGAACCTTGCCACAATATGCCGACAAAACACACACTCACACACGACAAAAAAGGGATACAGAAAAAAAGAAACAAACCACGATACTCGGACAGGACCCCCGAACAAAATCTAACTTAACGCCTTCTGAACCTGGACAGTGGACGCTTGCCCTAAAGCATCGTGCCGAACGTATCCGCCTGAATGCGCTTGCGCGGACTCCCGCCGCCGTCTTCCGTCGCCGTCGCCTTGCGGTGGCGGAAGGTGAAGCCGACGAAGAGGCCCTTGCTCATCTGGTCGTCGCGGTCGGCCAGGTTCTCGAGGGCCTGCTGCTTGTCGTGGACCTCGGCGTACTTGGCCATGTCCGCCTCGTTGGTGAAGTCGTCGAAGTAGCCCGCGTCCGTCTCCGAGTCCAGCTCGGGCACGAACGGCGCCTTGCTGCCCCGCAGCGTCTCCCACTGCACCTCGCCGAAGTACTGGTGCTCCAGTATCTCCTTGATGTGCGAGAAGCGCTTGGATTTCGAGTTGATGCATCTGATGTGATGTGATATATACTCGTCAGCTTTTGGTCTGGTCGATACAATAAGACAACTCGGGTAAAATAGATACTCACGTAGTGATAAACCCCCAGGTACGATTGCTCAGGAAATAGTTGGGGTCCTCCCAGACCGGCCGCTTGAGCACCTCTTTCCAATGCTTGAGGTTCCGCCACGTCTCGTCGGCCGTGGATCCCGCAAAGGGCGGGAACCCCGTCAGGGCCTCGAACAACATGCATCCAAGACTCCAGTAATCGACGGTGTAGTCGTACTCCTCCCCGCGCAGCACCTCGGGAGCCATGTAATCCGGCGATCCTACTATGGACTTTGCGTAGTTCACGTCTCTCTCGCGCATAGACTGGTAGCCCTCTCGGCGCTCTGCCACGGTTCGTTGGTCCATGGCCTTGCCAAAGGGAACGTTAGTCTCCGATGCCTTCTCCAGCCTGATGCGCATCGAATTGATCTTGGACGATGCGACATTGCCAGCGGCCAACCCGAAATCTGTGAGTTTGACGTGCCCCGTCGAGTCGATGAGGAAGTTCTCGGGCTTGAGGTCTCGGTGGATATAACCGAGTTTGTGGAGTGCATCCACCGAACAGAACATTTCGGCGATGTAGAAGCGAGCGTGGCGGTTGGACAGGACACCCGTGTTGTTGAGCAGTGTTCTGAAATCGCCGCCCGGTACGTATTCCATGGCAAGATAGATATTCTTGTCATCTTGGAAAGAATACAGGAGTCGGACGAGCCACTCACTGTTGGCCGTCGTAAGGATGTCTCTCTCCGTCAAAACATGGCGGATCTCGTCCATTTTGAAAAGAAGCTTCTTGTTCATGACCTTGAGGGCACAGACCTCCTTGGTGTCCTTTTTCTGGGCAAGGAAGACCTGGCCGTAGCCTCCCTGACCAACCTGAGTAAGGATCTGGAAGTCGCCATGTCGAAGGCGTATCCGGCGCTTGCGGAGGGCTGCTCGCTCTCTACCGGTATACTTCTGCCATAGCTGGCCGTACTCCTCCTGGTCGGTCTCAGGCGGTGCTGGCACTTCGGCCTTGAAGGCATTGAGACGGGTCTGTCTGGTGCCGACGTAGGTAAGTAGATCGAAGTAGTAATCTAAGAAGTCTTCAGGTCGTTAGTAACGTAGATGTAAACATCGAATTGCGAGGAGGGGTCTTACAAAGCTGTGTGACATTGACCAGGCGACGGACAGTGGGCTTCTTAAGGATCTCTAACTCCTCGGGCGTGAGGCCGCGGTTCGTGTTGAACTTCTTGGTGGTAGGCGTCGAGGGTTTGCTATCGCGGAGCTGATACAGCTCCTGGCGGGAAATAGCGGCCTGGTTGTGCTGGAATCCCGGATCTATCTTAGGGATCCTAGATGGGGGCGTGTTCTCTTGACCCTGCTTCTTCAAGGGGCTACCGGGAGACTGTCTACCCGGAGATGGTGCAGCCTTGTGAATGACGCTGTTATCGACAGTCGGAGAGCTCGTCACGGGGGACCCATCTTCGACGGCCTGGACGTTGCCCTTGGTAGGCGACAGTGGGCTGGCGGTACTCTTGGGCCTGCCAAGCTTGATGGGGCTATCGAGGGCGCTCGCGTTCAGCTTCAGGGCACCGTCGAAGGCGGCGGGGAGCTCATTGGCTCCCGGGGGCAGCGTCCGCTTGCTCGGACTGCCCTGTGGCGTCGACACGGGATTGACAAACTCGTTTTTGGCCGGGGTGATGGGACGCTCGGTGACGGGCGACTGGATCTCCTTGGGCTGGGAGGAGAAGACGTTGGAGATGAAGCTCGCCATGGTGGGATCTGTCGAACGAGTGGAAGGCTCACGGCGGCAATTGGCGTCGATGGACGGATTGGTGGACAACAATGGCGAAGACTGTCGGTGTCTGGGGCGATGAGGGGCTCGTCGCGGGGATGGATGAAGGGGTGGTGAAGGGGTGGTGGTGGTAGTATGTAGTGATGTGAAAGTAAGGCGGCGGACTAAGAAAACAAGAGCAGATCAGATCAATCCACTCCTCAGGTTAGAACGGAAGATGCAGGAGAAGAGATCTGGATGCAGGCGCCATGCAGAGTTGTGTTGATCATGGACGACGGACAACGCAGCGATGCAGGCCTGTTTTAGACGGGCAGTAGTAGCACGGGCAGTGTATCAATAAGAATGGCTGAATGTCCGAATGGTTCATCGCGATTGGGCTGCAATGGCTGCAATGGCTGCAATGGGATGGCGGGGTTTCGCATTCTTGCACGACGTAAAGTCAACACTGGTCACCCCGGCAGCCACTAAACAATCAGGACCGCCCCGGGCAGGGGTGCCCTGCATATGACATGCAGCTGTAGCCCCAGCGCTACTGGAATCTTGTTGTCATCATCAGTGGACACTACAGTGTGCCCGCTCCCCGTACCGTACCTAATAATGGCCCATACAGTCAGAGGAGCCGGCCTTTACAGTGGAGAGGTTCGATAGTTTACTGTATTGAGTGCACTGTAGCCATTGTAGTCGTAAATAGGTAGTCACTGTATTTACAAGGCTGATAGCGTTCTGGGTACAGATCTGTATCAGCCATCCCATCCACATAAACCTCAAGTCTTCAAAACCACCACTTGCCATTTGATCCCAGACCTACGCGACCTTTTGACCACGCACTGCCCTAACCTGGTTGATCGAATTATCGAATTATACAACATCCAATCGCCATGGCTAAGGAACGAAACTTCAATCCCGTGCAAGCCCAGCGCAAAGCTGAGAAGGCAAAAGCAGTCAAGAAAGGTGCGTCTGTCTGTCTGTCTGTCTGTCTATCCCGCGACAGCCATGCCATTAAGCCGTGTGACGCTGGCTAACAAGCAACCCTCTTATAATAGGAAAAACGGAAGCCACGAACCGCCGCAACGAGAAGCTCGCGAAGCGGAACCCGGAACGGATACAGAAGCAGATCGACGACCTGAAGAAGATCACCGAGAGCGGCGGCAAGCTCAGCAAGCACGAAGAGTCCGTGCTGGAAGGGCTGGAACGCGACCTGAAGGCGGTCAACAAGGCGAGGGAGGCGCTGGGCGACAAGGCGCCCACGTTCGGTCGCGGTCCCAGGGGCAGTGATGGGCAGGCAGGTTACGGCGGGCTGGGTAAGAGGAGGAGGGACGACGACGCCGCCAGCAGCGACGACGACGGCGACGTGCCCGACGACGTCAGGAACATACCGATGCCGCGGGACACGCCGCCGCCGATCCCGAAGGAGGTCCTGGACAAGTGGTACGCGAAGCGCCGGGCGGCGCGGAACGCGAGCGCGAACGCGAACGCGAACGACACGCCGCTCGGCGAGAGGAGGGACGGACAACGACGGCCAGCAGAGGGGACGCCGCCCGCGGCGCCCGTCGAGGCCAAGACCGTGTACGAGGCGAAGCCCATCGTGCGCGACCTGCGAAAGGAGGCCGTCAGCGCCTTCGTGCCGACCGCCGTTCGCGTCAAGATGGAGAAGGGCAAGGGCCGCGGCGGGCTGATGGAGCCGGAGGAGGCGGACCAGTTGGAAAAAGAAGGCTACTTGAAGGCTGCGCCTGGTGCTGGTGGCACGTCGCAGCCCCCGGCAGGGCCGCAGGGCGTTACGGTGGAGGAGGTCGACGATAACAGCGATTAGGCGCGTCCGAGACAGCGGCTCGTCACTGAGACTAACCGCGTCCTAAGGTCTACAGTATGAGTAGGAAGCTCGGGATACTGCGTACATCCCATTCGTGGCGTCGTCTCGCCCCCTTCGTTCTGGAGTCCCAGGCCTCAATCAGGCTAGTTGTCTCATACGTATGGTACAATGGGGGGGTGCCAAGGCCAAGTCACACTCAAGGTCTAGAACACACGAGAGCCTGGCCTATGAAGCTCCCAGGACTACTATAAAGTATGTCGATCACGCGGAAAGAGACGCGAGAGGGTCAGTTGAGCAGTCTTCGTAACGAACGCTCTGAAACACCGATTCAGCATTCCCTCGCATATACAATACCTAACATCGAAGAATAAGTATATTGAAAGGCTGAGACCCGGCAGGGCTACTCCTGAGATTACTTTCCTCATATATATGTAGTCACAGGGGTCTAATCCGCTGTTTGTGTGGGCAACTGAAATGCTGCATATTGCATAACTTATTGGATTGATAAGGAGACGCCAACTTAGTCACTATCAATTAATTAGCAATGTTAACGGGTTAATGTCACTATGAGTGTGACGCCATCTCGTGTGTCCCTTTTTAGATGAAAGGGTCGACGGCGGTTTTCTAAGAGTCGGACGAAACCACGTACATAGAAGAGGAAGCAACATACTATACAGCACTTGGTATCCAGAACGAAGTAAATACCTAGCTGTATACAGGAACTAGCGAACTAGCCTAAGTAGTCATAGAGTCGGTCAGTGGACTACGTCTCATTAAACTCAAGGGAGTTAGGGTGGTATTGTCCAACTTGATATTATCTGGGTCCCGTATTACATATCTGAGGTTCGGCGTACAAGTATGATTCCATAGCTGACGCGGTCAGAATCAAGGCGGATGCTAGTAGTTAGACATTAGTTTGAAACAGTACTAACAAAAGAAGAAGAAAAAAAAAAGAAATACTTAGCCCATACCGTCCACAAGCTGATCCAAGGGACTTAATACTAGGCACTGTTTATTGACTTTTCTCCTTCGAAATCTCCACTGCACTCCACTCCACTTAAACGTTCAGAGCAAGACACTCGAAAGCTTCTCAACTCAAACATCCACGCCGGTTGAGTGTAAGGACTTGCTAACTTAGTAAGCTATCAGGTAATCCTCAATCTGTGGACGTTCCCCCGAAAGATAGCAACAGCCGAGTCCTGTTACTACTACCTCCCCAACGCCGAGACCCACGCTAATCCTGGAGAACCCTGATATTCTCACTTGATGCTAGTCCCAGTCTGCAGGTCCCTTGTAACTGGAGCTGAATTCATTTAGGTAGACTCTTATACGAGGGGTAGCTCTCGTCTCTTTAACTATCTGCAGTCACTAGAACCATAACGTCCTCGCAGACGGTGTTCATTCGTGAATCTGGGTCCTAAAATAGATTTCGTCTCCCTCAAACCGCGCTCGGATAAATCCGATCTTCATCTACCTACCTAGCATCGTAGCATCGCGCGCCCAAAGGGTGCCACAACAGGCTGAATGGTCTAGACGATCTATGGACAACGCGTGCGTACGTGCGTACTGCAACGTCGTCCACAAGCGCTCGGTTGCTTCCTCCTCCTCCTCCTCCTCCTCCTCCGCTTCCTCCACATTTCCCCCAACCTGGGGAAACGGGCCGACCAGGGTACGGGTATAGCTTGGCGCTCCAAGATATAGCGAAGGCCTGTCGGCACTTACAGGGGATCCATCCTTTCGTGCGCGTGTAAATAGTATCGTGAATGCCACCGTTGTCACCTATTTGGTTTTCTATCTCTTTCTCTCTCTCTGCGTATCCTCGTAGCCTGATGGTAAATCTGCATGTCAAGGACGTAAAAAATAGGTACAATGGCGACGACTAAAGACGACGGGACGATCCGCGACCACTGGCGCTGCTTCTTGGCCTGTGGCCTCATGGTCCTCTCGCCTTTCCAGTATGGAGTTGACTTCGGGTTGGTACGTACAGACCAGGACCGTTCATTGTCGGTCCCCTCTTCCCTGTGGTTCTTCCCACTCGCTGTCACTTGGAGGAACAAGAATAGGTTCGAGATCATGAAGGCCAATGGGAAACCCCCCTTATCTTACTCATCCCACCTCCAAGCTCTCCGGTAGTGGGGGTTCATTTCTGACGCAGGATGTACAGATAGGGGGTCTCCAAGCGATGCCGGGCTTCCTCAAGGTACGCCACCACCACCACCACCACCGGCCCCTTGAACACTCCGCGAACATCAGCTACCTAACACGAGAAACCCCCCACAGGTATACGGGCACCCGGCGCCGGGGACGGCGATCGGGTGGAACCTAACGACGGAGCGGCAGCAGCTGATCACGTCGCTGATGACGCTGGGGGCGTTCGTGAGCTCGGCGACGGCGGGACTGGTCGCGGCGCGACTCGGACGGCGTCCCTGCATCTGGCTCGCCTGCCTCGGCTGCGCCGTCTCCAACGTCGTTATGATGACCACCACGGGCGTCGGCGCCCTGTACGTCGGCCGCCTGCTCAACGGCCTCGCCAACGGCTACTTCATGACCTTCTCCCAGCTCTTCATCCAGGAGAGCAGCCCCGCGCGGTACCGCGGGCTGTTCTTGTCCGTGTTCCAGTTCTGTACTTCGTTTGTGAGTTCGTTCGCCTCATGTGTTACTCTACCTAATCTGTACCTTCTATCGAGAGTAATTACTCGGAGAAGTTCACTCTGATAATGGTTATGTGGCCGTTCTAAAAAAAAGGGCACCTTAATCGGCACCATCGTGGACTGGGCCACCGCCTCCCGGCCCGACCGCTCGGCGTACCTGATCCCGCTGGGGATCATCTACATCGTTCCCGCGATCCTGACGGTCGGCATGTTCCTCATCCCGGAGTCGCCGCGGTGGCTGATCCTGCGGGGGCGCGGCGACGAGGGGCGGGCGGCGCTGCGCTTCCTGCGGCCCGACGGCGCCGACGTCGACCGCGAGGCCGCCGAGATCGGGGCGGCAATTGAGAAGGAGCGTGAGCTCGGCAGCTCCGTCGGCGTCCTCGATATGTTCCGTAATCCTATCGATAGACGCCGTACCATTCTTGCCGTCTGCGCCGTCACCCTGCAGGCTGCTACCGGCTCCATGTTCATCATCTGTAAGCAGTCGCTGCAGGAACTGTCCACCTGGCATGCTCCTCCCGGGGGGGCCCACTGACGGTGTGTTTCAGCTTTCAAGGCGTACTTCTTCACGATGGCGAAGGTATCGGACCCGTTCGGGATGGGCTGCGTCCTCACTGCGATCGGCCTGGTGGCTCTGGTTATCAACTCCTTGATCGTGGTTCGCTATGGCCGTCGGCGCGTACTTTTAATCAACGGTCTTGCTATCTGTGGTGTTCTGCAGTTGATTGTCGCAGTGGTTCACGACAAGAACCCCGGGGCAAAGGTTACGGGCCAAGTACTAGTGGCGCTATCGTGCTTGTATATGATGAGTTACAACGTGAACACCCCCCTGCACCCGCCCGCCGGATATCGAGACTAACCGGTTGCCTCGTTAGGGCATGGTCGCGACGTATGCCTGGTTAAGCGGCGGTGAGATACCTTCACAGCGACTCCGCAGCTACACCTTTGGACTCGGGGCAGCTGTTGGGTTCTTTGCGGCATGGCTCACGACCTTTACGGCTCCTTGTAAGTTCTCCGACTTACGACACTGGAGTCGTGTTATCGTGTTATGTTCTCAAGTTCGCAATGGTTAATTTCGGCCCTCTAGACTTCATCAACCCCGAGTCCCTGAACTGGGGTCCGCGATATGGGTATATTTGGTTTCCGAGCGCAACGGTGGCGGCTATCTGGGTTTACTTCTTTCTCCCCGAAACAAAAGGTAAGTCCATATGCTATGGTTTACCAAAAGAGTTTATGTCGGGGTACTATACGGGTCTTCTGTACTCTGTCAGTGACTAACCATGCAATTCACAGGTCGGACACTCGAAGAAATCGATGAGCTTGTAAGTGGCATAACATCAAGTCCTAACATCTAGCGTTACAGACTACTGACCATGCCATGGTATAATAGTTCGAAGCAAAGTTACCCGCGCGTAAATTCAAGGGTTACAAGTGTGTCCACGGGCTTACGCCGGACGAAAAGCCCCAAGCCGCACATGAAGACTAGACACCTGGATAGGGACCGTGTCGTAGCATCTATGGCTATGATTCTAGGCTCTCTAGAGTGTATGGACTCAAGCATGTGTATATATGGGGTTGGTTAAGTATATGTATACTTGATTCTACCTATGAGTAACAAAGACTTGAGTTTAGAAAACTACAGGGATGTCTGCTGGTTTGCTTTCAGTCATATGCGATTGCAGGCTACATGAGTCTAATTGGCTCATAGTTATGTATGATTGATTCGTAATGCAGTTCATAATACAGTTGAAATCACACTACGGGATATATGTACAGTGAGGTGATTGATCTGACAAGAAATCGAACGTTGACAGTGATACCTCCGGTTCTTCGATCATAGCATTTTCTCCGGCTAGAAGGGGCCATGGTACTAGGAGGTGTGTCCTGGTTTCGTCGTTTCGGGGGATGACTGTCAGGAGTGGGGTAGGTCCTATGACACTACCAGTTGACCCCGTCCGGACAGGTTGGGTCTCACAGATGTCGCCCAGGGACACGTTGGTGTATCCGGAAATTCTGCAGCGAGGCTCAGACTATGTGAGATGTCTCCAGGTGTGTTTCCCGGTGAGTCGCATGAATAGTTCGGAGCCCCTGTTCTTGGGTCCACCCTGCCTTTTGGCCTTGCCCGGCGGGGAGGTCTCCTTCTCCTGTGATTCCATCTACTGCCAACCTGACAGACCGGGACGAGTGTGGCTGCAGCCTAATTCGTGTATATGCGGCCGGCTGCGGCAAGAGGTCGTTACGCGGAAGTTGAGTTCTGGAGGTGGCCCCGGCCGTATGATATCATTCACGGCCGTGATGGTTACTTCGGGGTCCGCTGCGATGGCCTCGGATAGCTAGTTAAGGTTTGTATACTGATATATGTGGTATGTGGCTGTTATGAGTAGTTGTAGTTACTTATAAAGGTCTATTGATCAGATTCGACGATTCATACCGCCAGACGGAGATACGGTCCGTCTATTGTTGCGACGGCAGTCGACAATTA
The DNA here is from genome assembly GCA_000966885.1 of Xylaria sp. JS573. Taxonomy (NCBI): domain Eukaryota; kingdom Fungi; phylum Ascomycota; class Sordariomycetes; order Xylariales; family Xylariaceae; genus Xylaria; species Xylaria sp. JS573. The sequence goes on along the minus strand of JWIU01000031.1, from coordinate 422,888 downwards.
TGATAATATTTACAACTCCGCACGCGCTAAGACAGCCTTCTCCAAACTGCAGTGCCATGAGACCCAATCGCTTGTCGGAGTGGCCGCAATGGAACTGCCTGGGAGGCGGTCCATTGCGTTCCATAGGTTGTTCGCAGACACCATGTTAGCGCCGTGAGTTGCTTATAAGGAGTTACTGATGAACTCCATCATAAGTGCAGTCGGATGACGACTGTAAAAAGCGGGAGGAAGTGTGGAAGGCGTTAGGTACTAGGTCGACTGGAAGTAGTCCACTCTAGATGTACCTCACGCATCTCTTCATTGAGGCGGGGGAAGGCGGTTGGCATGGTTCATAAATGGCTTTATATAGAAGCAATTGATAAGTAAATACCGAATCTAACATAAGTAACCAATTAAGAATACAGAACTAAAGGCCTAATATCTCACACCAATATGCTAACGTCCGAGGAGTAGGTAGGCATATGTATATCTGACCTTATAAGTAAATAATTTAGAGATAAACCTTACATGGTCTATCAATCTGAGGCTGAATCTATATATGTATGCCAGGTGAAGAAGTAATTCGCCTACTACCTAAATTACGTTGCGCCCAGATAGATAAAATATGAGAAGTTATTGTTATAATCGTAATAACGATGACTTTTCTGTTTCCGGCAGTCGCAATAAGCGATTGATTCTTAACATCTTTTGATGTATCTGTCTGAGGGCTGTGTCTTCGCGACTTATATACCTATACGCTTTTCATGGATGGCGAATTAAGTTTCAAACACCTGTCTAGCCAAACCGTTGTACCTAGTACACACACAAACACACTCATAGCCTTTATATATATATATATCTGTGTGTGTGTCAGTCAGTGCAATGTCTGCCCAAACCGATTGCGCCACCACACCGTACATAGCAATTACAAAAGACAATCTTGCTAATACTATATAAGAGTAGGACGCGAATAGATAATTGGCATGGTTAACACATAGCCGATACGATTGGGTATACTAGCAAGTGAGTTGTGTAAAGATTTATACCTACCTATCTGTTTCTGAAGAGCGATATATAGGTTACCAACGCCTTCTCATCACAACAAAAACTGCTACAAATAACATTTGATATGTTTTCAATATTGAAGATACTACAACGATATTCGAAGGGTTTGCCTATGTTATGTTATCTCATCTCGTGTTGAACTGTTCAGGACATTAGTAGGGGAACTACCTACTTAGTCATGACTTGAATCTTCCGTAGGGACAAAACCAGGGATTATGAAAAGTCTGCAAGTCAATAGATAAATCTAGATTAGCAAGTCTACTCCTTCTTCTCATATAAGATCAGTTTTGTACAAGACGCCGTTCTGTCAGCCTGCTTGTAAGCTCGGTCTCGGTATCGTATAGACTATTTATGGCTAGATCCGTCCTTGGTGGAGTCACTGGGGACCCTGACATCGGGTCGGATCTCACCAACACGGCAAGTGCCGGGGTGCCGGGGCGTCTTGGCAATCCTCCTGTATCCAATGACATGTCTTCTCAGTGAGTTCTGCCCCAGGCTTTCGTGGCGGTGGTCATATCCATACTCACAGAATTCTGCACACCACTGGGTTACTTCATGTACTTCGGAATCGTGTCAGTGTCTAGCACGGCCGCTGTTCGCTGAGGCTGACGATATTATGAGATGCTGTGCCTTGAATAGTGGGGAGAATAAGATAGCTTTCTTCGAAGGGGCTCTTCACCAAGGTAACATCATGATCCTCATGTTCGTAGATAAAGCCATGGGCTCGCCGCGGCAGCTTGCCAGAGTTGGAACAAGCTCTTGCGACCTATTCCGCCCGTCTTCTTTACTAGACTTCCCACAACCATACGGAAACAATGCGCTTATCAGACTCCTTCTACTTGAGCGCTGTCCTTGCGGCGGGCGCGGCGGGCGCGGCGGGCGCCGACTCATACCAAGCCTGTCCTCTCCTCGGGGCATATTTCCCGCCGCCGACGATAGACAAGACCTCGGACGCAGTCGCATCTCTCACCAAAGACTTCACCGGCGTCTTCGACGACCTCGTGCGGACGGGGAAGAGCGACGACTTCGGGACCATCACGCCGAACACGACGTCGTTCTCCGTGGTGATGTTCAGCGGCGCCGAGGAGGACGCCGCAGACCCCGTCTTCTTCGAGTACCACCATACGGCGCCCGCGACGGCGCGGGCTTCGGGGGACAACGTCACCGCCGACTCCGTGTTCCCGGTCGGCTCCCTGACGCAGCTGTTCACCGTGTACGCGTGGCTGGTCGAGGTCGGGGACGGCGAGTGGGACACCCCTATCACGACGTTCCTGCCGGAGCTTCGGAACGCGGGAAACGTGTCTGAATTCGACGTGGGAACCCAGGTGAACTGGGACGATATCACCATCGGGGCGTTGGCTTCTCAGATGTCCGGCCTTGCACGGGATTGTGAGTATACCTGCCTCACTCTCGCGCCCAGCCACAAGTCAAAGACAGATCATACTGACGAAAGCTCAGCCTACGCATGCCAAGTCGACGCAGCCTGTGACCGGACTGGCAAGTCTCCGCCCCTTTAATGCCCATCCCAAGACGCAGCTAACATCCTCCCGCAGCATTCGTAAACGCATTTTCCTCGCGGCCACCGCTATTCCTCCCCGACACGACGCCGATAATATCCAACGCCGGCTTCCAACTCCTCGCGTTCGCGCTCGAGGCACGGAAAAACGCCTCCTTCGCCTCCATCTTCACCCGCGCGATCACCGAGCCCCTGAACCTATCACACACCGGCTTCCTCAGCGCAGAATCGACCCCACTCCTCTTCGGCCACTCCTCCTCCTCCTCCTCCTCCCCATCATTATCCCTCTCCACGCAGGGCGAGCAAGCCGCCCTCTCCCTGCACGCGAGCCCGCGCGACCTCGCCAAGGCCGGCCACAGCATGCTCTCGTCGCGGCTCCTCACACCGCCGCAGACGCGGCGCTGGCTGCGCGCCATCGCCGACACCTCCAACATACGGAACGGCGTGGGGCGGCCGTGGGAGGTGTACCGGGCGCCGCAGTCCTTCTCTTCCACCTGGTCGCCGATCCTCGACGTGGTCGCCAAGGCCGGCGCGCTGGCGCCGTCCCACGCGAGCTACTTCGGGCTGGCGCCGGACTTCGGGGCCGGGTTCGCCGTCGTCGCGCACGACGACCACGGCGGCGGCGCCGGGGACGGGGGACGAGGGAATGCGACGGCGCGGGCCGCGCCGCCGGACCTCAACGTCTACGCCGACGTCGTCTCGCTGGCGCTGGTGCAGCTGCAGGCCCTCGCGCGGCGAGAGACCGCGGCGCGGTACGCGGGGCTCTTCACCGACGGCGCCGGCGGCAGCCGTGTCGCATTGAACATCTCGGCCTCCGAAGGGCCCGGGCTCGTGGTCTCGGAGCTGCGCGTCGCCGGCGCGGACGTGCTTGCCGAGACCGCGGCGGCGGCGGGGATCGCAGGGGGCGGTGGCAGTCTGGACCTCCGGCTGTACCCGACGAACGTGCGGGCGGGGGAACGACACCAGTTCGTCGCCGTGGCGCAGGATCGGGACGCGCCCGCCGACCAGGGCACGCCGACGTGCGTTACCTGGCAGGAGGTGGATGCCATGGGGCCGGAGGCCGTGAGTCGGGTCGTGTTCGAGCTTGATGGCGCGGGTGTGGCGACGGGTATTTCGATTCCTGCGAAGAGGGTGAGGTTGTCGAAATCTTAATGGGACGTGAGTAGAGTAGTTGTCTTGGCAGGGGATGGATGTTTGGAGGTTTCTTGGGGGTAGAGCACGAGGTATGTTACGGTACATGTTAAAAATGACGAGAAGTTATACACAAGCTCAAAATAATGATATAGTCGGAGACAAGCAGCTTTGGGTATCCAAGATAGTTATAATTAGCACTGGCGATATCGTATCTTCGAGGCAACTTGCTCAAGTGGCAGGCTTGATAATGCGAGCCTATTTGATAGGCAAAAGCATGGCCTGGTGCGTTCTTTAGTTGAACTTTTACTCGTTAACATTATACTGTCATAACACTGCATAACTATGCGTATGAGTACAGAGTTTGAAACTTCGTCCTAGAGCTTCATTTCCCTCAACCCTTATGTAACTACAAGAGCGCGCGGATGGTGCGCTCAACGATGGCAGCAGAAGCGCCGGCGCCGGCGACAATCCACAACCATTTGTTGCTGGCCTCGGTGAGGCGGGGCCAGAAGCTGTTCTTGGTCTGCTTGTACTCCTGGAACTGCTGGAATTTCACGGGGTTCTCCTTCGCGTAGCGCGACGCCTGGCTCGCCTCGTTCTCCTTGTCTCCGCCGATGTAGCGGAGGAAGACGTAGTTCGCGATGGGCCCGAGGAGCGCGACCGGGTGCAGCTGGCCAGCGCTGTACAGCAGAAGGGGCAGGGCGAAGTGGCATAGCGCATCACCGAGATAGCTGGAGAGGGTTAGTATGAAGTCACTTTCGTATTATGGCTGCACATCGAGGATGTACTTACTTGGGGTGCCTCACAATGCTCCACACGCCGTCACGGTTGAGGTCGACCTTGTTAGCACGGGCGTGGGCCTCCAATTGGTAGTCGGCCAGGACCTCGAGAGCATAGCCAACGCCGAACAGGAAAATAGCCAGGCTGTGGGAGATGGTCGAGTAGTCGGGGAAAGGGGAGGCGTGGGCACTAGCAACGGGGGCGCGGAACGGGAGGGTGAACGGCAGGCTGATCACGGTCTGGATGGCAGCCTCGGGCAGATACATGGAGAAGAAAGCCTTGTTCCAGAAACCCGGGTCCTTCTTGGCCGCGTCGTAGCGCGGGTCGTCCTTACCACGTCTCACGCGGCGGGTGGCGATGCGGTAGAAGAGACGGGCACCCCAGGCACTGACACCCGTGAGAAGGAGCTTCTGCTGGTACGACAAAGAATCCCAAGCAACGGACGTAGAGATCCCGTTGTAGACCACGCGGGAACCGATGGCACTCCACCAGGCATTGGCGACCTGGCCAGTGGGCCAAAGCCAGTCTTTGGCTTCCACATTGTCGGTGTATCGTCCTGCTCCGTATGCGATCACGCTGAGGCCGGTGTGGAAGCCGAAGGACGGCAACACCGCGTGCTGAAGGAGGCCGAGGGTAGTGGTGGTGGTGCCAAGTCTGAGGTCGTGGGACTCGTCAGGCCTAAGATGGGCACCATAGCGGTCCTGTTCGGCGCCCGAGCCTCTCGGAAGCCTCTCCTTCAACTGGTCAGCGGAAGGAGCCTTGTCTCCGCCAAACCAGCCTGCGTAGCGGTCTTGCTCGGCGCCTGACCCCTTAGGGAGGTGCTCCTCAACTTGAGATCTGGACGGGAACTTGTGGCCACCGAACCAGCCCTCGTAGCGGTCTTGTTCGGCGCCAGAGGTCTTGGGTAGCCTCTTCTCGATATCGGCTCGGGTAGGAAGTTTATCCCCGCCAAACCAGCCGTCGTACCGATCCTGTTCGGCCCCAGAGACTTTAGGCAGGTGTCGCGATATCGCCGCAGCGGCCTTATCCGCCTTATCCCCTCCGAACCAGCCGCCGTAACGGTCTTGTTCCGCTCCGGAGCCGCTAGGCAGGTGCTGTCGCACTTTTTCCTCCACTTGCTCAACTCTGTTTTTGCCAAACCAGCCGCCGTAGCGGTCTTGTTCGGCGCCCGAAGTCGCTGGGAGGTTGGGCGCCTTGTCCCCCAGGTGAGACTGGTGGCGATCTTGCTCGGCCATTGTTGGTGCTACGAACCCAATTGGGCCATGCAGTGGTCGGTAGGAGACGATGCAGCAGGTCCTAGGTCAACGCGTTGACTTGGGAAGATTCGAAAGCTCGATAATCCTTCAATTGGTACATGAGAGCTTGGGGGAAAGAGGGGATGGACACCGGTCGGGGGCTGCCGGTTTTGTAGCTGGAAGAAAGCCTCCGCGTGTAACTCGATGATGACGTATCGTTGAAATGACTATGACGTATTGCCGCCCTTACCGGATTCGCGGGTTTCAAAAACCTTTAGACAATAGAAACCATCACATGCAATTGAAACAACAATATGCCATTGAATTGGCAGAATCAATACCTAGGAAATCCCTCAAAACACTGAATTCTACGACTACATTTTGAAAGGTGATAGCAGATTCACCATTGATAGCGTATGGAAGGTATGATAACGATATGTAAGCAGAACAACTTCAGCGCCAAGCTAATTGATGGCTTGGCATCCGTATCCAATGTAGGAATAGCATCATCGGCTACTCGAGGGTAAGAGTGGAACTCCCACTTTTGCCATTCCTCTTTCGGTGGTTGTTACGGATCAACCGGATGTGCCTTCGATGAAGAGATGTCAAAATGTTATTACTGTTGGTGTTTAGTCCCTCAGGTCTGGCAACTTTCTCATCAGCTCCACGTCATCTAGTCGTTCAACACCGTATATCTAGTATATTGCCTTTGGATACTCTTTACCGTCGAAATTTCCTCGTCTCAGCTTTTGAACCCGACTTCTAGCCGCCTGTCTGTAGCTGCCAATTTGAACAAACGAGTACAGATTACTGAGTTGTCTCGTATAGGTACACAGTGCCTCCATAAGCAGACTATCACGAGGACTACGTAGTGTTGAGACGTGAACACTTGCACTGAATGTATCGGGTCTATCAACAAACGAGAAACCGGTCTACTTGGATGAATATATTGGGAATTGTTCATGGGCAAGAGTACCCAGACCGCTGACGGGGACTGACTTTAAAGGCTAGGACTTGGAGATGGAGATAGAATGAAAATTGATAGCACGAAGGCCTTAACCTTTTACATTACTATAACCCTTTAAAGCTTCCAATTTGTACGGAGTGTTGTTTATATGACCAAACCTAGGGGAGCTCGTGAGTCCGTAACAACGGTCATAGTACATACCACCAGGCTCTTTCCCTTCCACCTTCCCTCAGTTACGCCCCAAGTACATTTATGAGCGCCACAGTTTAGACGGCCTACATGCAAATAAGACGTTCGCCCACGTGGTAGCATGCTGCTCAGCGCAAGATCAGCCAAAGAACTCGGACCGGCTGTTTCAGCAAGTCACCACATACCGCCCTTGACGACGTTATCATCGTCCTTTGCAGCAGTACGATAGTATTTGCAGGCCGTGCCCGCACGGTGTTCGCAGTTGTTAGGGCAGTTGCACGCGGCAACTGCGCGACGGAGGTGTCAGATTGATATTCGGCTCTACCTAAGAGACAGCTAGGTAGATGGGGAGGGGGGGGGGGGGGNGGGGGCTCACGAACATGGTTCTTCGGCGATGCCAAAAGCCTGGCCGGCAAAGAGGAATGCGACTGCGAAGAGGATGGTGGACTTGAACTGCATGTTGATGGACGGCAAGGTGAAGAGGATATCGATAGGGAATAGAACGAAATTGGAAGAAATTCGAGTTCCATTTCGATGCCTATATATATATATATATACATATATATATTCTTGCACGCTTTCATTGCTGAGTGTCTAGCTTAGTTGCTCTTAAGAATAGTCAATGTCCCTTCCCTAGGGATCAGCGTATTCAAGTTTACTGTTAGTGCCGATCGAAGTTGTCCGGAATCCTCAACCTAACAATGATGTCTATTTTTCTTTACGAGATACGTGTGCGAGCCCATATGTTCTCGTTGGATTATCAGCCATCGCCGGCAAGTTCCGTTGAATGAATCTATAATTGGAGGTGCTGGAAGGAGGCGGAACGGCGAACACTACGACTTTGCATAAACGTCGGCATCTTCCCTCTATATCTTGGAAACTACCTTGGTCTATTCAATTCGATTGTGCTCCGTCTCCCAATCCCACGCGAAGACCCGAGGGAACCTAACGGCTGAAGTTACCATTCATGCACCCCAACATTCCCACGCAGACTAATATAGATACTTAAGCTTCAATGCAACTTCGGCTATTCATTCTCGTTACGCCAAGTAAAAAGCAATCATATTCAAGTAAGTCACTTTTCTCCCACTTTGGATTGCATCAATACCTATGTTAAGGCGGACCGTCGTAGACTCTGAGGATTGTTCTGACAGTATTGATAATGAGTGGGCCGCAGTTCGATCTCGCGATGGGGCCGGCCGGCGCCGGTATTGAAGGTGGAATAACCCGCGAGGAAGTTTCCGAAAATCAACCACTATGTATATATGGTGTCGATCCAGGTGAGCTGGTGTAGGAAACCATTAGCTGCATTACCAACGAGGTCAACAGATAGGCGCAGCCAGTAGAATTACCTACATTGAAACTATCACGTTAGCTGGGATAGTTGCGACTATACTCCAACGACTTGATTCGGTGTTACTCGTGAATAAGCTAAGCTACCTAGGCATCACAACATATTCCGTAGACAGCAAGCTTTCGAATATATCCTCTAGAATATTCGCATTCGTTTGACCTCTTGTGCCCCAGCTTAGTTTCATACGGGTATGTCTTCTGGAAGTAGAGCAATGGGAAACACCAAAGTCTACAAGCTCTGGTGCGTGCGTGCTTATGCAAGAATGGAACCTCCTCATCGAGAGATGCGAAGCTACTACCTAACATTCATGAGTAGGTGAGTCCCATTTGAATACTTTCTGATGTAGTCTATCATCTGCATATACTACCTGTTCTCAGATGATCTCAAGCTGATGATGGATCAGGATGTAGATCCAAGGTGAGGTTCCTCTGAACGGAAGAGCTAGTGGAGGTACATCCAATGTGTAGATACAGCGGCCGTCTTTTAAGCATGTAGATTAGGTATTACCAGGTAGTCACCAAGCTGACAGAGGGGCGCTTGGACGGACCTGCCATCTGAATTCATCGACGTCCCCAACCTGCTCCAGGCAAAGGCCTACCTGCCTACTTGGGTGGGTGAATTCACTTAGGTACCTTTACCTCATGTAGGAGGTAGGTACCTGAAGGTTTGTAGATCATGGGCGGTGACGACCTAGCAAGATCAGGGCGAGATTGAACCTTAATTAGGTGATCTGAGCTGAAGTCAAATTCTTAACGTTAGGCTGATTGTACCTGTCAAACAGGTGACAGGACAGATAGCACTTTTTCACACCCAAATATGGTTGGAATAAATGCATAGGTACATGTATCATTTGGTTACCCGCTTGCCTGTACCCATTTTCCATTCTGTAATCCATCGCACTGTCTTTGATTAACTAGAAATCCGCAGCTGCCTCAGAAGGTACGAAGGTACGGAGGTACCTACCCTACGCATTACCCTGATCGACAATGGGCAAAAAACAGAAGAAAAGGGTTGGCGCCCCACTGGCAGAATCCCAGGTGATTGCGCACACCGCCCTGGGGAGCTTATTTATTCAGGGCCAGCTCGCCCGTCTCTTAGAAATTTCTTTTTCCCTTTTCCTCCCCATCTTAGTGCACGGGCTTTACGCGTCACAGTGAGGAGCAATCCGAGTGCGTGTTTTTGCTAGTTGAAAACTATACTATGACCACTTCTATTTGGCTTCGGCCGGGTAGAGAATTTTTGTACCCCAATCTCGCAAGAGAATACCGCGTTTTTTTTTTTTTTTTTTNCGTTGCCGTCGGTCCCTGGAGGAGCGAGGTGAAGAAGAATGAATAGCATCAACAGCGAGTTTTGTCGGCGGAGGCTCTCAGGCAGGCGCCGTACGCGGCCGAATTTTGGGTTCTACCTAGCAATAGTTGGGCCTCGCTTACGGTTGTTAGGACATCAGGAAAACATGCACGATGAGGCATAGACAGTCTAGGTCGATATCACAAATGGAAAACATGGCATTATAATATGGATTTGGGGTATCGATTGGTCATGATGTCGTCGCCTTGCAAGGCTCTGCCCGAGTGCTACCTAGATGTATTCTAAACTTATGTTTACCGTCCTCGTCAACTTCCACCTCATGCTCTCATCACCCAATGGCCAAGTTTACGTGCGCGTCGTGAGCTAGGTAGTCATGTAAACAGATGTCCGTAGAGCGCTAACTTGCGAGCGACGCGTGGCTTCTTTGGCAGCATACCCAAACACGATCTTCGGGAGGCATGGCAATAGTAGCCTAACGCGTGTTGTAGTGCCGGTGCCATCTCTTGCTGCATACTGCAGTTCGCTTTCTGCTGGTATCTTCGCCTGATCCGATGCTGGCACGGCGTGGACTGCGTAGAGACTGCGTAGATCCGTCACCGCCAGGCTAGAATATTGTATAGTCGTTCGTCGAGCCCTCTACCATCAATCGGTAGGAAATCTCGGATCATAGACCTCGTATCCTTCGTCCTCTGTATCGCTCTCCGCGTTCAGGTCCCTTAATATAGCCTTCTCCTTCTCTTCTTTGCCCGTGTCCGCATCCGCCGTCTTCGCGTTATCCCTAGCCTCGTCGTCGGCACCCCCGATAGGCGTGAACGCGCTCTTGAATCCCGATTTCTTGAACCCGCCCTTCTTGAACCCGCCACCTCCAGCACCGCCGCCTCCGCCGCCGCTACCACTGCCCGTATTATTCGCGCCAGAGTCGCCGCCGAGCTTGATGCTGATGAGCCCGTCGGCCTTGGCCTCGGCCTTCCGGGCGCGGGCGCCCGCGGTCGGGTCCTTGACCATCTGCTTCATATCCTTCATGCGCTGGCGGTGGCTGTGGTCGTAGCTGCCCAGGTGCGCCTCGTAGTCGTTCATCCGCGAGTACCCCTTCGAGCACAGCTCGCAGTAGAACGACTGCATCGCCGCCCGCGCCGACGACGTCTGCGCCGGCGGCAGTGTCTGGTGTCGCTGTTGCAGGGGAACATACCGAGTTAGACCGGTTACGGCGAAGAGTCACGTCATTCAGCGGACTTCACATGATGGGGGAGCTTACTGGAGGCATCTCGGCTTGTGTGTATTTATTTAGCTACTGGTGATGGTAGGGTTGCGAAAGGTATGTCGTTCCGACGCCTGGTCATCGGTCGCTTCTTGCTTGCAGCTCGTTGTGACATTTGATGGTCTAGCCTAGCGAAGATGATGCATCCAGTGAGCTAGCTCCAGTGCATAACGTCGGATGCAGGTAGTAGGCCTAATACCTAGAGCTAGACCGTCGCGGGGCAGAACCAGCCGGAACTTTAGACCACCGGTGCTATAAAAATAGGGCCCCTGCTGCCATTCCACGACATCCCATCACAACCACTCGCACGCCGAGTATTACAAAGTTGCCCGTCAGGATCGCCAAAATTGGTGGAAGTTTTGGCACATCCCACCACCAGCGCAGCGCACGCACGCACAACATGGACCTCGAGCCTCGCGGGGGGTTCCAGCGCAGCAACTCGCAGGAGACCTTGATGTCCCTGCTGCAGCTGGACCCGAAACCCATCGAGACCGCATCCCTCTACGAAAAGGACCCCTACTACGAAAAAGACCTGCCGCCGTTACCAGACGACGCACAAGAATCGACCTCCGCGGGCTCGAAAACCCGGTCCGCGGGAGGCTCCTCGTCTTCTACCTTGGGCTTAAGCGGGAGCGGCCGTGGGCCGATATTCTACTGTACGAGCCTCTCTAATTTATTAATTATCCTTGATTTTATCCCAGGGAACACCGGTTAACGAAGGTCACGCACACACGCACAGTAACCCGCATCCAGCGCTACTCCTCGTACACCTTCTCCCTCTTCGCCGGGCTGCACCTGGTCAACACCTCGGTGCTCCCGCTCGTGTACCGGTCCGTGCCGTACTCGGAGCCGTTCCTGCTGCTGGCGCGCGAGATCTACCAGACGCCGCTGACGGAGCCGCTGCTCGTCGGCCTGCCCGTCGCCGCCCACGTCGCCTCGGGCCTCGCCATCCGCCTCCTGCGGTACCGCCAGAACCTGCAGCGCTACTATGGCGGCGCCACCCCGGGAATGCGCGCCCTGCACCACCGCTCCTCCACCGCCAAGTCCTCGGGTAGTAGGAGTGGGGGCAGCAGTAGCGCCTGGCCCCGCGTCAGCTACATCAGCGCCTCCGGCTACCTGTTCGCGGGCCTGCTGGCGGCGCACGTGGGCGTCAACCGCGCGCTGCCGCTGGCCGTCGAGGGCGACAGCTCGAACATCGGCTTGCAGTTCGTGAGCCACGGGTTCGCGCGGGGGATCGGGGGGCTCGGCAGCCTCGGCGCCACCCTGAGCAGCAGCCCCGTCATCAACGACATCAGCGCCCGGCTCGGCAACCTCGGCCTGCACCTCGACCTCGACCTCGGCGACCTCGGCGCCCGTATCGGCTCCGCCGTCCCCTGGGCCGCGTACGGCCTGCTCCTGGCCCTCGGCGTCGGCCACATGGCCTGGGGCGGCGCCAAGTGGCTCGGGCTCGCGCCGCCGCCCGAGTGGAGCCGCACCACGCTCGAGAAGAAGCTGCGGAGCCGCCGCCGCCGCGCCTGGTGGGGCATCAACGGCGTCGCCGCCCTGGTCGCGGGCGTCTGGGCCGCCGGCGGCCTCGGCGTCGTCGCGCGCGCCGGACCCGCCCAGGGGTGGCTGGGGGGCGTCTATGATGGGATTTACGCCAGGATAGGACATTGATGGGTTGATTGATTGAGCTTGGCGGCAAGGTTGGCTGTTATGTCATGGCATGGGAAAAAAAAGTTGATGGGTTTACGCATGAAACGTTCGTATATGAGATTGACGGCATTGATGATCACTTACAACACACAGCATGGAGTTCTTTGACTGACGATAGATTGGATATATATATATATAGATCCTAGGTCAACTAAAAGCACTAGAATATAGAACTTGTTTATGCTTATCAACGTCTCCTCTTCTGTGCTTGTATTCGAGTGAGCTAGCCCCGAACCCCCTGTATTTATCATTCGCTATTGATTCATGTATAAGACACACGCTCTAGGCTCGCATGACTTTCTCAAATATGGGGTTGCGGCTGGTCCAGCTCCTGCACCTCTTCCCATATATGTACATGGGAATGGCGCAGAGGCAGACGAAGACGTGCACGCCTCCTATAATGCAGAACACCTCCTTGGGGCCCTGGGTGCTGATCCAGTCCGAGATGAAGTAGTTCATGCCGAAGGAGTAGATGTTGCGGAGGTTGATGGCGGCGAAGGCCTCGGGCGCCTTGTCGCGGTGGCAGTCGGTGAGGTAGCCGTAGACGGCGATGGTCATGAAGCCGACGCCGAAGTACTGGGCGCCGTAGAAGACGACGGGGGCGATCCAGGGGTCGCGCTCCTGCAGCGACCAGCCGAAGCCGAGGAAGGACGCGCCACCCACCACGAAGGTGACCGCCACGATGACAAGCCGGAACTCGGGCTCGTAGATGCCGCCGTTGCGCCGCGCCATGAGCTTGACCATCCCGTCGGCGGCGGGGCCGGAGCTGAAGGCGCCCGCGACGGCGCCGACGAGCGACGCGGCCGCCACCAGCCCGATCTGCGACACGCTGAAGCTGTACGGCGGCGCCGCGAACAGCTGCGCCAGCACGCTGCCCACCACCACCAGCCACGAGGTCGTGATGCCGTACGCGAAGAACGAGAACAGCACCTGCGGGAAGATGAGCATCATGAACGGCCGGACCAGGACCTTCCAGAACGGGTCGTCGGAGACCCGCCCGTTGTAGATCCTCAGGTCGTGCCAGTAGCTGCGTCTCTCTTCCTCGGCCGACTCCGAGGAGCCGATGGTGGCGGCGCGCTCGACGGCCTCGATTTCGGGGCTTCCGTCCTCGTCTCCGCCCCCGCCCCCCTTCTCCAGCTCGCGGCCCTCGGCGAGGTCCGCGGCGCGGTCGCGCCCGGTCCCGAGGTCCGTGTTGAGCGCGCCGGCGCGCCGGTAGGCCGTCTCGGGGCAGAGGAGGAAGAGGACGACGATCCAGGCGCCGAAGATGGCCGCGCAGATGCCGTACGTCCAGTTCCACCCCAGGCCCTCGATGATGTACCCGGAGATGATGGTGCCGCCGCCGACGCCGACGGACAGGCAGAGGCCCCACGCCGCGAGCCGGACGCCGCGCTGGTGGACGAAGTACAGGTCGGCGATCGTGGTGCTGACGAGGCTGGAGGAAGGTCAGTGGAGGTGTTCTGTGCTTCAGGTGGGGGTAAAAAAAAGACGGACACTTCAAACGGGGACATCCCAATACAACCAATGAGTCGGAACGCAAGCAGGTGGCCGAAGGAGTGCGCGAAGTAGGCCCCGAGACTGCTGATGAAGAGCAGCAGGTTGCCGAGCAGGAAGACGGGCCTCCGCCCCCAGACCACGGCCATCGAGTTGGTGACGAAGCACGACAGCCCGATGACCAAGATGCCGTAGCCCAGGTCGCCGTTGAGCGTGTTGTAGGAGACGCCGAACTGCGCCGCCATTTCCACGAAGCCGGGGCTGATCATGGGGCCCTAGAGAGAGAACAAGCCGGGCTGTTAGTCTATACCTGCGAAACGTTCTGCACCGACCTTGGTGGCTTCTATCAAGTCCACAATGCTGGGTACGTCACTTTCGCGAAAATGTGAGTTGGGTAGGGGGCAGGATGGAGGGGGATATCCTCACCCAAGCTCCGACAACTGCGGTATCGATGCAGATGATGAACAGTACCAGGTCCTTCTTCCAGAGCGGCCAGTTGAGCGGGTCGTTCGGGCTCCTGCTAGGCTGCGGCACCAGCACGACATCGGAATCCCGCCCCTCTCCGTGGCGCAGGGTCGAGGTGTTGAGCCCGCCATGGTGGTGGTGGTGGCTGTTGTTGTTGTCGGCGCCGGTGATGACGTCCGTGAGGAGAGCCGTGCCGGGGACGTGAGCGAGGTGCTTGTCTTCCAGCACGCCGAGACCCATCGTATCTCGTGGTAGCTATCCCGTTCTGTCGTCCTCGGTCCGTGGTATGCAGAGCTCCAGGTGGTTTGGTTGCCCAGATGGAGTGGCAGATCCTATCCGGGGGCATAGACCAACTTTATGGGCACTGACGCGCAGCGCAACACGCAAGCCGCGTATTTTCCTTCTCCCCTTCGCAGGTTCCTACACAGTCGACCGGCATAGGGGATTGTATTAAAATGACTGGTGCCAAGCATGGGGAAGGGTGTGCTTAGATCATTCAAGTACTTGCTTGGGTAGTATCGCCTGGATGACAGCCCCAGTTTGCGGGGAACCTTGTCTGGGGAAATGCGAAGTCATCACGGCAGTGTTCCGCTGGGAAAAGCTACCTATCTAGGTCTTAGGAGCTTCATATCGCGGGCTCGAGACACAACTATAACGGCGGCGAGACACCGCACGGGAGCCCCCATTACTTGTAATGACTTTAGACAGGTGATAGGTATAGGTGCCAGACCATATAATGGATTTCTTATGCAAATGCTGGAAGTGCTTCCGTTTCAAGTGGGACATAGATGCTGACAGCATTGGATCCGTGTTGTATTATCACTTGTTACTCATTCCCGGTCTTTAACTATCCTACCCGAACCTACAATCTTAGCCCGACCCGAACTTCAATACCACTCCCGGGAAGTAGGTAATATAAATCCATCTATCGAAAGCCTATGCGTTCATTACATTCGACAAGTTGTGCCACCTCTCACAATCCCTCATCGACGGTTTAACTAGAGTCTTGGATTGAAAAATCTCGTTCCGAATTACTTACCTCGTACGCTGTCTTCATCCATTCTATTCACTAGAGAGATTGTGTTCATGCCGTAAATCACGGTAGGCAAAAGACTAATAGCACCACTGATACATGGGAATGGTAATAGAGATATCGCTTTTTCTGCAGCATGTTTAGTGCAGATGCAACCAGCCCGCAAGCAATGACCGGATGCATCAGTATTTTGTCCTCGACGGCTTGACAAAGAAGCGAGCTATCTGAAGCAAGCCCAACGCTCCGAAACCAATCCTCTTTGGCGATTTTCGATTTCTTGTCCGGTTAGCATAACAAAGAATGAAAGGCTTTCCTCAAGTTAAACCCCTGCCGGTGAGTCGTACCTAAAGATGCTATGCTATCTTGCATGCTCCTCACGATCCGGGGGGTTGGGGTTTTCTTTACTGAGTTGTAAAGATCCATCCGTCATAACTCCGACCAGTAGCAGTGTAACTATCCGCTCCCTAAGGACGGTAACACGCCCTTTTACACAATGAATTTGAGCACACGGGCCCCAAACCAACAGGCGCGTTGGCGCCATCGCGACGATACTTTCACTGAAGGAGAGATCGGGTTGCCTGAAGATACCCCTAACAACCTTCTTCTTTACTTGCGAGACGTGCAAGATTTGAACCATCAAGAAGTAGCAGATGCGGCACAGCAATCAGTTCCCATTGGCAGGGATTTCGATCAAACTGGCCACCGCCTCCTGAGGGGAAATCTCGATGCCTTGGAACTTATGAACGACTACGACTGGGCCATCACCCTCGGAAGAACCCTGGTACAAAACTTCGAAATAAACGACGGCGCGGGAATGCATGGCGTGGCACCGGAGGACCTTCCACAACGTCCCAGCGACCACGACTGGCTAGGCGTCTGGTTGCGGAGAGTTCTCGGCGACGATATAGAACAGGAATTGGGCAAGAAGCGCCTCGTGCAGACTGCGGCGCTGTGGGCTTCGCGCTGGCAGCTAATGCGTTTCCGTACGTGGATATCCTACCCAGCCTCTTTCGATGTACTAACCGGAAGGGCCAAGGGAATTTATGGGACACCCTTGACAGTGATCTTGGCAAGATGTCCATCACGAGTTATCCTCAGCATCAGAATATTTTCCAAATCGTGAAGAACATTGCCAACTATGCTGCCCATTCCCCGAGCATATTGTCAGACGCCATGATGCTCATATCATTCAACAACCCTTTCTCGGATCTCAATGTAGATGATTACAGGAATTATATGAGGGTCGTATTCCAGCACGTGTATCAATTCACCCACGAGGAGGCACTGGAGCTCCGTAAGACTATCTCCGTTGAGCCAGAGAGGTCCGTCGGCGTGACTAACCCGTGGGCGATACAGGCTCGATACTAGACGATCCAGCGACTCTCCCAAACATCAGGAACATCTTTTCTTGGATCGTCAGGTATATTGACCGATTCAATATGTGGCGCACCCAAGTTTGGCGACATGCGAAGGAAAGGGCGAGCAGACACAATAAGGAACATACTGATTTAAGGAGAAAGTACTTGCGGTGGATGAGCAAAGTCGACGTCGCCAGAGACGGCTTCAGAAGTGCTGTTCGAAGACTCATGTGGGAGTTTAGGACAACCCATCGACTGACGATGTTGGCCCACCGCAAGACGCGGGCCTGGATTGAGTATACAAACGCTCTAGTACGGACCTGCAAACTCAACCTGCAGCGTTCGGTACCCGTGAAAGGCTACCGCAGTTGGTTTGGCGAGCCTAAGTACTTTCCCAACTTCAATACCGTGAATCACTCCCGGAACTTTCCTACACTGGCTCGCGAATCTCGGCCCGAGGGGGATCGTACTGCCAGACACCTCAGGTTCCATGACGACCAAATAGCGGGCTACCGTGGCCTCGGTGGGTATGACGGACCCGGTGAGTTGCAACTCTGAAAACCTAGTCATACCACTTGCTATTGAGGTATTTCTGGGTGGGCTTATGATATTGGCTCTCCCCCCTTCCAAAACTCTCTCTTTTGTTTCGTTTGGCGGCTGTTGCTAACGGGGCATATAAAGGAGGGTATAATAGTGATCCAACAAACTTGAACACCGGCTTAAAAACCGCCTATTACGAGGAGGATAGCGACCCCGACGATACAACGAATTCTTTAGTCGATAGAACGAACACGGTATTTGTCCGTCCTCAGCGTAAGTTATATGCTATGGTGTCGAGATTTCGTCCACTGTGTGGGTTTGTCTCTTCAAGGGCTCTGCCACACTCAGCCGCCATTCCGGATTCCTTAGCTTTCTAGTCGTGAAATATATTGGCTAACTGTATCCGCAATAGAAAACCCACCACAAGCGCCCAATCCACCTACAACATTCGCCAACGCACCACGCAACCTAACCGCACATGTGCACGACGATACGGGTGGCTTAGTAATAACACGAATTACTGATCGTCCATTTGGAGGCTTGGGTTCCAATCCAGGAGGTGGCGGAGGAGGAGGTGGCGGCGGAGGAGGCGGCGGCGGAGGTGGTCACGGGTGTGTATCTCATCGTTTTTGCCTTTTCTCCTCCCCCATTCTCCATATATTTCTTCATAAACTATCTTGCTTTATACCGTTGCTTGGTCGGAGTGTATCTGACTCAGGATCCTGAAACTACTACTGGGGACCCATCAAAGGCTAACTGACTGCAGGGGTGGAGGCGGCGGAGGCGGAGGAGGTGGAGGAGACGGCGGAGGCGGAGGAGACGGAGGAGACGGAGGAGACGGAGGAGGTGGAGGAGACGGGGGTGGAGGGATGGGAGATGGGCCGGAAGCAGACTGGGGTGTCGGGTGGGAAGGCGGGTGGACCGCTGCACTGGGACCTTCTGCTCCTGGCGGCGGCGACGGACAAAACCCAACGGCAGGAGGGTTAGGGCGGCCATTAAGAGGCAATCGACCTGGGGGAATCTCGTCAGAAGGCCCCCAAAGCCGTACGCCGATCAGACGTCGTAGGAGGCCACACCCCAAACGACTACCTCGATGGCTTCGGTCTCTTAAGTCTTCCGACATCCAAGGGAGTCCGGTTGACTCTATCAAGGAGGATATTCTAGCCGCGGTGGCCATGGGATCGATGGACCGGCTCAGCTCCGCGGTCATGAAGATTTTTCCCGACGAGCTCAAGGCATACTATGAACGGTTTAAGAACGACGATGCCGCCTTGAATGAGCAGCTCGATAACAACATGGTCCACGATGAACCTGATGATGATTTCAGCGATATGGGAGGCGACGATCCAGATGATATCGACGGTGACCATGGAGCCTATGATCCCAGCATAATAGATAGTCCAGAGTATGTGGCCCTCACACCCCCCTCCTCCCACAACGTCAGGCTAGTCGCCTGGGGATCCAGTGGACCCCATGTGTCCGACTGAAAGGAAGCCTTAGCCTGACAACCTCACGTGAATAACAAGCCGCTAACCTTGACGCTCGCAGGACACGAAGAATGCAGGCCAAGGGAAGGAGGGCGGCCATACTCCTGCAGCTCATGGACGTGCAGTATGAAGAGAGCTTCCAGGGCGCCGGGCCGACCGCGAACTTCACGCCGCTGATGGCGCCCCCGGGCCGGCGGTCCAAGTTCCGCAGCCCCGAGTGGGCCACCAACGCCCAGCACGTCCCGCCGCGGGCCCCCACCTACGTCACCGGCGTGACCGGCGTGGATGACTCCGATGATGATGACTCCGAGGACGAAGATGACGACCAGGAACCGCACTGGTCGTCGCCCTTAATTTGCTCCATGCCCATACGAATCTTGTGATCGGGTTAGGTATATCATAGACCGTTCCATGTCACGTGGGTGACAATTACCTGTCGCCACCATGTTGGCGAACGGCACGGGGAAAATTGTATATGAACTGTTAGGGTTTCTTGGGCTTGGAGCGATCTTTTCTTCAGCATGTATTAGATAGGACGTATTGAATCGAAGAAAACAGCACCGGGCCTTCATGTTGATATCCTGTTAGGATGAGTTTACAAGACTTTTCCCGCCGGCTTCATCGTTAGTATTCTCTGTGAAGATCGTAAGCTGATCGTAGAAGAATTGTTGACGTGATTAAGTCTTGAAGACCTCAACCGCTCAGCATGTCGCTAGAGCACTAGGCCCTTAAGGTTTCGAGGGTTTGTGTTCACCCATTCTGTAATGATATATTTCTAGAATAAAATCGAATAAAGCTGCAAGCAAAAAAAGGTGCGAGGTTCGAACCTAAGGCATCCAAAATTTAGCTGATATCTAATGTTGAATTAGGCGGTACCTAGACTGTTCATCTCCGCTGGTGGCCAACTAATCCCATATCCAGCTAATTAGCCGAATCCAGCCCCTTTTCTTCGCTGGAGGCTCGCCTAAAAGCTGCTCGGCCTGATCAAAAGCCTCATCGAGAGGTATACTGGACAGCGACACCGCCTTGGTTTTCTTGACGAATTTCCATATCAAGTACGCCGATAGCACAAGTGGGATATCCCTATGTCACTATTAGCAGTTTTCGCAAACGAAAACAGTCACCACGGAGGCTTACAAATATGACGATACGAAGGCGCTCGCATCCCAGTTACCTTTGGTGAATACTTCATACCCGCCAGTCAGGAGGATAAGTAGGCACATGAACAGCCCGGCGTATGAACTGTAGACTTGGGTGACCGAGTCAGCACAACAGAGATACTTAAAAGACTCCCATGTGAATTTCAACTTACGAGTCCACCAGTTATACCAAGGAAGTCGGGATCCGGGAATATTCTGCTTCCTCATTGCGAGCCTCAGACGGATGTGGTTGAGGAGGATGACTGACCACGACACCAGGACGCCGGCGGCCGTCAGGCTCACCAGCCACCAGAAGACGGTCAGGGCGCCGTTCGACAGGCTCATGAAGCTGAGGAGCATGAGGGCGGCGAAGAGGAAGACGCACGCGTACGGCGTGCCCCAGCTCGTCGTGCGCAGGAAGACCCCCGGGGCCTGGCCCTTGAGGGCCAGGCCGTACAGCACGCGCGTTCCCGACAGCAGGCTCTGGTTCGAGGCGGACCAGGCCGACGTGACGACGACGGCGTTGACGACGGACGGGATGGCCGGGATGCCGGCGGCCGACGCGGCGATGACGAAGGGGCTCTGCGCCGCCGACCCGGACGCGTCGTCGAGCCGCGGGTCATCGCTCGCCACCAGCATGCCGACGACGAGGATGGCGAGCATGTAGAAGACGACGATGCGGACGAAGACGCGCTTGCAGGCGGCCGGGATGGCGCGCCGCGGGTCCTCCGTCTCGGCGGCCGCCATGGCGAGCGACTCGACGCCGGCGAACGAGAAGACGGCGCCCGTCATGACGCTCCAGTAGCCGAGGAAGCGGCCGAGGGCGCCCGTGGCGATGTTCTCGACGAAGGGGCCCGGGCGCTGCCAGTAGGCGAACCCGAGGCGCGGGGTGCCCGGGACGCCGCCGAGGTCGATGACGAGGCCGAGGACGATGAGGAAGACGACGAGCAGGATCTTGAGGGCGGCGAAGAGGAACTCGACCTCGCCGAAGACGCGGACGAGGGCGAAGCCGACGGCGACGGTCAGGAGCACGAAGACGACGATGAGGGCGGCCGGGGGCACGCCCGTGTCCCAGAACTCGAACAGCACGCAGATGGCCGTGATCTCGGACGGGATCGACAGCGCGTTGCCGTAGACCAGGTTCCAGCCGACGGCGAAGCCCAGCGCCGGGTCGACGAGGAACTCGACGTGGCGCACGAAGCTGCCGGTCACGGGCAGCAGCGCCGACACCTCGCCGAGCGCCAGCTGCACGGCGCAGACGACGAGCCCGACCGTCGCGTACCCCAGCAGCGCGCCCAGCGGCCCGCCCTTCTGCACGGCGCCGCCGAGGCCCAGGAACAGGCCCGTGCCGATGGCGCCCGCGATGCCGAGCATCGACAGGTGGCGCTGCGCCAGCCCGCGCCGGAGGTCGCGGTCCTCGGTCGCGGTGACGAGGTCGCCGCTGCTGGGGCGGCGGCGGCCGGGTTCTGCTGCTGCTGCTGCTGCTGCGGCGGCGGCATTGCGGGAAGAGGAGCTGTTGTTGGTGAACGTCCCATAGCCGGACTCGTCATCGACATCGTAGGGGTAGACAGCGCTGACGCCGGGCTGTTTCGGGCTGCTGCCGGTCATCTCGCTGGTGTGCTGCTGCTGAAATGGGGGCTCCACATATCTTGGCTCATCCGAGAAAAGACGAACGCACTACGAATAGTCGATCTTGAACATTGGACTTGGAGATACGGTCATTAGATGAATAGTTTAGGTTCCTGATTAGCTTTTATGGATTATGCGGTCTATCTCTGACAATAATTCAGCTGATATCGCCATGGTGAGGCTGAATGGCGCAACCTTTTGGATCCATTAATAGGGGGCCCGAGACATGCATATGGACTACCTACCTAAGGTATATCTTGTCATCTTTCTTTCGTCTTTAACGATATCAACAGTATCGTTGTAACCAAGCATATGTATATGCCTCGGTTACCCAGGTAAACCGATAAACGGTATAGGTACTTCACTACAAGGTACGTATCGACATCTTGCGCACGGACCAAACGCGTCACTTCGTGACTTTCTCTTCACCCACACACCCTTTTCTAAGCTGAGAAGGGACGAGCCGGTCCTCACTGGACGTGAAGAAGAGTCATTCATCTTGGCATCCTGGAGAGGGCGCCTCTTGAGGACTCTGCCAACACGTTTTTAAGACTGTTTGTATTTGTGTTAATTCAGCCTTGATTTGGTGATTTTTGACAAGTGTTTAACCTGCCATCCGGCACAGACCAGTGACAGAAAGACATGGAACACGGTGGCAACTCTCCTTAACGACACCTCAGCACTTCAGTCAGTACCCATACCTACCTCAGGAAGGACGCAACAACAAGGGTGGGTGGTCGGCTCAGTTACCGGACACACCAACCGTCGGATGACAGTTCATCAGCTCAACAGCTCCTTGAGGGCTTTCTCTTCCATCATCCCATGCATAAGGACCAGCTGCCGCTAGGTTCATATTCGGACGGGACATCAGCTTCCTCATGCCACTCTCCTCCACATCGACACATGGCTGCCATCAAGCCAACGCAATTCTGATCATCTAATCCGAAGACTTGGACTTGGACGAGCACGAGATATTTTTGGACTCGGGACGCACTTAAAATGGATTTCGAGGAAGAAGTGTCAAAGGCCAACGACCAGTCCACCTCAGACGTTGGTACGGATGAGGGCGACGTACAAAGCATCAGCATTTCCTCCAGGACCAACACGATGTCCGTCGCCGATTCTAGAGGCCCGGCGGATTCTCGGGAGGACATGGAAGAGCACCGTATCATGATGCTTGCTAGCCTGCTTGAAGACCACCTCCGCATCCGCGCTGCTGAGTACCTCAACAGCAATGATCCGGGAAAGAACTACACAAGGTCCTCGCAAGAGGTCCAGCCCATGGCCCGCCAGCTCTTCCACCAGGCGGGCCAGGCTCTCACCTCGAGGGGCTTGCTGCCTGCCTTCGCTACCTCAGACAATGCCCAGAATTCACGTCTTCAATACCTCGCCGGCCTGGACAACTTGATGGCAAGCTCTCAGATACCTGCGCCGAATCTGTTCAACCAGATGCAGGAGGTGGTGGTCAAGACATCCCGAATGGATCTGCTTCCACACCCAGCCAACGACTTGCAGCTTACCATTCAAGCACCGCGCACGCAGAGTCACTACCAGTCCTCGTTCAGGGAGATCGCCCTACTCGGCAAGGGTGGCTTTGGGAAGGTCTACCGATGCTATAACCCCCTCGACCAGAAGCAGTATGCTGTGAAGAAGATTCCCCTCTCGCCTAAGCTTGGAAAGCAGATGAACGATGGCCAGCATGAGGAACTGCATCATGTCCTGCGAGAGGTCAAGGCCCTCGCCGAATTGGACCACCCTAATATCGTCCGTTATCATGCCACTTGGTTTGAAGAGCCACAGCAAATGCCTCAAGGAACGGGTAGAAACAGTAAGTCTAGTTCTATTGTTTTATCTTTATTTCTCTTCCTCCCCGTTCTACCCCATAACATTTTTAAATATACTATCCCTGAAACTCCGACAAAGAGTACACGCTTATGTAATCATCAATACCCCTACCATTTCCCGTACCTATGGTTGGCCTACGACTGGTGTTTATTGTCTACTTGGTCAAACACATGCCCAATCATCCGGCCAAGGCTAGGGGCTTTGGAGGTCTCGAGTGAACACCCTCGCTAACATGTTTTACAAGGTCAAGGCATGTCATCGCATTCTGGCTCACGTCAACGTCAACAATTACTGCTTGACAGCCGCGCGTTTGCAGAAAAACTCGAGAAACCAGCCGAATCAGCAGAGCCATCGGCAAGTGGCGGGATCGTGTTTGCAGAAGACACACCCTCGAAGGACGGGAGCGACGGAGGTATCGTATTCGCAGAAGACTCTCAAGCCCCGGGCGGTGTTGATAGGGATAATATGGCGGAAAGCGGTCGCGGATGGTCCGCCCACCCCCCACGCCAGAATCCCACTGCATCACAGTACATGTCCACAACTACGGGCTCCGACTCTACTGGCGACGACTTATTCACAGACGGAAAAGGTCACTCTAAGAGCATCAGCAGACGCCACACTGCCGTGGAGTCGAACGGTTATGTGTTATATATCCAGATGTCGGTGTACCCCATGACGCTCGCACACTACCTATCCCTCTCCTCTTCCACGAACCCGGCGACCGCACCGCGCCACTGCTTCCACCTGCTGCCCACGCTGCGCCTCCTTCTGGCCATCCTCGCGGGCCTGCAGTACATCCACTCGAAAGGGTTCATCCACCGCGACATCAAGCCGGGCAACATCTTCCTCTCGGCGCCCGAGTCCGTCTTCCAGAGCAGCACCAGCAGCGGCGGAAGCGCCAGCAGCAGCGGGTACTGCGACCTCTCGTGCACGACTTGCCCACCTTCTGAAGGTGCGGTGGTGGTGACGCGCTGGCTGAACCCGCGCATCGGCGACTTCGGCCTCGTGGCCGAGCTCGCGCGCGGCGAGATCGAGCCGCTGGAGCCCTACGCGGGCGGCCAGGACGATTCCGAACCGGATCACAGCCATCACGAACCTCATCGCTCGTACAAGCCCGTCGGAACGGCGTACTACCGCCCACCAATACCGAAGAAGGGGAAGGGCAAGGGCAAGGAGCCGGCGCACGACGAGAAGACGGACATCTTCGCGCTCGGCGTCGTCTTCGTCGAGATGCTGTGCGCGTGCGGCACGGCCATGGAGCGCGTCGACATCTTCAAGGGCCTGCAGGAGGGCGTCGTCCCCGCGCGCGTCGGCGCCGGCGTGAAAAATGAGGGGTACGGCCCGGATGTGCTTCGCCGCGTGCTCGAGTTGGCGGGGGGCATGGTACACCCCGAGGCCCGCGAGAGGTTCTCGGGAGGGCAGGTCGAGGAGGTTGTGAGGGATGTTATTGGGATGTGTGCAAAGTAGGAGTTAGGGAGGTAAGGATGGACGGAAAGGGATTGGGGAAGCAGGATGGACTAGGGAAGCAGGATTGACAAGGGATGTATGATGGTTCAGGGATATGATGGAATAGGGATATGGTGGACTAGGGACGTGATGGAATAGGGATGTGATGGAGTATGGATGTGATGGACTACGGATGAAGGATGGACTAGGGAAATAGGGTTATCGTCTCTGTGGCCTTGTGAGATGGGATGAGGATATCGACACGGATCTTGTGGTTGGGCGTGACCACTCCACTCTTGACCTACCTAGCTAGGGACTTGAGCTAAGCTGGCTACGGGGCTGTTGCACGGATGTGTTCGAGTTGTCAGGGTCGTCAGTCATAACATTCATAGCCGAACAGCTACAAGCACTAATAACTCAATGCGAACAAAAAAGTCAAAGTTCAAGTTATCTCGCTCTTGTCGGCACGTTGTATTCATGTGGACGTGATGGGCTACTTAGAGATGAGCCATAGGGCGAAGAACCGTCCAGCGCTGATAGGTGTCGATCCCATCTCACCTTACGCGTCTACCCCATTCTAGTCTCACGTCACATGCTATCCCGGGTCATTGATACATACGTAGCTCTTAGTAATAATTTGTTGATACGCAATCACCAAGACACAAGTTCATGGGCGGTTTTAAGGAGTGCTACGGTATCGAGGTCCACGGTCACAGAAAACTTAGAAGTTCGTATTCAAAGAGGTATGGAATTGTTCTATATATACGTGTAGGGTATAGAACATCTCTCCACCGTGTCTGGCAACGGGCTTGTATAGGACCTCCGGGCTCGGAATAGCTGGAATCAGTCGGCATTCGCGGCTATCAAGCTCTGTATGAGGTGTGTGTACGTAGTCTGGTGTGTGTACGTAGTCTGGTGTGTACGTAGTCTGGTGTGTGTGTGTGTGTGTGAGAGAGAGAGAGAGAGAGAGGGTGTAAGTGTGTGTATGAGTGTGTGTGTATGAGTGTGTGTGTATGTGCATGTGTGTATGTGTATGTGTGTGTGTGTGGACGTAGTGTGAGTCCACACATGAGGAACACACCCAGAGGGGCGTGTAAATGCCCCCCCTGGGTAGTGACCACGGAGAACTGACGACCGGGCACCCCAAGGGTGAACCCGGTCAGGAGCTGGGCGAGGTAGGTGATGCGCTCAAGCTGGTGGACTACCAACGCGAGTTGGGTGCCGTCCACCTCGAGGTGGAGCGCATCGCCTACCTCGCCCAGCGGCCGGTGATGGCCCAACACTCCCCCTCCGTGTATGAGGAGGAGGGAGGGAGTAGACGGTGTTGGCGCCACCGGGGTAGGCAGGCCGCGACATATGCCATTGGGTTAGAGTTGACGGTCCCGGTGGATTGCCTGCGTGCAGATGGGATTACGGGAATTATGTCGGATTGTAGAAGTCGCAGGCAATCCCCCGGGACCCCCCTTTAGGTGGACCAAGGACATGGTCCACACACGCTGGGGAAGGATGGTTGTGGTGGCCTAGGAGCGACCGTTCATCACAGCGGGAAATGGTATCCCATGTGTTCGTTTGGCGAACACCCTTTCTACCCCGGTAAAAGGGCCCTTTGTACAGCCAATCCAAGGATAGACAGGTCCACGCCGAATCGCCGTGGGCGACCTCGCCCCGACGCGCAAGAACGATGATGTCCGCAGGTGGTATAGGTGGAAAAGTGCGTTCTGACACACGGGGGGGCCGGGCCACATGGCGAATCATGGTGAAGGTGCCTGGCCCGTGTGTCAGAACGCACCGCGTACCCGATCAACAGTCCTAGTGGTAGCACTGTTGACAGTGCGGTTGACAGACTTTTGATCATCATCATGGGTATTTGTGAACATTCCCCAGTGTTGGGGGAAATAGCCTGACTCTTCACACCAGACCCGCAGCTCAACCGCCCCCCACCCACCGCCGGTCTCACGCGCCGGCGCAGCTCCGGCTGAGCGGGGCCACCCGCCGGTGTTGCTGGCGAACCATGGTGGTTAAGGTAGGGGGGGGGGGGGGGGGNATGTGTTGTTTGTTGTGGGACGAGATGCAGTGGCTCGTGTGGTGAGCCACCGCATCTCGTCCCACGGGCCGTAACCGGTCGACGGGCGTTCTGTCGACCAGTATGCGACCCCCTCGTGCTCGAGGACGCCCTCGAACGCAAGTGGGATTTGCGTCCGAGGGGGGTTTGTGGAGAGGGAATGAGGGGAGAAGCTCGAGTCTGAGCTCCCGCGGGAGGGGGAAGTGGGGAGGGCGCCTAATGCGTCATCCCCCATAGTCTCCCACCCATCCCGAGCCCGCTCGCGGCAGGGCACCGGTGTTAAGCTTGTTCGGGCCCTCGCCCGAGGCGAGATGCGGCTGGTGGTTAGTGTGCCGCGACTCATCTGTCGCGGCTCGAACGCCAGCTTCAGGGGAAGACGGTAACGCCTGAGGCGGTCCAAGCTCTTGACGAGGAGGGCCCGCTTCAAGTCCCAATTCCGCGCTTTGGGATCTTCTCGAGATCCCGCGCGCCAGGGCACCGGCTGAGAGCTCGCTGGGGAGTCCCCCCTGGTGCGTGGTCTTCAATGGGGGGGGGGCCCTCGTGTACCAGAGTGTGGTCAGGTACACGAGCCCCCTCTCCCCCAAACCGTATCTTGGGGTGAGATCCCTCTGCTAGGTACACCCCGTCTCACGAGATCCGCCGGTCTGAATGAGATCACGGGTGTGTTGGTACACCCGAGGCGTATCCCAGGTGTACCGTCCCCACAGTCTCACGCTTGAGTTTCGCGTATGGGGCCCGCGTACGGGACATCCCCCATAGGTAGTCATCCCTGCCTACGACCATAGTTGGGGGAGGCCCGTTTCGGTCTGTAGGGATCCTTGGCGGCTGGTTTGCGGCGCCGCCGGGGAGGGCAGGGGGCGTCCTCCCGACCTGATTTGACCCTCTATGGGAGAGTTGGTTGTTGTTGTTTCCATCGTACAGAACGTGGATGGCGCCGAACGTCTGATCCGACGCATTCTGGGCGTTGTGTGGGAGAGCGTGGATAGACTCGTTCTGTAGCGGGCCACCGAACGAGTTTACCGGGCCGGAGGGAGTGCCGAGTGGGACAGGAGGTCCCGATCCCCCATGGGTCGCGAGGGGACCTCCAGGGCTATTGGGGCCCCTGTTAGCTGCGAAGCAAAGAGCTGATGGTGTTGACATGGTAGTATCTTGCATTCAACAAGCAACCTACTCCTCATAACCATAGTCCCATGTTGAAAAGTGGGGATGGAGTGATGCGGTGTTGCTCTAGTGGTTACAGCAATTTCACCGCCTAGGCAATCGAGGTTTGTGTTGGCCTCAGGGGCCCTGCAATGTTGAAGATACCACGGCACGCATCATACACGGGCACGTGCGTGCCGTGGAGTGGCTGAGCGCATCGTCTGCTCTCAGCGTCGACAGACAGAAATGGCGAGATTAGCCGAACCGTCGGCACGACTCTCTGGTCTGCGTCAAGCGGCGAGTCCATAGGGTTGTGGACCAGTGCGGGGTCCACGAGGTGTGGCAGCGGGAGGGTTTCGTTAAATGAGCCAAAGTAAGAAATCCAAGAAACCCCAGACTCTCTAACACCCCCGATCCTAACCAACCGTGCGCTAACCCCTCTCCTCCGGCTCTCGTTGTTTGTCTTGCTTGCGTGAAGGGTAGGAGAGCTGGGGAGAGGGACGAGCGGTCTCGGGTTCCTTTATGTCCTGGATCGGCCGGTCACACCGCCGGGCCGGACAGATGCTCTTGACGAAGATGGTCCGGTGATGCCACCCATCACGTGGACCGACAGGGTCCACGGGGTGCGACGTCGAAAGGGGAAGTTGAAACGTTTCATAGACGAACTGGATAGTGTGGGAAGGCGCACACACTAAGACACCAGTAGAAACAAGGAAGTGGGAGTTCCAAAGTTTTGACGTTTTTTAGTCGAAAGTGGGAGCGAGGTCAAGGCATACTGCCGACCTCGCGAGGATTTGACATTGCTTGCGCCGATGAGGCAGGCGGCTATAGGGTGAGATGGGGAGATGGTGTTGGGCGTTCCACAGTCACCAGCAATAACGTATCAACAGTCCCCCACCACATAGTGTGCAGCAGAGGACTGAATCCCCTGCGCAGCAGAGGACTGAATCCTCTATGCAGCAGAGGACTGAATGAGGTAGGTTCAGCGGCATAAGGTTCTCTTGGGATGAATGCATCCCAAAGACCAAGGTAAAGTGAATAGAGCAAGTAAAGCTGGCATCTTCTTAGTCCAACTGGTTCGACTAACGAACGTTTCGCCGTTCCACCTTCCATTCAGTGTCGCACCCTGTGGACTGGAAGGGTCAGTCCACATGACTCCCAGGATGTCTTGCTCATGGGATAGTTGACAAGAGTTGAGTATATGTTGGAAAAGGAAGGGCACGTCATGCCCCATCCAACCGGAGGAGCTAACGTTCGGGAAGCCATCTTTGGGAGGAACCAATCCTCTTCAATCCTCTTGCCATTTTCTGTGTGTAACAAGTTGTTGGTGGGATGACCATAATTTCTTGCGCGATGAACTGCGCACCCGGTGTTGTGATGCGTTGTGTGTGTGCGTGGCGCGGGCCAGGATTCACGCCCGGGTTCGAGCTTTGTCTCCCGCGCCCATACAACAACCCATACGCCGACGTACACCACACCCGAATCCAACGGCCTCGCGCAGGCGGAAGAGCAAGGTCGTGAATATGAACAGTATAGACGACAACAACGGAGACAACAACGGCCCGTGACCTGGGCCTCCTCGTACCGCGCTTCGCCTTTCCCAAATCGGTGGTCCCTAGGGTCGTGGACCACCAGATTCATGTCAAATTGAGTTTTAAGGAAGCGAGGAATCCAGATGGAAGCGAAGAGTCCATCTGGATCCATCTGGATTCCTCGCCGTCCATGACCTCGGCTCTTGGTGCTGTTGCTCACAATGAGGAGCTCATTCGATCTCCAAAGTCTGCCACTTTCGGGGGTTCCCGTGCCAGAACACGAACCGAATGCCCCGCTACTGTCGGGCCTCTCCACACCCGACGATGTCGGAAACGCTGAAGTCGTCCTTCCCGGCGACGGTGTTGTTGGCGATCAATGTGACGCCGTCCAACGGCCCAATAACAACGACACATAAGGCGGTGCTCGTATAGGGGGCCTCACCATTCGGTCAGCCTCACCATTCTGGTAAGGGAAAGACGGGTAAGGGAGAGACGAGTAAGGGAAAGACGTGTGGAAACGGGAATGGAAAGACGAGTCAACCTTCCCATCTCTCGACTCCCACGGCCGCAGTGTTGCTTGACCTCTCGTTCTCGGCCCCGCGCCCCCGGTTGTGGGTTTGGGGATTGGGGGGCGCCTGGTGATCGCATGTTAGTCTCACGTCCCTTCGAGTGCGTATTAGACATGGAAGTACTCACGGCGCCTAACCTTGGCAGCTGATCCGCCCCAGACCCCCATGCACGGGGACAGGAGGGGGGGTCAGACAGGGCGGACCAGCCGGGATCCACCAGCCGCACTCCGGTGGGAGGATGGGGCGTCGCCATTGATGCTGGGCGACGCCACGGTTCTCTCCCCCGTCGGTTCACCCACCCCGCCGGACATCATGGAGGTGTCGTTTGCCTCCCCCTTCTCTTCCTAGAGCTACGCGAGCTAAAGGAAGTTCCCTCGACACGGGTCTTCTGTCGCAATCCTTGAAGCAAGGAAGCGAGCAACCCCGGTACAGGGTTGATGGCCTTGAAGGGGTTGAGTTGAAGTTGACAGACAACACTAGAGCACGCACGGCCTCCTCAGTCTAAGCCGCCCCAGTAGGGCCAGCCTTAGTGGCCTTCTTCATCCGACCACCGCCCCCAATGGGACCAGCCTTAGTGGCCTCAAGGGTCCACTCCTCCCCAGTTGGTGCGTCCTGGGTGGTCGACGCCACCCGAGATGGCCTGGGCGCGATCGCGCCCGTCCACGGGCGCGTGGAACGTCCCATTCCTTGCGAACCTGGGACGTCCCCGTGAAGACGGGGCAACAGCGAGCCCGTCTAGGGCGACGTTCAGCTTTCTGCACGATTTAGTACCACCTGGTACGGACGCATTGGAACGTGCCGTACCACGTCCCAGCGACGACCTTCCCGTGTACGACCCGGGATCTGGGGCCCTTGCGGGGTAGGCACGGGGTGCCTTCTTGCATGTTGGGTAGGTAAAGTGAACAAAGGCAGTCACCAAGGATGTAAAGTCGAATAGAACTTTGGTGTTACCCACAGTCACAGTGTGTGGAGGGACTTGGAATATGGATGTGAAATCCAGGTGAGGAAGCTGGGTTGGTGACGTGGTTGGGACTGGGTAGTACTGTTGACAATCCTCGCCCCCCGAACCAGGGCGCTTGGTGATAGGTAGGCGTCGGGTTCAAGGCAGTCTGCAAGACCGCCTTGGACGATGGAGGCGCGGCTGGCTGGTTAGGCCCAGCAAGAAGTCGAGGGTCTATCATCGACGAGTCATGCATCGTCTCCACCAGTGGTGTTTCCGTCCTCGCAGATTTGAGGTATGCTCAGCCATATCCGCGAGGACGGAAAGCCCAGTGGTGTCGACCTCTCGAGGGAGCCCGGGGGGGGGGGGTGGGCGCGGGCTCTGCCCTCGAACCAGTGGGCCACGAGAGGAACGAGGGCGAGGAGCGCGGCTAAGGCAATGTGGACGCCGACTTGTATGGCGTCCACATGCACTCACCCACGGCGTGTCTTCTTGGCCATCATCATCACGGTGGTGGGTATCAAGAAGACACGCCGGTGGGGATTGATAGGGACAGTGGTGCCTAGACAATGAGAGTTAGCAACGTCTGTCGAGATGTCGCAGGTGAGTGAGGCGAAGATGAAACTTACGGTAAAAGAGGCTTCCCACCGACACACCAGGGTCGGTGGGAAGGGTGGGATAAGGTGGACAGCATCCCAGTTGGCTGGCTGGTTGGGTGAGGCCTGGGGGATCTTTGACAAACAAAGGAACTGTTAGCGTAGACTCTAGGGTTCACAGACAATAACATCACACAAGGGAAAATGTAAATAAAAAAAATTTTGCAAAGTGAAAATTTGACGAAGTGAAAATTACTTACCAGGATGACTGATTCACCACTCCAGTCCCAAGATGCCTTTGCACCGGCAATCTACCCCCCTTGTTGGCCAGACGATGTATGAGTCTACCCCCCTTGCTGGTGAGACGATGTATGGGAATCCCCCATCCAGCGTGCTTCTATCGAGGAAGCAGTGGACCGACCCTGTTATTGGCGCCAACACGGCAGCCACCTTGATCGGGTCCTCATGGTGAGGACCTGGTCAACAGGGGTGGCCATGTTGGCGAGGCTTTCGCGTGGGTGGAGTGGCCCTCTCCGTAAGGTCTTCAAGCGCCCTATTGTCCGTCTAGGTGGCGCGCTCTGGAGGAGTTGAGGAACTCGCCCCAGAGCCAGAGGTCGTGAGACGCGCCGGGTGAGGCCTAGATGACGTGGACATGGTTCTGGATGATGTTAGTTGACCGCGCCTTTGCTTGCGCATGACTGAACTCACATTGGTGTTTGGACTTACTGGTGTTGGAATGGTATTGATGAAGTTGAAGATGGTCTTTGGGCTTGAGTAATGGGAAGTGTATGTTATAATGGGCTTTGCTTGGATGTAAGTATGGGTGTGGGTGGGAGTGTGGGTGGGAGTATGGGTGACGCCGATGTGAAAAGATGATGTTGAAGGGAAGTGGAAGGAAGAGTTGAGTTGAGAGGTGGGCGGTCTGGTTTAAATAGTTAGAATTAGTGTCTGATCCCCCTGGGTGATCTGCGCAGACCGCGCCGTTGTACCAACGTACTCAGCGCCAACAAGGTACGAGAATACGTCAAAAAAACAAAATAATGGCGTAGAGGTTGAATACCTAGGTACACAGCAAACTGGTACTTCTGATTCAACGCTGGATTTACCTAGGTACCTAACAGGTAGGTATTTTCAACGCCTCACACATGACAGAGAATGGAATCACAGGCAACGAACGCCATGGTGTTAAGCCTTGTACAATGTCTACTTGCTTCAAGCTAATCGGCTATGGAGGCATCTACAACGCCATGCAGATACATCGTCACACTACATTATGGATGTGCTAAGCTAACTGAGATTTTCAACCTACATAGTTCCTAAATTATTCCTAGTAGCAACAATCCTTGCAATCTGTTGCATGTCTTTGGCTTTTTCTGTCAGGTCTCCAAGGAACTTGACAGGCTTGAATAGGCCTCTCGTTCTTGATGATGTGTCGTAACATTGTACACCTGTAAACCGCGAATGGTCAGTCCAACGACCTCAACTTCATCCTAGGGGATGGATGTGGATAAGTTGCTGGCCGCCTTTATAAATGTTAGAAGACTTGATAGACTGGGACTTGAATCATGATGCCTACGTCGACTTGCCGTAGGATTAAGCCCTGGATAGAGGGGCGAGAATCGCTAAATTGCTTCAACATTCTAAAGCCAATATGTCTAAGTAAGGCAAGGTAAATGCCAGTGTTCAGTGAACCTCCTCATTCCCTTTAGAACTTGATACATTTAGACAAGTATGCTGTGAATACATAATCTGCCAGGCCAGCAGTGTTCCCTCCGTCACCAAAGTCACCGACGTTTCTCTTTGATTCCAAATCCTCTCCATATGAATGTGTTATCTAAGGTGTGTTACCGAGGATTCAAAAAGAAAAAAGCAGCAATCAAGAGGACTATGTGATAAAGAAACAACCGTCTTGGAAGGAAGACGAGCCGTTCACGATTGCTTTGATGGACTTCTAGCAGCTTACTATATATTATAGTCATGAGATCTACATATCGTTGCCAACCCACCCGTTCTCTTCCGTAGCATCTAAACAGTCATTGTCGTTGTGTCGTCTTGCATCAGTAACGAGACCGCAGCAGGTCTCTGTCACAGGTTCAATTCTTGGACCCTGATAAGCTTGTTTCTGTATCCAGTCTTCATCCTGGTATCTAGTAAGATGAAAAGGAGAATCTGGAGACTTGGCGGGAATTGTGGGCAGAAGATGAGACTGCGTTCTAGGGAGTGTATTGACTCTCGATTATAGGTATAGTAATCTTCTGAGGAGATCATAGGTATCTATGACAACGTTTCTTCCAGCATATTGATCAGTCTCTGCTGCTTGTGCAACCATTCGTCTTAACATAGAAACATGTTACACTGATGATGTTAGAGTCACTCGAACGGGCTAGGAGACTGCCCGATACAAAAACAGCAACTCCAATGACTCGTGACAACTACCTACAGTGACTACTTAGGTACCTTTGAAAGGCACATCAGGTACCAAGGGCTATCAGCGATTGTACCTACACATGTACCTATTTTCCATGGGTTGAGAAGATGGAAGGTTCGGAACGCTTAATTGACAATACATTGATCGTTGTTTCCCTGTTAAAAAGTCTTTGGCGTTAGGAAAGTACGAACCGCTGAGCGACCGTTGATTAGATACAGCAAGTTCTGGTACCCACGGGTATGAGCTGTCGTCCTGTTACAAACCAACCTCTCATTCCTGACTCACATGACCTGGATTGCCAAGGTACCCTAATAGCTTGGCAAATCACGGTTTGCCAAGAGGTCTTAATAGCTTGGCAAACCGCCCCTGTTACTGAAAGGTATCAAGCCTTATAAAAGACTTCGTGACGCCGACCCCTTAGATAGTCTTTCTTTTAGCTAGTCAGCGATCAACCTAAATATTTAGGTACCCTTCAACGCCTTCTGTTATATCAAAATCAAGACCATTGTGGTGGCGGCTTCGTTACACGTCCCTTCCTTGCAGGGCCCGGGACGGGATCCCTGGTATCAGCACCGCGATAAGTACATATCGATATGTAGGTATGCGTATAATCTTCAAATCCATCATCGAAGGTTCTTCTTGGTCACTGAATATTTCTTCAGGCTGCAGGCACACTCTCTCTAACTGAGGTGGTCCGGGTCCGATAGGTTGCAAACGGAGACCGGGTACATACCTACATCCCTGGGGGTCTCCGACTTAGGCTCCAACCACCCAATAAGTATTCAACTGTGGGCATAGGTGCCTATATTTATCTACGAGACGCGTGCTGCAGTCACAGTTGCCGAAATTCGACCTTTGATCTTCACCTTCACTTCCATCTCGTACATCATAAGCCCGACCATGCGTGAGTGCGTCTCCTGCGGCCGTCCTATACGGCCAACCAGTACGCCAAGGGGGATGGCGTGTCGCGGTGCGCGGGCTGTGTCCATGGGCACCGCGCCGACGTCCCATCGGCCGGCGAATTTGACAGCGGCAGATACAACAACTCAGCGACTGCTACCATCCCGAACCATGAGCGCCGGCACCCGTTCGCCGCGGGCGCGTTCCGGTGGGTGGCCAAGGGGAGCTACAGCTCCGGCCCTCGCTTCGGCCAGGCCTGCGTGGTCAAGTGGTTCAAGACCGGCGCCGTCTTCGAGGCGGACTACTTCCTTCTCGACATCAAGGCCGTCGACAGGGCCCTGGAGATCGTCAACAGGTTCAACGAGCTCAGCGTGGTCAACAAATCGGTCAAGGTCAACGTGCCCGCCGTGTGGCAGTTCGAGCAATCCTCCGAGAGTTGGGCGGGGCAAAAGGTGCTCTGCGAGCCCTTCATCCAGAACTACCAGAAGTTCAACAGCAACACCGGCTGGAGCGACGACCCCCGGGCGTGGGGGGAGGTGATGCAGGCGCTCAGCCACTTCAGCTACCACGTGTCGGGCGGGCAGTTCGTGCTGTGCGACCTGCAGGGCGGCGTCTACCGGCACGAGGTGGTCATCTCGGACCCCGTCATCCTGTCGCGCAACCGCGACTACGGCGTGACCGACCTGGGCCCCCAGGGCATCAGCACCTTCTTCAGCCAGCACCGCTGCAACGACTTCTGCCGCCCCAACTGGACGCGGCCCGCGAACCCGCGCCAGTTCTTCCGCCCCGTCCCCGGCACCACCATGATGAGGCGCGCGGTGCCCACGCGGCAGTCGCGGCCCGACAGAACGTTTCTTCTTGCCTGAAGACTAAGTACCTGTGGTAGACCAAGTGGCTTTCGACATGCGGGCATGGCTTTCCTCGGAGCATGACTGTGGCGGGTCAGTGTTACATATCTAGATTGCACCTTGACAATCTAAGTCGATGATGGTGCATGTACCTAGAAGCATGGATAGATATATCAGCGCGGGTTTCCAGGTCCGTGGCTACGTAACTACAAAAGACCAAAGACATACACCGTCCTCTATCAGACCCCAGCGCTAACTCCGTGCCACGTTGAGCTAGCCATCCCTATTTCCTCAGGCGTAACACCGCCTGGTCTCTAAAGCCCCCCCGGCGCTTAAGGGGAGGGGGCCTCGAGAGCGCTCATGCTCAACACGGCTAGGGAGCCCCACTCGGGGCCTTTAAAACGTAGCTGGCCGTATCGGCCACGGGGGACCGCGGTACTAACTGTGATGACTGTAGTTTCGGGCCGGTAATAAGGGCGAGTACTACTGGACAACGGATGATGCTCCAACCAGGTCTTAGCTACCCTCATGCCTCGAACTAGCGAAGCGAGCACCCGAAATAAGCATATGTACCCTGACTGACTGACTGACGTCTATAATAATAATAGATATATTACTATAAAAA
The DNA here is from genome assembly GCA_000966885.1 of Xylaria sp. JS573. Taxonomy (NCBI): domain Eukaryota; kingdom Fungi; phylum Ascomycota; class Sordariomycetes; order Xylariales; family Xylariaceae; genus Xylaria; species Xylaria sp. JS573. Next base: position 386,335 of record JWIU01000031.1, on the reverse strand, counting down.
ACACCCCCCCTTCAAAGATCTTCGTCAGCCTGCCTTCTCGCCCCATCAACTCTCTCCAACTCCGACACTTCGCTCGCTCGCTCGGTAAGGGGGTATGTGGTATGGTATGGTATGGTATGTAGATAACGTAACTAAGTAGGTAGGTAGGTAGGTAGGTAGGTAGGTAGGTATATAAGGAAGATGCCTAAGTAGGAAAGGCAAGTTGTATGTACGTAGATAGGTTATGCAAAAGACAAAAAAAACCAAAAACAAAAACCAGTAGGAAGGATAAACAGCAACAGCAGCAGCAGCAGCAGCGCTAGAGTATCGTGGATGATGAACACTGTGTGTGTCGTGGGTAAAAGGTATATGGAAGTAATAGTATCTCTCTCCACATCCCGCCTCTCCCACCATCCCAACCATCATCCATCATCCGTCGATTGGTTGAACAGATAGATAGATAGATAGATAGATAGATCGACCAACAAACAGATGAAAGCCAAATAAAGATAAAATAAAATGTGGGAAGGAAACGAGGCCGTGGATAGTAGACAATCCAAGTACCACACATTATCGTTAGCCAAAACAAACAGACAAGACAAAACAGAACAAAATAACCAAATAACCAAAAAAATGCCTCCCTCCCGCTTTTCTTTTCCTCCATTCGGATTGTTGTCGGATCCAGGTTAGATGAGATAATAAGCGCAAAGGAAAAACACGCTTTCCAAAACAGACAGGCTTTCCCCGCCGCCCCCGACAATGCTCTCTTCCCGCGGAGGTCCGGGCGAAAATAAAAGGCAAACGCACACCCGCCCGCCCGTCCGCCCACACCCGACCCGTCCTAGCCGCGACATACCGTCTGCGCGTATCCTCCCTCCACATAATATGCTTTATTCTTGTATGCATGTATGCTCTGCTCACTCCCCGCTTTGTTCACTCGCCCCTAGTCTCACCCACTCCCGGTCTCACTAACTCGCTCCCTCTCCCCACCCCTAGTCTCACTCACTCACCCCCACCCCTAGTATCACTCACTCCCAGTCCCCGAACTCGCCCGCCAGGTACGGGTTCCACTCCTGGCCGGGGTACGACGTGGCGCTCATGACGGGCACGCCGTCGTCGTCATCATCATTCACCGCCGCCAGCTCCACCGGCTGGTCCACCAGGATCTTCTCCTCGGGCTCCGTCGCGCTGCCGCTGACCTGGGGATGAGGAGGCTGCTGCTGCTGCTGTTCCGCGTGCGCGTTCGCGTCCGCCGCGACGGCATTCTCCGCGTCCGGCCTAGACCGCTGTCCCGCTGCGTCGTCGTGTCCGGATCCGCGTTGTCCGGGTTGTTCGGGCTCGACTATACGCTCGCTGTAGCCTAGGCCCCGGTCCAGCTCCCGCTCCGTCCCCGCGTCGATCGCAAGCCCCACGCCGGCCGCACCACCAGCCGCAGCCGCAGCCGCAGCCGCAGCCGCGCCGACAACAGCGGCGCCGTTCAGGCTCCCCGCGCGGCTCAGATCCGCGCCCGCGTACTTGGTGTTATCGCTCTCGTGCTCGTGGTGGTGTTCGCGGTCGTGGCGGTGGTGATCGACATCGGGACTGGCTCCGGCTCTGTGCCCAGGTCCGGCTGCGGCTCCGGCTCCGGGTCCGAATCTGGGACTGGGACTAGCGGCGGCGACGGCGGCGGTAGCGGTGCTGATCATCCTCGGCGTAGCGTCGTAGATATCATCGTCGTCGTCGTCGTCGTCATCGATCGCACCATTCTTATTATCCCTCCTCCCGAGGTCGTTGGCGCGCTCGACGTTGACCTGCAGGCTGTTGCTCGAGACCTGGTGGTGGAAGGGTTGGGGCGGGGCCGCGCCGGGCGGCAGCGGCGGCTCGGGACTTACGGTCATGTTGCGGAGATCGTTGCGGAGATCGTGGTTATGGTTATGGTACGGGTGATGGTGGTTGTTGACGTTGACGATCTCGGCGCTGAACGACTTGGTCCGGGACGGCTCGTCGCCGATGGACATCTTGCTGACGAGGCGGGCGGCGCTATTCGACGATGACGAATTTCCTGCTCCTGCTCCTGCTCCTGCTGCTCCTGTCGGTCCTGGTGAGGGGGCTGCTGGCGGGGTAGTAGAAACCTGGTTAGCGTCCTCTGCTGCTGATGCTGATACTGATGGTGATGATGATTCAGATGGTGCGATGCGCACGTGCTTGGGTTTGTTGCTGGGAGGTGATGACGACAACGCAGGGGGTGGAAGTCCTGGCAGCTTCTTGGAGGGTGGTGGGTTGGTTGGAGGGGGCACGAGGGAGGGTCCAGTTTCATTACCATTTCGCGGGAACGCAAACTGCAGCGTCTGCGGGCGCGGCTGCTGCTGCTGCTGGCGCGTGTTCGTATTCATGGCGGCAGCGATGTGCTGGGGTTGCGGCTTCTTCCCATCATTGGCATTGGCGTGGTTCTTGTTAGGGGGTGTCACGCTTAGGTCGCGCTCGGCCTGGATGTTGTTAGGACGGGAGGGTTGCCTGTGCCTCGGCTCTGGACTACTAGATGGGGCTGGTGCTACGAGGGCCGCCTGTTGAGGTTCCCGGGATCCTTGGTCCTGGGACGGCCGTACCGGTACCTGTTGAGTGAGAGTGTCGCGGGGATCGAATTGGAAGCCGTCCGGCGTCTTCTGGGGAGGCGGGGTGGGCGTCATATCCAAGAAAGTGCGTCGATCGTCCTCCACCGGCTTTTCGGGCTGGTGCTGGTCCTGCGATTGTCGGAGTGGTGGGCTTGCATTCGGTGCCAAGGCAGTATCTTGGCTCGACTGTGACGGAATGGATGGTTGGCCGTATGGAGATACGGATTGTGGCGGTGATACCATGCGGGGATCCCATTGCTGAGCGGGAAGACCCGGTGGCGGCACGGCAACACCTGGCGGCGGCACCATACTTTGATATTGATGCAGCGCATTGGGTGCCGGTGGTATCGCGCGTCCTACATTATACGGCGAAGGAGCCATCATGCCAGCGTTGCCGTACCCGTGCACAGCCTCGTAGCCACGGGGGATAGGCACCTCGTCGTACTGAGGCTCGAGGGGCTTCCCAGATGCGCGCCGCTGCTGGATCGGCACCAGCTGTCGCGGCGGACCTTGCATCTGCGGTTGACCGTGGCCGGCTTGCGCCTGGGGCGGTGGCATCGGGCCGAGACCCCCCTGCATCATCGGAGGCAGCATCTGACCGCGACCGGCTTGCATTTGGGGCGGTGGCATCTGGCCCCGACCTTGGTTCGGCGCGTAGAAGCCGTGTGGTGGATGGCCGGACATCGCCGGATGAAGGGGCATGCCAGGCTGCGGCTGCGGCATGGGCTGGCCCGGATGTTGAGGGCGCACCATCGTGGGCTGAGGCTGAGATGTCTGCTTGCCGGGCGAGGGTCGCTGCTGCTGCTGCGGACGTGGTTCAGGTTGTTTAGAGCTTCGCTTAAATGCGCTAAATAGTTTAGATGCTTTGGCGGTCTTTTCTTTCGGTGTCTGCGCTTGATGAGAAGAAGCCTTGCCTTTGCTATCGCCTCCGAAAAACTTCGCTATCGTCCTCTGGTTCTCTTGCGCTGGGGCCGGGCTGCTCGGCTGCCTTGGTGGCTCTACTTCCATAGGCTGGGGTAGCGGCCCTATGAGCTGAGCCGCTTTAGGTGGTGGGTTTTGTGGCGGTGTATGTTGAGGGCCAGCACCAGACGGAGGGGGGCCGCGGCTAGGTCCGGCCTGCCCTGGTTGTGACGGCCCAGGCCGTCCCTGAGTATGACCCTGGGTCTGCTCGGGAATCTGTCGGTTTTGCGAGGGCGCAGAGTGTTGCGGAGGGAACTGTGCGCCGCCTGCGGGGCGAGGAGATGTCTGGTTAGGAGGTGGGAAGGAAGACTGGCGCACGTGTCCCAGCGCACCGAGGGTAGGACTCTGCTGACCGGAAGGTAGGCTGGAAATCCGTCGTCCATCGATTGCGGATAGAGGTGTAGCATCGGCGTCATCGGATTTCGTGGGCGACGTGGCCGCTGTTCCGTCTGTCTTCAGAAGACCCGAACCCACGGGCTTTCTGGTCGGCGTGTTCCGCGGGCCGGCCAACGGGTCACTGGCGTTCACCCGTTCCTGAGATGATTTATGGGCAAGTTGGTGCGCGTTCTGTCCAGGTACGTTGGATGCTGTAGGGCCCTCCGTGTTCTCCTTAGTTGTCGGCGTGCTCGCGGCATCTTGGCCAGCGGATGTCTGTGACCCTTGCTGGCCCGGCATCGGGGGCCGTGAATTGGCACCTTGTTGGACCAGCGAAGAAATCGTGATTTCCGAAGGCCTCCTCAACATGACTGCTCTGGCTGTCTGTGTACTTAGAACCGTCGGTGAGGTGATCTCGTCTCTCGCCTCAGGGGAGCCCGGCTGCTCGGGCATAGCGATCTGTTTGACTTGCTGCTGTCCTGGTGTGCTTGGCCGGCCAGGCTGTCCAGCATGTATGGGGTGCCGCCCATGAGGCGATGTCTGGCCAGGCTGCATGGGGAATTGCGATGGTCGTTGATCTGGAGAAGTTATCTGCTGCGGCGGCTGCTGTCTTGCGTCGGGCGACCTAGATGTTGGTTTGTTGAACAGACCGCCCAGAAATCCTGCACCGGGTCTCCTCCCACGATCATCCTCGTTCTGCGCATGTTGAGGTTGCGCAAGATGAGGAGGCCCACCGACAAGGCCTCGTCCCAGGCCACCGGGACCAGGTGGGGCTATGGAACCCGGCAGCCCTTGGTGAAATGCCGGATGATCCTGGCCTCTCTGAAGCCCCGGGGACATATGCGCCGCATCCTGCATCGAAGGCCTTGCGGAATGTGGAGAGCTGGGTTTTGCAGGCTGGTCTTCCCTTACGCCGTCCTTTGCGCTCCCAACCCCCCGGATCATTCCTTTGAGCTCGGACAGGCGCTTCTTAACCGGTGGAGTAGGTTCTCCGTTTCCGTCCTGGCGACTCAGGTTAGATTTTACCTTTGGGGCGTGACTCTGACCAGTCACGGCGCCGAACAACGAGCGCTTCTGCTGGAAACCCACCTCAGGCCCCGTGTTTCGACGATTGGCTAGGCCGAAGAAAGAACCGGAGCCTCGTTTGCCCTTGTCGCTATTTTGTTCGTCGCTGGTAACGCTCGAGACTGAAACCTCGTCAACTTGAACTGGTTGCCGTGATCGAGTCAGATGCTGCTGACTTGATTTCACTTTTACTGCTATGAAAAAAAATAACTTACCAACCATATCCTTAGCGAGAGGGTCCTGTCTCTGCCTTCCCGCGTTGTTCACTACTTCGTGAGTCTGGCTTCGGAAGAGAGGATGAGCTGCCTGTTGCGGGGGTAATGCTTGAGGCTGCCCAGGTCCATGCGGCGAGAACAGGCCAGGAAATCGCTGCGCCGAAACCGGCGGTATGCTATTACTATTGTTCCTGGGTCGGGAAGGCGGCTGTTGTTGCATTGGGCCCTGCGCTGGCGGCTGCGGCTGCGGCGGCGGCGGGGACGGCTCCTCGGTTTCCTTGTCGTGAGCCCAGTAGCCCGGTTCCTGCTGCGGAGGGCTATTCGTCGCGGCGCGGTTTCTATTATTCGCCCCGGGCCGCGTCCTGTTCGCCTGGATGAGAGGCTCGGTGAGATGCGACTCCTCCAACTTCCACTGGCCGCCGGGAGGAAATTTGTGAACCGGGTTGCCTCCCATCTGCGACATGAATCGATGGCCGGGGTTCATCGGTGGAACGCCAGACTGGCCAGGCATTTGCCCGAATTGGGCCTGCGGACCAACCGGGCCACCCCGGCCCATGAACATTTCCTGGTGTTGCTGCTGCATCTGTGCCATGTTGGAATGCTGTTGAATTCCATTGGGCTGGCCAGCAGTGTGCCCGCGAGGTTCCTGGGCTACGCCTCCAGCGAGAGCCGGGTGTTGCTGTTGGGCATATTGCTGATTGAATCCTTGTTGGGATGGCTGGCCGTAGAGGAGGCCGCCGTTTTCATCGTGCTGCTGCCCCGGGCCGGGCGCTTGTCCGTTGCCATTGTGGTAGCTCATCATCATATTCTCATGCACATGATCCTCTGGCGATGCGACAGCTGCGACTGGCGATGCGAAGACGGGCGATGAGACGACAGAATCGGCGTCTTCGTCCCCCTTGAGCCTCTTCGTCAGCAGCCCAAACGTCGAGGTTCGACGAATTGGTGGCAGTGGGACGAAGGAAGACGCCGAGGGCGAGGCTGGCGGCGGCGGCGGTGGCTGCTGGGTGGTGGTGGGATTATCAAAAACTGGAGCAGGGGCCCGGTCAGCCGCCATGGAAACTGTCATTATGTGAATATATGTGGGCGGGCGGTTGGTCAATTAGACTACTGGGATCTAAACGCGGTAGCTTTCGGAGATGTCACCTCGTCGCAAGCGCCCGAACACGATTGTCAGCGGTCAGATGGGGAGCAGCACATGCATTGTGCGCGGTCAGGAATCGACACGGAGCTGTGAGGCCGGCGAACTGATGCAATGCGGGCTAGCTTTACTACTACGTAGTGTCTAGCTCGCAGCCGTGTGTGCCCCTAGCGGCGGAGTGCCGGCGAACGGATCCCAAGTAGGCTGGGTACGTAGGTATATCTACTGTGTGTGTACTGATTGGCGCAGGGTGCGACACTCGACAATGGGACAATTGGCAATTGACAATTGACGGGCAGCGAACCGAGAGACTGACTTCGTCGCCGCGAGGATTACGGGGCCGCTGATATAGATATAGATAGATATACGGGCGTGTGAAAGAGCGTGTCTCGGAGCCAGGCGAGACTATCTGAGAACGGGGGGGACCACGGAGAGAGACGAGGGGCGGAAAGGACCTTACTAGCTAATGAGTGTTAGGATGGGCGGTGGCCAGCGAGAGAAATGCACCCCGTCGCGCAAGTTGGAGAAAGAGACCTGATAGGAGAGGTTACGGATGGGCGCAGATGACGGTGACGGCGATGGCGGGAACAGCGACGACGGCAACGATAGCAACCGGAGGAAAATCAAAGCAGCAGGGCGATATTTGAGGTGAGAACCGGTGGTGGTCAAAAGACGTGTTCGCGTCTTGCAGGAGAAAGCGGAATCTGAGATTGAGATTGCTGGGTCGCCTGGAAGGGCTGGGATGGGCTGGGACGGGATGGAACGAGGTGGGTTTTGGCTGGATCCGAATTTTTATTACTGGTACCTGGAAGCTGGAGCTGGAAAGCTGGGCTGCTGGGCTTGGCTTGGCTTGCCGACTGGGTCCTCTCTCTCTTTTGAAGGCTCACCCGACATGACACACAGCGTATGATACGAAGGACAAGAAGGAAGAGATAAAAAGAGGAACACAGCTGGCTGGTTTGCCACGCTCAGCTGCACTGGCAAGGCGGAAGCACGAAGAAGCCACTCGGGCATGTCCAACTAGCAGCAAGAGANGGGGGGGGGGGGGGGGGGGGGGGCCTTCGGTAGACTCCTACGGGTACGGGTTGGGGCGCGAACCCGATCAGCCAGAGCTTGCGGCTGCGGTGGCTGTGTTTGGTTTGGTGCATCGGTGCTACTACAACTACTAGGTAGCCGTCCTCTTGGGGCTGCGGGGTTGGAAGGCTTGAATGCTTGAATACATACTTAAAGTACCCAGCTCTCCGGCTAGAACTGATGAGGCGAGTAAAGTAAAGTAAATGAGAAGGAATATCGATGTGATGGATGTTGATAACCTCCCCCTGTCACCACGCGTAGGCACAGTTAAGTTGGTCGGGAAATAAGCGTTGCTGCTGATGGATGCCGTCATGGCCGTCTGTGCCCCTTGAGGATCAACCTTCCTTCACCTTCACCACTTATTAGAGCGCTGTTAGATGGCCGTTGCTACAGGCAGCCTTGATAACACCAACGTATTCATTCTTGAATGTGCTCACTACTAGGTATGTCTTGTCTGCAGCTAGTGATAGCCGAACAGCCCGAGTCTTCCCAGAAGAAACAAAAAAGACATGTCTATTAATATCTTCTAACAATCCCAAGTTGGATTAGAAGTGTACCAGAAACTTCAAGGTGCAGATATTCAAGCCTCGCCTACCCACGGCGACGTTGCAGCGCTAGTCAGTAGCGCGGACTGGGCAGATAGGGAATAGTGGAGTGGACAGCACGTGCGCTGAAGGCACCATAGTTTTGACCAAATTACCCAAGGAGACGTGCTGGGACGTGCTGGGACGTGCTGGGACATGCTGGGGCAGACATGGCATGCAGGACAGGCACGACGACGACGGTAGTAGGGCCGACGGGGTCGTCATAATGGCAGCCTATGAGCTGTGACAATACTAAGCAACATGTCTCGAGATATGGCTCGAGGTACGGTACACGCACACATATCGATCAATAAGTAGGTAGGTTATACGTAGGTAGTCGTTCTTGATTATGATGAAACCCCGCTCCAATACCTTGTACAGAACAGGCAGAACAGTTAGAAATTTGTTACACGAGTACGGCAACATCCTCGAAAGAAAAAAAAAAAACATCTCATCTTGCTATCGCTTTGCTGATCGGCGTCGGCGGTCAAAATGCGTATATCTGGGTGGTGATTTCAACTGAGAGAGCATGGGGACGTGGGACGTGTGATTGGCTCAACAACCCCTGTTGGCGAAGGATCCGCGTATTGCCCAATGAAAGCGAACAACAACCTTGGGGCGGCCACTTTGGGGCGAATTACTTCCATCCATAATCATTCCCTGTCCTTCGCCCTTCGATACATCATACATCCAAACCCTTGCCGGTCTCTCGTTATATTTCATCCTATCAAACCGGCTTCAGAATATACTCATGAGTCAGCTACCTCGTCAAGAGACAATTGGGAAAGACATGTGAAAACCCCAGTGCGAGAACACTTTTAGACAGCCGGCCCATTATCTGTGTGTGCCAGAGAGAGAGAAAGGGTGTGTGTGTGTATGTACCAATACCATGAGGAGAAATATGTATTCCCAATGGTTGTGGCACCGCGAATTACGCACGGCCGCTTGCCGTTGTGTCTTCGTCCTAGCGAAGAGGAAGAGGACGTTGAACGGAAAAGTTGTTAGAAAAATACCTTGTCGTTTGTCCCCCCTCGCAGTCTGTTCTTCCCCTTGGTGAACAACTTCATCCCCGACTTCACGCCCTTGTTGCCGAAGGCCCCCGCGGCGTGTAGGAGCTCCTTGCCCTTCGTTCCGACCTGGTTGCCACCGGAATTGAATCCGCTGCTGGCTTGTCCCGAAAACATCTGTTGCAGGTTGCCCGCTGATGCTCTCCTGTTCTGTCCCGCTGGCGCATTGGGACTACTAGCGTTAAGGTACTGTTGGTAGTAGGGCTGCTGGCCTGATGGTGTTGCGCCAGTTGGTGAATACTGGCCCTGGGCATCAGCATGCGCTCCCGTGCCTCCATGCTCGGGCTGACTTCTCATATGCACGAGCCAATTCGAAAGGCCCGACTCCATAGCGTAGAATTGAGTTCGCGTCTCGTCGAACTTGTGGATCCTCTCCTCGGTTGACCCAATATTAAGAATGTCTCTAAAAGACATGACCTTTGTTTCTGAAGTCACCTGAGCCGCTGGAGACAGGACGGTGGGTGATTCATCATGCCTGGATAAAGCAGGGTGTTGCTCATCAGACGAGTGTGATGTTGAGTGAATAAGAACTGCCTCCTTCTCCTCCGCAAGGGACAACTGCGACATCCTCTTATCCGCTACCACGGAAATGGGAGAAGGAGGCTCGAGCGCAATGGGTGATGTTTCTCCAGGAGCCCGCATGCTGAGCTGAGACACTTGATGAGAAATCATGCCGGGAGCATCGGCACGGGATTGAAAGATATTAGAGGTGGGAGAAAGTGACATCGGCCGATCAATAGGCCCTGGACTGTTAGTCTCTTGATTTCTTGCGCCCGGGCTGGATGGCAAGACAGTGTTGGTTGGGTTCACTCCGACCGGACCCGGTGCAGCTTGTTTGGGCTTGATTTCGGGCTTGGACTCGGGCTCAGGCTCGGGCTCAGGCTCGGGCTCCCAAGAGAATCGTCGTGGTCGGGTAGCCGACTCCGGCTCTGGACTCTTGCGTGACGCCAAGGGAGCGATACCTGGGTTCGATGTCGGCCCCTGACGGGTTGCTTCGGGCTTTGGTGAAGGCCCATCAGTTCCCTGGACAGACATTGTAGCTCCTTGCTTCAAATGTTGCCCGGCTTCTTGGAGAGACTTTTCCTCTTCTGGTGTCAAGTAATCATCATAGACGCCTGACAGATATGTGCTTTCGCGAGTCAGCCTCCCAGGAGCGGGATCAGAGCCGCCACGGGTTTGGCCGAGAATGGCACTACCACCGGGTGTATTGGCCAGACTCGGATTCAGCGACTTCATAATTTCTTCTCGTAACTTGTCGCTTTCTTTTTCCGGGGATCCGGTATTAATCGTACTCGTAGTCGAGTTTCGCTCATTCTCCGTTGGTGTCAGAATTTCTGACGGGTTGACGACAGATCGGCGTGGATTTAATGGCGCAGTGGGAGGCACTCCAGATGCAGCGGTGCCCGCGCTGGGTTGAGTAGAAGCGGATGATCGCTCCGGGGACTCCTTCGGTGTGGAGTGTGACGGAGCCATGTTATGTGGGATGGTCGTTCCGTACTGGTCTTTGTGCAATCCATTGGATGTAGCAAGTGGGTTATCGGTCTGGAGAGGCGGGAGAGATTGTGGTGTCGGGTGATAGCCGGGTCCCGCAGCAACCACTTTGGAGGTGACCGCGTTATCGTGTTCTCCGCGTGTCGCTTCAAAAGCATCCCCATGACTCTCAGCTGCTACTGAATAGCGGTTTTGTGATGGCAACTGCTTGATAGCTGTAGTTGGTTCAATGTCAGCTGGTTCTGCGCCATTTCCACTCACAGGGGACGCCCTAGCCCCCAGCATGCTTGCCCGGGGCATCGACATAGGCCCTCCCGCATCTTCCATAGGCGTTTGCTGTTCCGAGCCTGGATTGGGTGTTTCTGACACCCAGGTCCCGGGAAGCTGAGGCCTGGATGGGATATTTTGGTCAGGCGCTGCGCTAGGATCTTGTTTGCTACCGGCCTCTGGCGGTGGCATTATGATGGCAGGGTTGGGTTCGAGCTTGGGCCCATCCAGCATGCTTGGGTGTTGTTTCTCTGCAGAAGATGTCGAGGTGTGCCGCTCCTTCTCGTTCTGTGTAGGTGGCCCCGTTTGAGTGGCCTGCCCGCTAAAGCCTCCGGGATTCGAGAAAAAGTCGTCGCCAAAGCCAGATATACGTGCCAAATCAGGCAGTTGAGGGCTAGCGGGCAGAGGCTGGGAGGCTGCCCCTTTGGAGCCAGGGGATAAAACTCCGCCGCTACGATCATGAGCGTTATCCGCACCGGTGCTTCCTAATCCTCCCAATCTTCCTCTGCTGTCCCTGACTTCTCCCATGCGACTGTAAATATCCGACGGCTTAGCAAAATACAGAGGTTTTGCAGCATCATCCGCGGGTTGGGCAGGGGAGGCGGACCTCTGCTGCTCCATCCATGGCCGGGCACTTGGACCCGACCCGGGGGCAGTGGCATCGCCGTAAACGGGCACATTCTGCTGGACTATGCTGTTCCTACTGGGCGGAAGTCGAGATCCTGATCCTGTCTTGATATGCAAAGGCGGTGTCCCACTGGGATTTCGGAACGGAGATTGGCTAGGTAGCGGAGAGTTGGCGGCGACGGCATCCCGAGATGAGCTCCTTGGCGCAGATTGGGAGATAGAATGGTAATTAGGTTGTCCTGTTGGCCGAAACCCAGCTGCTCTTGACGGGGGTGGTTGCTCAGGCTCTTCGTCTTCCTCCTCTTCGTCATCAAATTCGTTTCCCCAATCATCGCCATCGTAGCTCTGCACCTTTGCTTCGACCCATTTTCTTGTTTTCGTTCGGTTTACATTCGTCCGGTAGGCGGTCGGCTTCGAAGCGGTCGGCGACCTTGGTAGAGAGTAATGTTGTTAGTGACAAGATCCCGGTATAAGGTGTATCTTCCCACAGCCAAGAAAAGGCTCCATAAGTAAGGGGAGGGCAAGCTCACACGGGAGAGAAGGGGCTATTGCTCCGGATGACATTATTGTACGTGCTTTCGTTCATTGCAACAGATACAGAGAACTATAGATTCACTATTGCGACATGCCTATCGTTGTTCTAAATAGAGATATATCGACGTCTAGATCGCGTAGAGGGTGTCGGCGGTAGATAGGAGAGGCGCCGGCGACGATCTGAGCTGAGCAAGTATACAATGGTCTAGGTAGGTTAGGCAAATCGCATATATCGTTAGGCTAGAAGTAATATCACGGAGATGCGAAGCCGATTGGCAGTCTAATGGGAGTCGCAAAGTGCCGGGCAGGCAAAGGCCAGGTCGATACAAGCCAGGGGCACGGATAGTGTACACGAGTTCGCCACTGTATCGCTATCACGGGTATTCGATGCTGGATGTCCGATACTAATATGTCAGTTCCTACTTAAGGCAGGCTGGGTTCCGAGCGATTGTAGGGGCGGCAGTTAGGAAGAGTGGCGGATAGTGATTAGGTAGGATTTAGAGTTGCAAGTCAGATAACGATGATGTCGAACCAACAAATTCTCAACGAATACGTGCCCGTGTTCTAGCGCCAAATCACTAACCCGTGTAGTGTGCGTGCGTAGCGTACCCTGCAGCCCAGCCACTAGGTACGAAACTGGGGTTGGGTTCCCGAGGTCCCTCTTCACGTTCTAAGCTTAGCAGGCTTTAGGAGGGGAAGACAAGCCCGGGAATTTCTTCGTACAGGTCACTATCAAGCGCTAAACCACCTTCCTACAGTAGTACCCAGAGCGGTAGGTAGGTACTCGCAGCATCGGACCATGGATGCCATCAAACGACTACGAAGTCCGGCCTAGAAAGATACCTACATTTACAGGCCTGTCTGTAGACGGCTCAATAACACGAGGTCCATCCTATCGATTTAATACTATTTATATCCAAGAGGCCTCGAGTTCACTCAGTTTTGTTCGCTGTCCACCCAATCCAAGTCCCTCCCACGGGTACACTGTAAACGATGACGACGGTCGCCTCCGCAGCTCCGTTTGCCTCCATCTCTGACGGCATGGTCCATCCTTTAGGTGTCGATCAGTCCAACGGGCGAGCAAGGGTTTCTGAGATTCCGTGCTGCCATGCTGCCATGCTGCCATGCTGCCATGCTGCCATGTCTGCATGTTACTATGTTTAAGCAGAATGTATCAGCATGCAAGATCCCCTCTTTTGTTTTGGTATCGGCTCATAGCCTGTCAAGTCTCTTCAGCAAAGGCCTGAAGACGTAATCGCTGCGCACGGAGCCATTCAGAGTGGACATTACCACAGGGATGGAATCAGGCCCATGCCAGTGTATGAAACATGTTTAACGGGAGAACGGTGACACGATTTAACATGACGAGTACACTCCTGAAGGATTGTAGGTACAACTTAGGTATGCCAGACTCGCCTAAAGCGGATAATTATATAGCAGGAGTGGTGCCTGAAATAGCAGGCCGCACGATTATAGGTACACTACCTACCTACGATTCAAGTCTCAAGTCTACATATTGTCAGCTAAGTTCTCAAGAACGCTCCCGAGATCTGCGAACATGCCTCCGGAAATATACTCCAGATGTACCAGATATATACGTGTAAGTTCATAGGTGCGTAATATTTCGAAACTAAGGCAAGGTACACACATAGAATCTAACGATTGATGCACCTCATGTCAACGTCCATAGGCACAACCACATGGAGGCACGTGGATAAAGCATGCTACCTACACGTAATGTCCATGCCAGGGCCAAGGAAGGCATCTTGATGGATGTGAACACGACTCATCTCTGGAACCGGTCACTGGCATGACCAAGATATCCAGAATATCGACGTCTCAGTTGCATATTATCCTTAATAAGAAGCTATAGGTACAGTTCGTACGATTGAAGGCATTGGCAAATACTTGAAGAAGATCTATGCACTTTGCTTAAGACTTGAAGGGGTATTCTCTTGTTGTAGGTATGAGGTATGAGGTATGAGGTATGAGGCATAGCGGGTAGATGCATGTGATACCTCTGCTTGAGCCTAATCAAACCGTATTGCGTGGCACGGCCCACGGCCGCAGCGCCACAGCCCAGAAACGGCTTAGCTCCCCCCAGTCCCACCAGCCCGCCCAATTTCCATGGAACAAACAAACACCCTGGCCTTCTTCAGGAGATTGACGAGACTCAACCCTCATTGACTGATGACCTACCCATTCGCCGGTCGCGATCGACTTGACGACAACTCCCGACTTCACGCAAAGGCAACGCTCAAGCAGCCCTAGCCACCGTCGTAACGTTCTTGTGCGCTATTCGAACCGATCAACCTAATCAATTTCGCATCCGTTTCCCCTCCGCGCGTCCTGTTTTCTTCGCTGAGGCACTATTCCCATTGCCCTTCTTCGACCACGACCGAGTTCGCTACATTCCTACCGTACTACCTTTCTTTATCCACATCTGGCGAGGCCTCGCATTTTGCGGTTGCGCCACTTTTCTACATACCATCCATCTTCTCTTCCACATACACCCCTCTATTGCGCCGGCCGCTATTACGAAATCTAATTAATTCAAAAGTTCGCCCATCATGGCTGTCACCTCCATTCAAGATAGAACCTCCGAGTTCCGGTCCGTCCTTACTCAAGTCCAGAAGCGGCAGGCCTCAGCGAAAGTCGGCGCTCAACGACGATCGCTTCTCACGGACTCGCAAAAGGCCGCTGCCAATGGCGACGCGGGCCAGCACCGACGTTCCGAGTTCGCGAGGAGGGCTGCCGACATTGGACGAGGCATCGCGGGAACCATGGGCAAATTGGAGAAACTGGCGCAACTAGCAAAGAGAAAGACCCTTTTCGACGACCGGCCGGTCGAGATCAATGAGCTCACCTTCATAATAAAGCAGGATCTGTCGTCCCTGAACCAGCAGATTTCCGGGCTGCAGATGCTGTCCCGTCAGCAACATCCCAAAGGCGACCAGGAAGGCGAACACAATAAGAATGTGGTCCTGATGCTGCAGGGAAAGCTTAGCGACGTGGGCGCAAACTTCAAGGATGTGTTGGAGGTGCGCACCAAGAACATCCAAGCCTCGAGGTCGAGGACCGAGAACTTCATCTCCTCCGTCTCCCAACACGCGCAGCCAGCGATACAGCAGTCGGCCTCGCCCTTATACGGAACGCCAAACCGGGGGACGCCATCACCAGGGGCTGACTTGCTTTCTCTAAACCCGGTCGGCGACCAGCAGGTTCTGATGATGGAGGAGGCGCAGCCGGCAAACACGTATATCCAACAGAGAGGGGAGACGATCGAGGCGATAGAGAAGACGATATCTGAGCTGGGGTCCATCTTCGGTCAGCTGGCTCAGATGGTCTCGGAACAGAGCGAGATGATTCAACGAATGTGAGTAACCGGATACTCCTACACAGCGGCATGGGAACTAATAATACCCTCACAGAGATGCAAACACGGAAGACGTTGTTGATAACGTCCAGGGGGCCCAGCGAGAATTGTTAAAATATTGGTCTAGGATGTCAAGCAATCGATGGCTCATCGCCAAGATGTTTGGCGTTTTGATGATATTTTTCCTGTGGGTTCTCCCCTCCTCCCGCTTTCGCGATGCTTGGCTAACCATTCGAGCAGGCTCTGGGTTCTCATTGCGGGATAGAAGAGACGCATCAGATGCGCGTCCGTGTGCTTTTACTATGTACATTATTTGCCCTCTCTTGGAACGTTCAGTAGGGCTACATACTAGAATTAATGACAAGCATGACGGTCTGTCTGGTGTATTCCGGCAGACGAAAACAACACCGTCGGGGACTCTGTACCTATCGCGATATACAAGCCTAGCCGTGAGTGTAGCGTGCCGGGAGACTTCATATTAGAGTTGGTTGCCTCCTGCATCTGATCTGTTGCATCTGTTGCATTGTCCCTGCAGCTTCGGAAAGCCGCTAGGCTCGAAGAAGTTACAACCCGAGAAGATCCCACGATACGTCTGACACTATGCGCTCCCGGGAACATCCATAGACGATACCCTAATCCACATCACCTCGGTCTTACATCCAGCCGAGATCATGAAAGATTTCTCAACCCCCCTTCCCCAACCCAGATCAGGACATCCTCCGAGTCCATATTTTCGCAGACTATAGCAGTAGGTCTGCGCCTCACAAGCTCAGTCCCGCCAGCTGTCGCCAGTTTTGAAGGGCATGGCGCGTTTCTCGAGCCGGTAGGTCCCCAGCTAAAGTGACCCAAGACTACCTAACTAAGCCCGTCCGTGGAATTCCACCACTAACGTGCGCCAGGGACCGAGTACCCCGAGTTTCGCTGCGAGTAGCCGGGCCGGGTCTGGGGCCCAGTGTGTGGGGGTCATATCGAGAATGGTTACAGCTTGCGTTCCTCCCTCCTCCGTGTACATACATCACCTCACCAATATCTATCTAACCCG
>JWIU01000031.1:248945-369305 GCA_000966885.1 Xylaria sp. JS573 | reverse complement strand
TTTTTTTTTTTTTTTTTTTCTTTTTATTCGTCTATTTGTTCGTTTTTTGGCTTGTTTATTCGCTGGGGGGAGGTCGAAGTCCTGACGTGCGCGGAACGAAAACAGTCGCGCGAGGCTCCACGGTGCTCGCCAAGTCGGTCACCGAGTCGCGCATCCGGGCGAACCTCGAGATCGCCGACCTCGACGCCGACGACATGAAGATCCTCGACGACTACTCGGACGGCCTGGCCAGGGAGGGCAAGGTCCAGCGGTACGTCTACCCGCCCTTCGGCATCAACCTCGGCTTCCCCGACAAGAACGAAGGCCGGAAAATGCCGAACGGCGTATGAGGGGACACGCGCCTGGCTGGTGGAAATCGTTTAGGGGCGCGGCGGGGGCGCGGCGGGGGCGCATCGATGCTGGCGTACCGCTGGGCGGTTTTCTTGTCCTGCTCGCTATGGGCGCCAGGCCAGCGTCGCATGTACGTATCTGGGCATATGCGTGTGCCAGCCGGGCAGTGTAACTTGTCAGGCTGCCTTTCTGACTGCCTCTCTGGGTGCCTTTCCATCGTGTTTATAGTAGGTCACACGGAGTGCTCAAGCTCAGCCTCATGATTCGATGTATCGACGTGACACTAGGTACCTAATATACGCCACCGTCGGGGCAGTGCGGGGCTGGATCCTCGTGAGCAAGAGTTAAATGCTTTCCCAAACTTTTTTTCCTATAGGCATCGTACGAACCCTCTCTCCTGGTTCATCTGTGTTTGTGCTGTTCTGTTTATGCTATTGATTCGAGCCCACCATGGACGCAGCCGGCTTGGCCATTGGATTGGCCTCCACCGTCTTTAAGGTCGTTGTCTTCTCGAATGAATTTGTCAACGATGCGAAACAGGTTTACCGCAACACTGCCACAGATCGGAACTTGGACCTTTCGAAGGTCGCGGATGATATACAGAGTGCGACTAGTAGGCTGGAGAGCCAAATAGGAGACTTCGGCGATAGTGGCCAGCAAACCTGCTTGGATCCCAACGAAGAGGCAAGTTAATTTTCTTGGTCATTAAATGCTTCTAGGCTTTCTGTCTTGATGTTCAGTCTGAAAATGTTGTACATATATGTTGACCTCAAGACAGGAGCTCAGATCCCTTGCTTTACGAGCGGCCGAGATAGGCAACGAGCTAGCAGGACTCTTGAAGAAGGTCCAGGTTGAACAAAAGTCGAAATGGAAGAGCTTCAAGGCCGTAGTCCGTGATCTATGGGGCAAAGAGAATATCGAGAAAATCGAGAAGCGACTCAATGGAATCCGAGACGAATTACAGTTCAAGATCCTCGTTGACCTTAGGGGCAAGGTACACGCGGGTAACAACGAGAACTATCAACATGAGCTCAAGGGTTTAGAACGACTCGTACAAACTCTATCAGAGGGGAACGAGTGCATACTTGATACCCTAGCAGAAATGAATAACTCGGGAAAGGAACGATATACAGAACTTGTTCGGCTTTTGGGGGAGAGGAATGAACCAGTATCAAGAGCGCCTAGCCCTATGCCACCCCGGATGTCATTCAACGATGAAGCCCGCAGAAAGGCAGAGAAGGCAGAGGATATCATTCTCAATTCCCTTTGGTATGGTACCATTAGGGACCGCGAGGAAAGCATCCAAGAAGCCCATGCCAAAACGTTGGAATGGGTATACGAAGATCCCAAGGCAAACGACAAACCGTGGGACAGTTTTGTCGACTTCCTTCGGGGAAACTCGAGACGATACTGAATCACGTAAGTAGCGTCAACTCTCCGCTGTCCTAAAGAATTATACTGACAACAGATAATTTAGTGGGAAGCCCGGCTCGGGAAAAAGCACCGCAACGAAATTCATCAACGAGGACCCACGAACTGCCGAGCACCTCGCATACTGGGCTGGCGATAGAAAAATTCTGAAAGCCTCTTTCTACTTCTTCTACAATGGTTCTGATTACCAGAAGTCCGAGCTAGGGATGCTTCGTTCCTTGCTATATTCACTACTACGTCAGAAGAGAGACTTGATACCTGTCGCCTTCGAAGAACGTTTTCGCGCGGCCCTCGAATCGAGGAGAGATACAGACCCAGCTTTGCCCGAGATTAAGGCAGCTTTCAGATCGTTACTCTCGGGAAGTGAAAATTTGTGTTTCTTCTTCTCTGTCGATGGCCTTGACGAATTCGACCCGAAGGTCTCCTCAACCGCTGTCGCCTCACTACTCTCGGTGATACAGATGTTGAGTGGCTATTCAAGTGTCAAGGTTCTTCTGTCCAGCCGACCGCTGCTTGAGTTCGAAGATGCCTTTAAGAAATTTCCGTGTCTCAGAATTCATGACTTGACGAGGGACGACATAAGGCGTTACGCAACAGAGAAGCTCGAATCCCATCAGCGGATGCAAAGGCTCCTCAGTAGACAACCCTCAACTGCCCGGCATTTGATAGATTCGATAGTATCGTCATCTGAGGGAGTGTTCTTTTGGGTCCGAGTTGTGACTCAGTCAGTGTTAAATGGACTCACCAACTACGACAACATTCAGGATTTGCAACGTCGACTTGATGAGCTCCCCTCCGACCTCTATCAACTATACGAAGTCATTCTAACGAGACTAAAGCCGGACTATCTAGATCAGGCAGCCAAAATATTACAATTGGTCTACGCGGGCACTTCTGACATGAAAGAGTTAAGTGCCCTGGGGCTGTGGTTTGCAGAGCGAGCAGACGATGACGATACGGTGCTCAACGCAGAGACAAGACCTATCGATGATGAGACCTGCAATGATCGCGTTGATGAAATGGCGGCTCGCTTAAAAAGCCGCTGTCTAGGATTGGTGGAAATCAAGCCTACTCAATTGAGGCGCAAGAATATACATTCCGGCAAATCACACTTTACAGACATCTATAATTTGTCCATGGATTCCAGGAAGGCGACAGTTGGGTTCTTGCATAAAACTGTTGTCGAGTTTCTCAGAACCGATCACATTCAAAAGTACCTTATCAAAGCCCACTGCCACCCTGGTTTCGATGCTTGCGTATCTCTCCTCAGGAGTTCGATTCTTATCCTCAAAACATTTGGGGACGATAGTCCCCTGGGATGGAAATCTGTGTTAGACCGCGCTCTCCATGCAGGCCTCAAGGCATTGTCGGCAGAATCAAGCAGCAAAAAGCCAAACTCTCGCCTTCTTCATGGTCTAGACGCTGTCGTGGGCGAGCAAATCACTAGGTACAAAGATGTACTTAGTACATTACCAGGTGATGTGCCCGGCGCTGATTCGCATTGGTGCGCTTGGCTCTACGCACTTGATCACGACTTTACGGAAGGCGAGCTAAGCCAGTCGACCACCTCAATTCCACGCGACAACAGATATGCGTCATTCATCGCTTTTGCTGTTCATTCGAGACTGCAGCTTTTCATTAGAGAGGAGGTTGCAATAGGGGGCCGAATCGTTCTCAAAAAGGAAGGAATGCCCCTTTTAGGGCATGCTCTTAGTCAAGATCTCTCCTTCCCCACATACCTAGCAGCATCCAGAGGTACTCTGCTGCAATTTCTTCTCGATAATGGTTGCGACCCGAACCAGCCTTTTGGCAACATGACAGTTTGGGGCTGGTACTTGTATGTAAAGCTGGTCAGGGCCGACCGCCGTAGAGGCACCCTTCTGGATTGGGCCAGACAGCGCTGGACTCTCTCGGTTATGAAGATGATGATTGTCCACGGTGCGGACCCGAATGCTGCCGTGCATTCGGAGGATCGTAAGCGGAAAAAGGACGAGGGAGAAAGTCGGACTTCCTGCACATTTTTACTTGCACTGAATCAGGCACAGAAAGCTTTCATAACCTACCTCGCTTCTCCCGAGCGCAAAGAGATTCTCAGTGAGATTGGAGAAATCATCAAGCTTGTAAAGGAGCGAGGAGGGGTCGAGCGGGAATGGAAAGATGGTCAGTTGGTATACGACGCCGATCAGGACGGAATGGACATCCATGTTGCTACTTCGCCTACGACTGAGACCGCCAAGTGCTCAACCACTCAGCCGACCTCTGAACTCCCGGAAAGGATAGCAACACCAAAGGAAAGTTGTGGCTGAGCATGCTATCTAGACGGTGGAGAATCAAGCGTAACCTCCGACAGGCAGGAATAATGCGTGAACCGGTGGCTAGCCTGTGATTCAATTTCATATGTTTTCCGTGGACCTTTTTTCAATACAGTTTCCGATCAGGAAGATTCTGAGTTAAGGAGGACGAATATTCTTCGAATTCGGACGGTATCGGAACTTGGCCTATTCAGTACACGAAGGGCGAGATATCGAAGCAAATGAGGACCAAACTGACTTTCGGATATTTGCTTAATATATCTACATTTTGACACTTCCTTGGCAGTTGTGGATACGCTCCCTCTCCCCTTCTTTGAAATCTAGTCAACGGCTAACAAATGTGTTTCTTGTGTTTTATGTAAATCACCTTACCAAGCACTACGCTTTACCGAGTGTTCCTTCGGAGATCTTGAAGAACATAAGAGCCTTGACACGGAACCAGTCATCCTGAACTGTGTTTTGTCAGTTGTTATCACCTAGTAGCCATTACACGCTTTCACGATGTTGATTTTCTACACATTCCGAATCCACCCATGCCATTCGCAGGCCTCCGAGCCCTCTACCCGGCCATGTCCACCATCACCTTCAGCACCAGACCGCCCTTCTCGTCTTTCGCTTTCCCCGCCGTGTCGAACGCGGCGGGGATGCCGTCCAACCCCCTGAACCTCTGCGTGACCAGCTTGCTGACGTCCGGCATCGACCCATTCCCGCTCGCGAGCAGGTCGATGGCCGCCCGGTACGTGCTGGCGTATCGGAAGACGCCGACGAGGTCGACTTCCTTCAGCGAGGCCGCCGAGATGGGCAGCGTCTGGATCGGCGTCCCCATGCCTATGATCATCACCCTCCCGCCGGGCTGCGTCGCCTGCGGCAGCTGTCAGGATCACCGCGCAATAGAAGGGGCAGGGAGATATTAAGAACGGGATGGGCGGGGCTCACGTAAATCGCCGTGTGCATGCACGACTCGACGCCGGTGCACTCGAACGTAACAGCCACCTCCCCGACCGGCCCGCCCCCGCCGCCGCCGCCGCCGACCTCGAGGGCCTTCAGCTTCTCGGCCACGTCCTGGGCGTAGGCCAGCCTGTCCTCGATGGTCCGCGGCCGTTCTGCCGGCGGCACCGCGAAGGCCGCGTCGGCGAACCCGTGCTCGACGGCGAACGCGACCCGCGCCTCCAGGATGTCCTCCCCACGGCCCCCGCCCCCAGCACCAGCACCGCGCACCCCGGCCGCAGGGCCGGCGCCGCGCGGTCCCGCGCGTGCAGCGCCACGGACAGCGGCTCGACGATGGCGCCGAGTTCCAGGGTCAGGGTGTCCGGTAGCCTGGGAAGCGGCGGTTGCATTAACGCTTGACCTTCCTACTTAACCTAACCTACCTAAACCCAGACGCGCGGCGGCACAGAAAGGGGGAGAGGGATCACACGTACTTATGGCACCACCTGGCCGGGTGGTTAACGCGCTCCTGCAGGGTGCCCTGGGCGTGCGGGAACGCCTTGGCGGAGCTGCGGAAGTTCATGCCGCGGCAGATGTTGTAACGGCCCTCGGCGCAGAGGGCGCAGCGCTCGCACGGCAGGCCGACCTCGAGGGCGACGCGGTCGCCGGCCCGCAGCGCCGTGACGTCGGCCCCGGCCGCCGCCACCACGCCCGCCGACTCGTGGCCCAGCGTCAGCGGCTCCCGCACCGCGATCTGCCCGTTGCGGAAGTGGCTGTAGTAGTGCAGGTCCGACCCGCACAGCCCCGTCGCCTGCACCGCCACCTGCACCTCGTCGGCCGCCGGGGGCGGCAGGTGTCGGGTTTCCTGTGATGGGGGCGTGAGCTTGCGATCAAGAAGGGGGGCGTGTGAGCTCGGCTCTCGCTTACAATTCGGAGGTCCTTGGCCCCGTGGAGGACCGACGCTTTTACTTCGGTGCCGCTCATGTCGTGTGCCAATTTTGCGGACGTCCTTTTAAGCACTTGTCTCAGGCCTCCAAAGCCCAAGTAGGAGAAAGCTGAAACGAGAATCACATATAATTCTTTTTAGGTAAATCATGAAATAAGGAAAAGTCATCGTCTCCCCACGACGCTGCTACCATATGATCGCGGAGTCTGTCCCTACGGCCTCCATCGCCCGTCCGCCGATGCCGAAACTGGAGAAAAGTGGGATTCCATCCCTGATCACGAGATGCATCAAAGCCAGATTCCCATGGCCACTCCGCATCATCTTCATCCATGTGTCGTGCAGGTGGAGAAGCCACTATCCCAACCGCTGACTCGGCTCAGAGTGTCTCCTAGGCTCGGTGAAAATCGACATTTCTGGCCGAAGGGGTTAGGTATGGAATGGTCAGGAAGCGCACTACCCCAAATTCTACCCCATTGCTACCCCCACGTTTCAGGAGTGCTGCTGACGATAGTTCAGGAAAGGCGATAAGCCCGGTGTTACTTGTATAAATCGACCTGACATCGTTAGACCATGTTGGCATTTTGGGCTTGAGACATGGCGATATTATGTAATCGAGAAGAAAGGAGCCCGTAACCCAATGGGAGGAAGTGAACGCGTCGCCGCCAATTACTCATCAATCTTGCTTTGAGAGTGAAGCTTCCTTACGGAGGACTTGCCTAAGTAGTATCATTGGATCGTTCTCTTATATAAATGTTCTGAGACGCAAGAAAGCTGCGTTCAACAAAATAAGGGGTCGAAATGTGGCCTACGGTGTCAAATTAGGGGTACCTGTCTAGCTTGAGGCCTCAGCTTAACAGGTTCCAAGTCTTCGAAAAAGCTCTTTCAGAATCCTTACTCGACATCTTTGTGTAAGCTTCTTCAGAAATCGCCGGTTTTGCCCTAAATAGTTCCAATAACAGCATGTGGAGACTCGGGACAAACCGTCTCCCCACTGATCGGAAATGGGGGCGGTTCAATGGGTTACGCTCCGAAGGCGGAATAGGAAGACTAAAACGTAATTCTCCAACGAAATGTCGGGGTAAATGGACCCGTTCACATGCGATCTCGTAGCCAAACATACGACACCAAGGAGGCAATCTGCTATATTCTAAGGTTTCATGATCTAGTGTGTACCTGGGCATAGAGACCATTACCCCTAAGACAGCTCCAAAATGGACGCCTTATTTTCACTGAAAGGCGAGACGGCCCTTGTGACTGGCGGCACAAGAGGCATCGGCCAAGCCGTCGCAATTGCGCTCGCAGAGGCCGGCGCGGACATCATCCTCGTCCAGGTACGCGAACTTCACATATTCCATGTAGCGGGATAGCCAGGCACTTGGCCGCATGCTTGGGCCATGGGTCACGGCAATAGACGGCGCGCGCAACCCGTAAGCACCCAAACATCACTAACGCTGGCCCAACTCTATCACGACTACAGCGCAACACGTCTGCCACGGAAACCCAAAACGCCATCACGGCCCTCGGGCGCAAGGCCTACGTCTACACAGCAGACCTGTCGTCGGCGGAAGAGGTAGCGGCGCTGACGCCGCGGGTCCTGGCGGACGGGCACGCGGTGCGGGTGCTGGTGAACTGCGCGGGGATCCAGATCCGGCACGCGCCGGAGGCGTTCCCGACGGCCGACTTCGACGCCGTGATGCAGGTGAACGTGGGGGCGGTGTTCGCGCTGTGCCGGGACGTGGGGGCGCACATGCTGTCCCTGCCAGTATCGCCGGCCACGGGCCGCCGCGGCAGCGTCGTCAACTTCGCCAGCCTGCTGACGTTCCAGGGCGGGCTCAACGTGCCGGCCTACGCCGCCAGCAAGGGCGCCGTGGGCCAGCTGACTAAAAGTCTTGCCAACTCGTGGGCCGCGCGCGGCGTCAACGTCAACGCCGTGGCCCCGGGTTACGTCGACACCGACATGAACGCCGCGCTGCTCGCCGACGAGAAGAGGCTCGCGAGCATCAGCGCGCGCATCCCGGCCGGCCGGTGGGGGAGTCCGGACGATTTCAAGGGGAGCGTGGTGTTCCTGGCGAGCAGGGCTAGCGCGTACATTAGCGGGCACACGTTGGTCGTCGATGGCGGTTGGATGGGGCGGTAGGTTAGGTTATGTATGCTCTCGGTGATGGGCATGAGGGGGAAGCATTAGGTACTTATACATAATTTTTAAGCTGTTGATGATATTTTATACACCCCTATTATACAATACCCATACAACCTAGGTTTGAAGACATATACTGTACAAATTTGACTTTTATCCCCATCACTTCGAAGCCATCACCTCTTCCATCCAGGGATACACGGACGCATTCGCCAAGGGGTAACCCATGTGCAGCGCTCCGGTAAAGAACCGCGCCTCCTTGGGCGACCCGTACTCGAACAGCATCATCGAGTCCTCGATCGGCATCAGGCCATCCTGGATACCCTAAGAACAGAGTCAGCCTCAACCGCAATCCCATCTCCCCTCCCCCTAAAAAAAAAAAAAAAGAAAGAAAGAAAGAAAAAGGCAAGAAAGTCAAAAAGTACACGAGCGACAGGAAACTCACATTAACAAGCAACAACCTCGTCGACGGCCCCTTTAGAACCCCCAGCTCGAGCAGCGAGAACTTCTTCTGGGCGGCGCCGCCGCGGAGGAATTCGTCGACGGACGCGAACCCGTGCTTGGCGGCGAGCGCCGGCAGCAGGCGGAAGGGGTACTCGTGGCCGTCGGCGCGGGCGAGCCACTGCGGGTCGAGGTGGTGGTGGCAGCCGGCGCCCTGGGCGACGACGCCGCGAAGGCGCGTGCGGTGCGTGTGCGCGATGCGCACCGCGTAATAGCCGCCCGCGCTGAGGCCCCAGCACAGTACCCGGCTCGTGTCGAAGCGCCCGTCCTGGTCCATCCAGAGGAAGATGCTGTCCCCTGTGGTGGTGGCGTCGGGTGTTAGTAGGTTCTCTCTCTCATTTTTGGAGTTTGAGGAGTATTGTCCTCCAAGTCATGTCTTTGCACCCTTTCACTCCCGCCCACACACTTCAAGACATTCGTACCCCGAGACACATTTAAGATGTGTAGATAACGAAAAAAACAGATATTACTCACATAGGCGATCCGGGCTCTCGGGATCCGCCGGGTCCGCCGGACAGTCCGCGGTCCCCGGGATCTCGGCTACCACGACGGCCCACCCGCGGGCCAGGAACTCCTCGCAGCGCCGCGTGTTGTCCGGGCGGTAGCCGTCGAGGCCCGTGAGCAGGAGGACTGCGGGATAAGGCTGCTCCTCCCCCGTCCTCGCGTCACCGCTTGCGGGAGGAGGAGGAGGAGGAGGCTGCGGCACGCGCACGTACATGGGGACGACGTCCCGGTCGCGGCCCGCGCGGTACGCGTGCGGGATCCTTACCTCGGCCAGGGGCGCGTGGTCCCACAGGCGTCCGGCCTTCATGTAGACGCGCTTCTGCTCCCCGAAGGCGTTTCGCTTCGCCTCCTCATCCACTCCATCTCCACCATGTTCACCATCCGTACCCCCCTGAACGAACGCCGGCGGCGCGACGTAGGGAAACCTTGCGATACGCAGGACACACGCGGCTCTCAAGTATAGCCCCGCCGCCGCCCCGCGATCGCCCTTGGCCAGCGCGTCGTCGCCGCGCCCCTCGAGCGCCCGCGCCGCGGGCAGGAACGCGCGCGTGTACGCGGCGGCCGCGCCGTCGGCGATGTCGACGTTCCGCGCGATCAGGTCGCCGAAGATCGGCGCGAAGTCCTCGGGCGCGCCGTCGTGGAACGGGTACAGCGACTTGGCGCAGGGGTGCCGCCACTTGGTCTCCCACAGCGCGCGGGCGGTCTTGTCGTCGGCCGCGTCGTGGTGCGCCATGCGCCGCTCGAAGGCCTCCTGGCCCATGAGCCACTGTCGGGGCGGAGAACGCGCCGGCTGGGGCTGGGGCTGGGGCTGGGGCTTGGTGACCTCGTCTTCGGTGCTGTGCGGTGCCATGATGATGGCTGGCTGGCTGTTTCCTACTCTACTACTACCCCCGTTGTGATGCTGGGATGGGATGGGGTGCCGGGTTGGCTAGTCAAATGAGTGGATTGGCGAGAGCGACCTGTCGTCGATCACGCTGTAGTCGGACGTCTGCGATGCCTCCTCGTCGCTCAGCGCGTACCCGTTTTTCGCGGCGTACGTCTGTCGTGCGCCCAGGCGCGAGAGCTGGATCTTGCCGCTGCGTCTGCGCACGACCACGCGTGGGGTTGTGTACCAGTTCTTCCGTTCCCGTACTCTGGTGCCCGTGCTGTTAGCGCTTCTTCTCGTAATACAACACTACCACGGTAGATATGAGTTTCGAAGTTGGGCGAGAAGAAAGGTACGGTTTTTGTTGTCTGATGAAGCTCACGCCACTTGACTGTGACTACGCTTCATTCTTAAAAGTGGATTGTATATATGCTTGGGTAGATAGTGAGAGCTCATACTCGCGTTGCAGCAAGGCCAGGTTCGTTCTGATCAAGGCGTGGCGGAGATCCTGATCTGCTCCCATATTCACGGTTTAAGTACAAGGACAGTAGCGCAGTAGTCCCTTATTTCCGTATGCAGAGTCCACTTCCGTGTCACGACGTTGGGGAGATCCGGTAAGAGTCCGAGTCTGTGGTAGGCAGGATGAGACGTTCGATATGATCAAGGGGTGTGTAAGCTCGAGCTGTATGGGCATATGCTATGGCATGTGTCTTCAACGATCCTTTCCTAAGAGTCCGTGGGTGCACATGAGGCTTTATATCCCTCAATTCAGAAGTGCTAAAGCGGCATAGCCGACATGTTTGCCGAAAGTATAATATTTGGGCCAGCCGAGCCTTCATGTGATGATGGCTCAGGAATCAATATGGGCAGTGCGAGATACTGTCGTCGCATCTGAGTAAGCTGTGCGTTGCTTGACCGATCGCATCGCAGTAATACGCCAAGTACGGGCGTCATTGCTCCAAGAACCAATTGGTCCCAGGGCGATATTTGGATCGGATTATTGCGAGAAGACGTCTTGCGGAAGTGCGAATTGGTTGCCGCCCGCTTACTAACAAGCCAGGAGCATTGACGCGATTGTGCATTCCGAGTACTGGGATATCATCAGCTAATAAGCCAGGGGAGTAAGCATCCCATCGTAGTGCTCGTGTCTCGTCGGGGACCTGACTGCTGTTTCACATGTCTCTCTATTAGGCTCTATATCACGCGTATATAATTATCCCGAACCACAAGCCAAGGATTGCACGCTAATACCCAACTCTAAGGTAGTATATGTCTTGTCCCTTTTCATTATGCAGGGCACACCCGGGGCGACCAACTGAGGTCGCTTTCTAGAGCCGCGTTTCTGCCGGGTTCCGAATCAGCCGATGTGTCCAAAAAGATTATGTATATGTGACCAGACAATCCGGTCTGGCACGCAAAGATGAAAGTAGATTATTGCGTCTTACTCTTGTCGCCTTCGTAGTAATGCGCCATTTCTAGCCCGGCCCTCCGGAATCCGCACTTGACATAGAAACCCTCGTTCGCCTCGCTGCAGTCGAGGATGGTCTTATAGCAGCCGACGTTCTCGGCGATGAAGTCGAGCGCCTGGATCAGTCGCAGACCTAGCTTCTTGCCTTGTTGATCTTTTGCGACCGCGATGTCCTCGATGTGTCCGACAAGACCCAGGCTGTGGATACTGCACAGGAAATTATGTCAGCAAACTCCCTTTTCGTCTTCCCGTGCGCCTCCCTTATACATATTTTGAAATAGCGACCGGAGGCGCGAAATAGAAAGGAAAGGGACCCTTACAATTTCCTCTCTACAAGGAGGGCACCCGTCCCTACGATCTTCTTGTTGATGGTATCCTCGATGACAAGGACGTAATAGGTATCCTGCGTCGACATCCACTGATACCTTTCGGCAAACTGTTCCCTGCTGATCTCGCCAACCGTCGTCAACACGCGAAGGCAGTCGAGGAAGCCGGCGTCGTAATCCGATAGCCGTAAGGAGCGCGCGATGTAGCCGTCGGGGAGCGCCGCCGCGACGGTGGGGGATATAAGCTCGGACGAAAAGAGACCTTTCTGTGCCATTGTGGATGAGGAGCTATCGCAACGCCAAAAATGATCGATCGATGATGTATTTATCTATGTCAAAAGAGAGCGATAGCGGGATGTACTCTATATATGCGTCTACAGTGTAGGCGAGAACGATTGTGGACGACACAGGAGAACGAATTGGATAGGTAGAAAGAGGGGATGCGACGGAAGGGTTGGGCGGATGGACGGATGGGGGATTGGGTATATAGCGATGGGCCAGAAGAAGGCCACGGCGTCGCGGAAAAGGGATAGGGTCTGTTTGTGTCGTAGTCGGCGGATGACGACGTTGGCGAGAAGGGATACGAAGAAGAAATCAAAGGGACCAATGGGCCCCTGGGGCTTGGCCTGGAAGGACCCCTTCCCTGGACCTGGGCTGCTGGGGGGGTTTTAGGCTGCTTAGCCTCAACTGATGGCCGCTGATTGGTCCCCCCTCCAATTGCACCCCCCAGCTTCAGAGGGTCAGGGTGGGTGTTGCAGGGAGCTGAACAACCGGGACGCAGCCAAGTGAGATCGCTAAGAATAGAAGCTTTGGCGGCTGCCCACCGCTGCGGTTGCACGCAGGCAGTTGAGGCTCGCGACAATGGATGTCGTTACTGGTACCGTCGGCCACCAGTTGTTCCTCCAAAAAAGCCACAATTAACCTCCATACAGGTTGGTCCTCGCTTGTCGGGGACGGAACTCATCCACACCAATAATCTAGCAGGATCTCTCCCACGTTGCATACCGTGTGGTTGCATATCATATGGTTGCGAGCTCGGCCGAGTAGGTATCATGGCCAGGTTGGCAGTGTTGGTGTAGAAACGTTTACGAAGTAGGTGATCCCCTTTGCTGGCCCCTTTTTACTGGCTGCCCAGGCTGCAGGTGCTGCTGTTGGAATAGTATGGATGTTTTGCATCACCTACACCTGTACAGCGTACCACATACATCACTTATTTGTCTGGGTCCGTTGGGCCTTAGACCGATCGCGTCAACCCGACTCCGAGCTAGATCAGCCGCCGTTGCGGAGATTCCGAAGTTGCTCACTACTGGACTTCATCATTACACTCGGGAGAAGTCTGCGTCCCTGACAAGCCTCGTTCCTGCATTTCATCATTTCATCGCCCTGGCGCCTGGCAGGAGTGGATCGAATTCGGACTGGGATGTCATGTTGCTCGCTGTATGTACGAGTTGTCCGGGAATAATGCAAGCCCAGCTTGGCTTCCGCGTGGCGATCCGAGCCCTCGGTCTTGCGAAGGAAGCCCGACGAACCGCCCCATTCTTTAGCTGGTCCATCTAAAAATGTTGGGCGCTGTCCCCGCCGCTTTCTTCTGCCTGCCTTTTAGCATTGAGCTACCGGCTACATACTGACGACAGCGAGACATCCGAGACATCTGAAGCAGTGCGTGTATGTATGACAAGCAATAGCTATCGCAAACATTAAGTATTCGACTGGAATATGGCCAAAGGCGGAAATACTATCCCGACAGAATATAAATAAACGAGACAGGAAACATTGAAAATGAGCAAAGCCGGAGCCAAACCCCCGCGTGAATATCACATGCAAAGTTTGGGGTACACGTACATACACGTGCATAAACCCCAATAAAAACGTACATGTAGCAAAGCATGGATGGCAGAAAAACGGCCCCAACGAGAAACCCGGTTGGACAAGACGCCGCCAAGTCACATAGCAACTATTGCAACCATTGCAACCAAGCTGCCATGACGCGAATTCGTCCCTGAAACCCAAATCCAATCCACTACAAACTCTGTTCCTAGATCCAAGGCCAACATATTTCGATTAAGTTGTCAACAAAACGTGCCCGCGTGCATACGCGAGCCACTCACTCTCTCGAGGTCGTGACCATCCGTACGAACGTCGTCGACTGCCCCTCGTTACCATACGTAGCGGCCGACATCGACGTCGTCGGCATCCGTCGCCCTGTCCCGACCATGTAAAAGCGCCCGATTGCGTCATCCACCGAATGCCGTGTAACATACCTCTCGACACGACTCCATGGCAGCCTCTGGACTGTCAACCATGGAGACAGGGCAGAATGAAGCCGACCACGAGCCCGCCGCCGTTGCCATACACTCGAGCGATGTCGATATTCGCCAAAAGGAGCTACTCTCGTCCACTCCGGGGAGGACCGTCCTGCCGAGCCCGATAGCCAGCGCCGTTAGTTTCGCGACTCGATCTACGTCCTTCGCTATCCGAGTCGGCACCTTTATAGGGGGCTTTGGGTTGGGGGCTGCCAAGTTCACCACGCTCTCTAGCCTGGAACTGGGCCGCGGCATACTCGAGGGGATATTGAGCAGAGCTGGGAAAGATGTCATGGCACGGGCGCAATCCGAGCTGGGCAGGGCCGATGCCGAGTCCATCTTGGAAAAGAGCTTGGAGAGTCTACACCAGACTATGTCTCGGGTCGTCTTCTGGACCGCCACTGGCTTCCACGTCACTGGAACCACCGTGTCGGCCGTGTCCGAGATCTCTCAGCTGTTCTTGTCTGTCTTAGACCAATTCTTTGGCTCGACCGATTCGTCAAAGGCTATTGCGAGCATCATCACCCTCATTCGCCGGGAGTTCCAAAACCCCGCGACCGGCGTGGAGGGCGAGAAGGTCGGCGTCATCGATCTCCTCCTCGGGCTGTGCGGTCTTGCGTATCTGCAGAACTGGTGCAGGAAGATTATACAAGAAGAGTCCCGCCGTCTCTGCCAAGAAGAAATCATCTGGGATATCGTCGTCCTTGACGATGGTGAGCGAGTCGATGCCCGCGACGACAGTCTACGAGAAGCGCGCGTAGGCAAACATGCACAAGCGACGAATGGAAATGACCATGGCGATTTCATTGAAGCGATCGAGCAACATGGAGCCAGACACAGCATCAGCGATGACGAAGAGCTGCCCGAAACCCAACTTAAGCGGCAAATCCTCAAATCTCTCCCCAACGACGCGAAAGTTTCCATATCCACGTCGACTACCACCACCAAAATAATCACAGTTGATATTAAGGGCACCTCAAGTGTCCCTGTTTTGTCTTTACCTGGAATTGATGTTGTGAAGAGCGAGGTGAGCAGTAGCGAAGGACGAGCGTCAAATAGCGAAGACCGAGACCCGAGTTATAGAGTTGTGTATAAAATTAGCCGGAACAGAGTAAGAAGCACGGCTGTCGATAGCGAACCCGAGGAAGACACACAGTCCCGTGTTGAAGTGGTCGATGACGAGGATGACGCTGAGGATGACGAACCTCAATCGCCGGCTAGGTTGGATGTGCCTCCTCCGGTTCCGCCAAAACCTGCGCGGGCTACTACTACTTCGCCGACGACGAGAAGACGGAGTGCTACAAATGATCTTTCTACTCCCCAGTCAAGACCGTTGTCGAGAAGTTCGACTGGTCCCTCCCCAAAAGATCGCACGTCGCAGTCTGGACCTTCAAAACAAAGTTCCGAACACACCGCAAATCAGAAACGTACCCGGAGACCGTTGGAGGAATCGCGACGAGACTCGAGAAATATGCCTCCCGCCGCACCGGCCAGTGACAAGTCTTTAGCGAAAAGACCTGATCAAGGGTCTGCGAAAGTAGGGGAAAAGAAAAACAGTTTTCGGGGCGCCCTGAAGAAAGGGTCTGTTCCTGCATTCTCGAGTTTCCTGAGCCGAGACTCAAATCCGGAAAATATTGAAGGTAGCAGCAAGTCAAAGGCGCCAACGAAGCCTCCTTGGGGTAGCCAGAAGCCTCAGCAAAGCAAGCAGCCCGCCAAAAGTGCAGTTCCAGATCGTTCATCCAGTTTAACAGCACGCCGCGAAGCACCTAGGGCGCCGCAGCGAGGCAATCCAAACCACTTCTCGTCGAGAGATCTAGGCAATATCAGAGATAGCTCCGAGCCATACAGGGCACAGTCAAGGTCAGCACATGTATCACTACATGACAGGCGGCGCAATTCTATAGTCTCCCTGACCGACACCTTCTCAATACACTCATACGAAAGCCGACCGCCTTCGCCAGTCTTTCACCCCTCCGAGTCGCAGGCGCATGGCGACGCATCTCAGTCAAAGACTGGACATGACACTCCACTACAGCCTCCCCGCACGCCGGCGCGAGGTCACAAGAAGACACATTCAGAAAACCGAAGTCTATACACGCCGAGCATTTACACGTTAAAGACCAGGGACTCCCAGACCTCATTGGCGCTGTCCGCCTTCCACCAGAGGAGCGCATATAGCGATTCGGCCGCCGTCGATACCCTACGGCGAACCGGCATGGTCGATGGGATATTTCCCGACTTCCACATCCTGCGAAACATCACGCGGTATAGCCGCTACGCGTCGGCCGCCTACGGCTCCAGCTTCCTCAAGTTCATGGGCATCACGAAGGAGATGCCGGTGCTGAAGGCGCCGGACGACACGCACCAGGACGTGCGCTCGTTCGCGCACCACGCCGAGCTCCCGCCCGACAGCATCCTGCTGTCGTCGTTCGTGGACCCGCAGGGCGGGTCGGACTCGACGGGGTCGACGGACACGGGGGTGCCGCTCGTGCACACGATCGCGCTGGACGGGGACTCGAAGGCGGTGGTGCTCGCGTGCCGCGGCACGCTCGGCTTCGAGGACATCCTCGCCGACATGATGTGCGAGTACGACGACCTGCACTGGCGCGGCAAGCCCTACAAGGTGCACAAGGGCATCCACGCGTCCGCCCGCCGCCTGCTCTACGGCGCCGACGGCCGCGTTCTCGTCACCCTCAAGGAGGCCCTCGACGAGTTCCCCGACTACGGCCTCGTCCTCTGCGGCCACTCCCTCGGCGGCGCCGTCACCGCCCTCCTCGGCGCCATGCTCGCGGAACCCGCCGCCGTGGGGCCCGCCTTCGTCACGTCCGGCGAGCAGCACGGGCGACTGCTGCTCACCGACGGGCGTCACGGCGAGGGCTCCTCCTCGTCGCACGTCTGCCTGCCCCCCGGCCGCCCCATCCACGTGTACGCGTACGGCCCGCCGGCGACGATGTCGCCGTCGCTGCAGCGGGCGACGCGTGGGCTGATCACGAGCGTGGTGCACGGCAACGACCTGGTGCCCTACCTCTCGCTCGGCGTGCTGCACGACTTCCAGGCCCTCGCCCTCGCCTTCAAGTCGGACAACAACGAGGCCAAGGCCGAGGTCCGCCGCCGCATCTGGGAGGGCCTGCAGTCGGGGTTCGCGGACCGGTGGTGGTACAACAATAGAGATAATAATAGTGGGGGTGGAGGAGGGGGTGGAGGAGCGCAGGGACAGGGACAGGGACAGCAGCCGTTTAGATCCGGCAACGACGACGACGACGAGGACGACAAGTGGGCCTTCGCCGCCCTCAAGACCCTGCGCGCCAGCATGATGAGCTACAAGCTGCTGCCGCCGGGCGAGGTGTTCGCGGTCGAGAGCACGCCGGCGCTGCGGCGCGACGCGTTTCTTTACCCGTCCCCTTCGTCGTCGTTGTCGTCGTCGTCCTCGACGGGCGATGGGGGAGGTGGGGGCGGAGGAGCAGAACACCCGATCGGCCGCCCCGCCCGCCGCGTCGTGCTCCGCTACGTCCGCGACGTCGAGGCCCGCTTCCGCGAGGCCCGCTTCGGCTCCAGCATGCTCACGGACCACAGCCCGGGACGCTACGAGGACGCGCTGCGCCGGCTCACGCTGGGGGTCGTGGGCGTGTGATTGGTGATGCGATGATTGATTGAACGAGCGAATGCTTAAAATCTAAAGCCAGCCAGCCGTCACATATTTTGTTTCGTTGTGTGTATTTGGAAAGAAAGAGGTGGATAGACAATTTGGTCACCCACTGGAGCCTATATATTCTAGATTACATATATGTGTTATATGGGTATATAAGAGCGGAATACCTTCTTCCCACTGAAACTTATGCAAAGAAATTCAAAATATCTCAAGATCTGAAGCTATCAACTGATAGTTTTACTGGTTACGTAATACTTAAGTAGCTTCTTAGCACATTCTTTCCGATCCACTGACAATGGCTGCTAGCAAAAAATAGCTCGAAAAAGGAAAGCCCCCGGTGAGACTCGAACTCACAATCCCCAACTTAGAAGGTTGGTGCCTTAACCATTAGGCCACGAGGGCTTTGTTTCGGAATCGAATCCTGCTGAACTCGCCTCTTGCTGATTCGCTGTGTCAATGCGGCTCTTGATCCAGCTTATAACGAAAGGGAACAGGCGAGAAATCCGTCGGCGCTGACACGCCCGACTCACCGGACCTCGGTCTAAACTTTTCTTTGATGGACATGGACGCGATTCAGATGACGCCGTCGCTTTCACAGTACTGAACTAGGTAACCTAGTGTGAAAGACGTTCGGGGTTTGCGCAATCGATGCGCAATCGCTGTACTAAGTGAACGATGCTGTTGCTTTGGCATCAGAAGCCGTGTGATATCAGAAGACTCTAACAGGATAGGTATGCATCTTTTTCCGTTTCCAGAACAATACGCAGGCAGGCAAAGCTGCGCGCCGCCGCGCGCATCGTGACCGCGAGAAGCAGGACTCGACTACGTACTGCAAAATCGCACGGGCGAAGATGACATCATCTCGGAAGCGGGGGACCCAGGTACTTAGGTACTTCGTGGAAAATCGAGGGCCTATGTCGTGACGGGGCCGGCCGTTGAGGGGCACAGAGACCGCAACCTACGGCCGGCTTTCCACGACGAGGGAGCGAGCGAGCGAGTGCGCACTTATGCGTTGGACCGGCGCAGAAAAATAGAAGGCGAAGTTCCTTCTTGTTGTCTCCTCTTCCTTCTTCCCACGCGTCTAGGTAGGCGGTGCCTATCGCTCGCTCGCGGGTTCTACCTACTCAACCGCGTAGAAAGGGGCATAGGTACCTAGGCCCATGATGCGCCGGGACGTCGAGCACGCCATCACCGCATGAGAATTCGTCGTCGAGTGCGAGGCGCTCATCGTAGCCTCGCGCGCGCGAGGAAGCCGCGGTTGTCTGCCTGCCGGATGATAGGTATTATGCACCTGCCGCGAATGCCGTAGTCTTCAGCCTTGGTCTCGGTCCCCGGATTCCGGTCCGTCGCATGTTGGGCAGCACATCCAACCGATAGATATTTGCAAGGGTGCAACATTTGCCGGATGGCACGCTACTACCGCTTCTACTACCGTAGTTAGGCGGCGATCGGTCGCGAGGCGAAGTCCCCACGTATGTGCGTCCAGATTCCGGCGAGCGCAATGCATCTGCACTGCGATGCCGCGGCGTGGGCTGTACAGGGCTTTCTTTGGTGGGCGGGGCGCTGTTATAGCCGGCGGTGGTGAAACGTGCAGTCGTTACGGCACCCGCGCTCGGGCGACGCATTGGAACACGGTCTGAGCCGAGTGCAATAAGCTCGCGGCCGGACGGATGGAGGGTGCGGAAATCGATTCGGCGGGGATGAGGATGAATAGGGGGCGCGTGATGAGAGACCGGGGGGGTTTAGTGATACTTACGAGAGCACCTTATATTCTGTGACCAGCCGGTGTTACCGCCATGGTGCTAAATGGGAGTAAAGGCGGTCTTTATGGCACTAGTTGTAGATACGCTTCCCGAGTCTAGTCACCCTTGACACGAAACTAGGTGGCATTTCTTGGTGCATGTGAAGAGACTTGGTCAACCATATGCTGTCCAACTCCTAGGTTGCACAGCAAAGCTGAATTTCTTAAGATGATAAATTTGGTTGGGGCTCTTGGAATATTATTGACTATGGCTGTATGTATGTTTCTCTTTGCGTATCATTATTACAACATCTGGTCCAGAAACCTTCTACCATGGGTCAATAGAATGGCTTACGGTAAAGAAAAGTGACCATACAGCCAGACGATTACTGTTCTGCACAATCTGACCGTGGGCCATTCACCCCAACGTCTTCTCATGAGGGCATTTGCATTAAACTAACGTCTATTCCCTTTGCTATTAAGCTCAACCCTGACAATGTATATATAATATATATATATATACACTTTTGGTAACGGGGAATATTTAAAGACAAGGGGACTATCCATTACAGCGTTGTTTGAGCACCTTGTATGCCCTTTCCACTCCGAGACCCCTTGAGAACATGGTATACCCTTCGTGTATCCAGAAATTTCATTTCAATAGTCGCAGATTGAACCAACCAAGCAAAGCCCCATTCCTGTACCCCAGAATTCAAGCCTCATCAAACCTGCCTTATACGCCATGCCAAGTTCCTCTTGCCTCTTTGGAAATTCCTCAGATGTAAAAGCCATAGGCCTTGGATATGAAACCCGTTGATCAATGAGCGGTGCTCATTCGCTGGTTACCTCATCTCACCCCTGGTGTGGGATGCTCCCCTATTGCATTAAAACAGCTACGTAACCTCGTCCTATTCTACGGTTAACGGTATCCAGGCAAATGCTCATATGCTTGACATCAACTCTTACCTTGTTCGCTTTCCTCGTCGCTAATGTGGAAGCGGATTGCAATTTGGTGACTGACTGCTCAGTAACCCTCAAACCCGAATTCCGCCCAGCCGTAAAGAGATTGCAGACCATAATGGATCATATTCATCACCCACACCGGCCTGTCCCGTAAGGCTGCTCGGGGTAAAGGCATGTGTTGTAGCGGACGCACCCGCGTACCTGATAGACCGGCGGGCACGGCGGGGGTATGGAGTGCGGAAAGGGGGGGTAGCATGGGGTCGGCGGCTCGACGACCGGCTTCGGAGACGGCTCGCGAGGCGGCTCTGGAGGGCTTGGTACAGCGATGACGATCCCTCGTTCCGAGTCGGACTCGTACACGTACACATCCCTGCGCGGGTTGTATATACAGCAGGCCCAGACGGCCACCAAGACCACGAAGAAGGCCCCGAGGCACGACCCCACGATGATGCCGACCTGCTGCCGCGCGGCGCTGTCGGGGTCCGGAGGCGAGTCGCGCGGGGACGGGGGCGCGTGACGATTATCAGCTGCGGCGCCGAGCGGGTCAGGCGGCACGGCGGCCGTGGCGATATTATGGAGATTAAAAACCGACTGCGCGGCCGTGCCCAGTCGCTGGGTGACGTGCCTGTGCGCCCAAGAGGCCGCCGCGGCGGCTAGCGTCGAAAGGCCGGCGGGCATTTGGGCGGAACGAGA
This sequence comes from Xylaria sp. JS573, assembly GCA_000966885.1. Taxonomy (NCBI): domain Eukaryota; kingdom Fungi; phylum Ascomycota; class Sordariomycetes; order Xylariales; family Xylariaceae; genus Xylaria; species Xylaria sp. JS573. The sequence goes on along the minus strand of JWIU01000031.1, from coordinate 348,209 downwards.
CGACGAGACCTGGTTGGGCATCGCGGATCAGGAACCCCGGAATAAATAAAAATAAATAAGGAGAGTCACGACCCGGCGCTTGGAGGGGAAGCGGGCGATGGCCAAGGGGGAGTGAGTGAGTGGGCGGGATTTCCAGACATTTATCAAGAAAAACCCCGAATCTGCCTGTGATACGGGGGAAGAGAGCCCCGCGCGGCCTGCAGTCGTCCTCTTGTTCACGACCACGTTGGAAAGCCGACCACCAATCCGCACGCGCACGCATACACACACACACACAGACACACACACATAACCTGCAGCGGCCTTGGGATGGGGGGGAAGGGGGGTGGACTGCGTTGTCATCTGACATTGGCCAGAGAGCGACTGACGCCTTCGCGGCGCGCGCACGCTTCTTCTGCTGCTACTGCTGTACGTGGCAAGCAGCTGCCAGCCCAGCCCAGCCTGCTGTAGGATACAGGTCCGGGTTGGGTCGCCAGCGGCTCGGCAATTTGGACGGATACAGACAGGATAGATACATGATGCCCATTTGACGGGTGTTACGACAGCGGCCCGCTACCTAATGCATAACCCTTTCCAACATTCCTGGGCATGGGTGTGTGTGCTAAAGATAATGGATCATGGAGATAATGCGATCCCCGATCCCCCCTTCTCTGGGCCCTCGAGGCTCCTCCCTATTTGCTCCGGCTCGAGGGGCTTGGGTGGGTTGCATTTGGGGGCCGCAGGCCGCGGCCTGACTTCACGGCCTATCACGGGGGCCGATTTCCCAAAACAACACACCCAAGCCCGTCATCAACGCGGCGTTTCATTGAGAGCTATTCAGAAAATGGAGCAATTGCGTGCATATGTATGTCAGGTACCCCCTCAGCCTAGGCACAATGGCATCGTTCCACTTCTGGTCGTCCATGGCTGTGCTTCTGTGTCGTTGGTGCGAGTTGATGAGGCAGGCAACAGGAGCCTAAGGCATCTCACCGAAAATACAATATTGCGAGCCTCGCGTTTAATGATGTTCGAGGCTCATGAAAAGGTAATTGTTTCCGGTGGCTACTGCACGACTGTACCCGAGCAAACTCACCGTAAAGTTCCGTTGCTTATTCGGCAACGTGTAGGTGCATATCGGCGACTCCCGAAAGCCTTAAAGCCACGAGCTTTCCAAGTCCGGCACGTTTATTCTTAGATGTTCACTTGTAACTCTTATATGTCTTACTACAACGCCTCATTTATCGTTGCCAACATGAAGACTCGTTGTGTTTGCCTCTTCCATCTTGTGAATAGCGATGTCGTGGGCCTGCGAGGATGATTGACATTCGAACTTGGGAAAGTCCCGGGCAGGCACTCGCTTCTCGAACAGCTCATCAATCTCTTCCAGCGACCTGCCGTTCATGTCGGGCAGGAATAGCCAGAAGAAGGCTGAGGTCGGAGAATTAGCAAACACGGATGTCTTGCCGGGATATCACATGAGGCTCTTACCGAACGTAACCAGGTTGGAGCCCGCCCAGATCCAGCAATACTTGGCACCCCAGTTGAGTGCCGTAGGATTGATAAAATACGGTGAGCAGAAGGACGTCAGCCCTAGGTAGTAAGTGCATGGTCAGCCCAGCCGTGTTTCACACAACTCATGGGGACAGGCCAACAATGGTCCGCAGTGCGACGTCGCACTGCGGAGGCTAAAAAGAGAGGGAGAGAGATGGAGAGCTCGGCACTTACACGCAAAGAAGTAGTCCACACCGGTTGCGAAGGACAAAGTCAGCACCCGCAGGCGCGAGCTGATGACCTCCGCCGATATGGGCCACGTCATGGACCCGGCGAATCCGCTGTAGATGATCGAGTAGAAGAACGAGAAGGCGAGGAATACTTTGGCCGACTCGGCTGTGTCCGGTGCCACTGTAGCCGCCAGCGCTGGTCCGACCATTGAGATCACCGCACCGCCTGTGCCTATCAAAATCATCGTCCGCCGGCCCCATACGTTGTAAGCGCAGTACAGCCCGACTACGACTCCGACCATCTAGTGGAGCAAACCACCTCGTATCAGCCTCCACAGCCTGCTTTGTGTGCAAGGCCAGCACATTCAGAACGACAAAGGGTACGACCAAGGCAACACGCTAGGAAAGGATGTTATGCCTTCATTACTCACTGCCAAAAGTCAGCTCATGATTGTATAAGAAGAGCGGTGAAAAGCGATCTGAGACATGAGGCTCTGGGCTCCAAAATCGAAAGTTCTCATAATACATACCCTGAACACACATGGAGTAGATACCGATCCGGAATACGTCATCGACGCCGGCTTGTTGATAAAAGTAGGTCTTGTAAGGCGGCCGAAACGTTAGCACAGCAAACATCACGACAGGTGGCAAACGACGTGAGGCCCACCCCGTAAGACAAGAAAACCCACACGCCCGACGACGCGCGTGACACCACCACGGCCACACAGAGCAGCGTGCGACGCAGGTCGGTGCCCCTGAAGATGTCGAGCACGGCGGCCACCGACGACGAAGAGGCGCGCGCCTTCTCCTCCTCGACGCCGCGGACCATCTCGACGAGCTCCTCCTGGAAGAACCGGGGCGCCAGCGAGCCGCCCCTTAGGATCGCCAGCGCCCTCTCGGCCTCGGCCGGCCGCCCGTGCAGCAGCAGCCAGCGCGGCGACTCGGGGACGAAGAAGACGACGGCGCTCAGCAGCGCGGGGAAGGCGAACAGGCACGCGAGCGGGATCTGGTAGGCCTCCCTTCCGGGCAGATGTGAGGTGCGCTCGTCGACGACGGCGCCCAGGATCGTGCCCACGTTGATGGTGAGGGCGAACAGGGCGGCGCACACGGCGCGCAGGCGCGGCGGCGCGCACTCCGCCACGTACGCGTTGGCGAAGGTGACGAAGAAGGCGTTGGAGGCGCCCACGAGGGCGCGGCCGGCGCAGAGCGCGGCCACGGAGCGCGCGGCCATCTGCGCCGCGCAGCCGGCGAAGCCCACGGCGGACCCGGCCCAGATGCCCCGGCGGCGCCCGAACCGGCGGCCGAACGGCGGCACGAGGAGCAGCACGCCCGCGATGGTGCCGAGGTTCAGGGACGACGCCAGCAGCTGCTGGTCGGCCGTCGCGATGCCCCAGCCGCCGCGCAGCGCGGCGTCCCTGTACCCGAACTCGGAGAGGAAGCCCGGCATCGCCTGGAACGCCCCGATCGCCGACACGTCGAACCCGTACTGCGCGCTCGCGAGCGCCATGCCCAGGCAGATGAGCGCGCACCTCCAGTTCTCCCGGACGCCGTTGTTGCGCTGGCCGCTTATGCCCATGGCGGCGTTCTTGCTGTGTCGATTCTGGGCTTGTAACCTAGAGATTCTCTCCAAGGTAAGGGAGGTTCGCCACTAGATAGGTCAGTGTACTACGGAGGATCTTGAAGCTGCTTCGAGGAGCAGATCGAAGTGGCTTTTAGTAAAGAGCATGATGAGACGCCAGTTGCAACCCCGCGTGAAAAGGAGGATCTTTAGGCAACGCCAATATCTTTTTTGATATAAGCCAGCACAGCACACGGCAGTTGCTGGACGCCCTCGGGGAGTATTCCCCAAATCAACACATTCTGCCGGGGATGATAGTAGACAGACACCCTGCCAGCCATCTCGCTTGGGATCGCAATGCAACGTCATATGGAGATAGACGCTCGCCCAGAACGTAGGGGGTAGGTGATTGACCAGTGAGACACCTTGCCCAATCTGCTGACCACACCCACGAGGCCATCGCCCCAGGTCTCTCCACGGCGCGGCATGATCCATGCTGGATGCAACCTCCGCATTATGGCTTGGATTATCCAGACTCTGAACCGTCCTATCAATATCCATTCCGAAATGAGATGGTTGCAAGGAAGCCAAAGGTGTACTTTAACACTTCAAATAAGTGCCAAGAATGGCTCAAGTAAGGTATCTGTATAGAGACCTGACCACAACCCCTACGCCACTCCGGCTAACATTCTTGAGTATAGCTTTGATAGAAAGTGAATAGAACATATGAATGAGCTCCTACACTATCTACATTGAGACGTTTGAATGATAGTACAATACAATATGAAGTCAGGCCTTGTGCCAATGAGGCTCTTCGCTCGATTTGTCGCCCATGATACGAAGCTTGTACCTCTATGCTCACCTGACTGCTATGAAGCTAGTCTGCCCAAATGCAGCTTTTCTCTCCACTGCGTTCAAGCCTTGAAGGTCAATTTCTGGATCCTTTTATCTCAGGAATTATATTCACATATCTACTAACCAGCACCATTCATATTAACCTCACTAGTTGCTTCACAAGTAATCCCTGTGGATACTGAGAACGTTTATATTATATCCCATATTCGTTTGTTAATTGAGGAGTTGCGACGTCACAGATAAGTTTTTGTAATGGGATTTGGAAGGCTGTTACTCATAGCTCTTATGTTTGATATAAACGGCACAACGACTTCAGTGAGCGCGCAAAGCACTGCTCAGAGCTGGTTGTGTCGTATGAATGTATCATCTTCATGTTCACAAGTTGTCCATGGAGCACTTGCCTCTAAAGGCCGAGGCTACACACCAACAGGGGACTTGGGGGAATTATGTGTCACCTACCTAAACTGGTCTTATATTGTCTACCTAACTAGTTGTTGTCACCCTGGACACAATGGAAATGGAACTCGAGTTTCTGCTGGGACTGACGTCCATTATTGCAAGCACCCCGGAATGTACGTTGTTGATGGAGATCTTGGATTAGAGTATGAATAGCAGGGAAAACGTTCTGGTGGCGCTTCTGCATGAATTTGGTAGTTAGTGTTACTACCTACGTGATGACGTGTAGAGACCTGGTTAGTGAGGTGACCGTTGAAGATGGAGATAAGTTAGTCCATAGCGTTCTGAGTGTAGGTTTAGAGAGCATTATTCAACTTAGTATGGGTTCGTGTCGGGTATGGGAACGTATGGTAACGGGCCATCTCTTGTGAAGTAGGCCGCGTTCCGTTGACCTGTCCGCGAACCGGCCCATTATACCGAAGACAAGGCCCCACACGTGGTCCGGACGGCCCACAACTTGACCGAACGTCCGAAGCAGCCCCCGAATCGTACAAGTCTTCCAAGAATGACTCGGGTGTGTGCAACCGGTTTGATTACTCAGTAGCTATGTTGAACCTCTAATTGAACACTAAGATCTTTGCATGATTGTGACGAGATGCTCAGTTCCAAGGAGTTTACCGCACATCTCGAGTTGTATCTTCCAAATTTCACAATTCATCAAGCCTCCCGCCTTGGCAGAGGTGCCTTTCCAAAACAAAGAACAATACCTCTGACAACCAGTTGCAATAAGCCTCCCTTCTACAAGAATAAAGCCCAAATCTGTAGGCCCTGGCGCAATTGGGTACCGGAGTACCTACACTCAAAGAACGCAGCTGATGACGTCATGCCTTTGTGCGACGAATGACATCAGCACTCAGCAAGCAGTGCAATTCCCTGACTAGCAACATGACGTACACATTTCATGCCCTATAGGTATCGTCTGGAGACCAGATCACTTGTCGTGAAGGGCAACATTTCCAACCTGTTACATTGGCATCGCTGTCTACAGGAGATTGTCTCGCAACCAGACCTACCCTAGGCAACCCGAACAACTCTCAAAGAGAACAGAACATAAACCTCTCTTCGCGCCGAAACGAAGAAAAACCATCACGATGGACAATCCCGTCAACATACCCGAGACCAACGCCCCCGGGGGCAGCGGCGTGACGGTCGACGGCATGGTGATCAGCTCGTCGGACCCGAGCACGCGCCCCGAGGCGAGCGGCGCGCAGAAGGTTAAGGGCGACATCAGCGGCGCCGTCAAGGGCAGCCTCGGCAGCCTGCAGGCCGCCACGGGAGCCGCGCTGCGCAACAAGAACCTCGAGTCCAAGGGCCTGGCCCGCATGCAGGAGGAGGACGACCGCCTCGCCGTCAAGCGCGGGCACACCGCCGTCGGCACCGCCCAGCGCATGAAGAACGACGACGTCAAATGATGGATGGGCTGAACTTCTGAACGGGACCCGACGGATGGAAGGATTGTATCAATACACGGACGGAGATGGAGTTTAGGGCAAGGGATGGATGGGTCCTTAAGGACGTGGGTATGAGATGGGAAATTTGGGCGCATAACGAAAAGCCTACACTTGGCCACAAATAATGATGCTGTGACACGATCATCGTAACTAACAGCACGACAATAATGGAATTTTTTTATTTTTTAATGTGAGAAGTCTGGTTACGTTCTGTTGATTGATAGGCAATGCCTTTATTGACCTATTTGACTGCGCATCTACTGTCAATTGAACAGTTACTACCTGTCACTTAGACCGAGCTCTGTCAGCAGGAATGCAGGGAAGATAGTATTATTTACTTCTTTGATGTTTCCATATGGATGATCTACTGAGGAAGATAACTTATTCTGTTTGGCCCACTCGCATATGAGACATTACCGGATCCCCGACCCTCTTCACTAACAGGTGTCGATGTCACGGCAATCTCTACATCTCTTCTTATGTTGCGATCCTCATCATTCAGCGTGATAACGGCTTGGGAGCTGCGGCTCGTCAAATCCTGCATCTTCACTCCCTCCTGGTTGAACATGCGCTCCTCGCTCTCGCTGTAGGTGAGTTCCGTGATCGGGTTCGGCGTACGGGGCCCACGACCACGCCAGCTATGGTTGTTTCCCCCGCCGATGGTCTTAATGTGCGTTTTGTCGGTCGAGATATAGCCATTTGAGTTGCTCAGGGACCGGATAGAGCCCCAGACAGAAGTCACCAGGGACTTGACGAACGGGAACACCACGGGGAGATTGGTCGTGACGATAGCGACGAACGTCTCTCGGACGGCCCAGGACCCAGCCAATTGAGCACCGTTGACGGGATCCTTGTAATTGACATAGTTAGTATAATCGCTAAATCAGTACCATGTAGATAGGATGAGATGTCACTGTTTACCTTGTATATCAACGCAGTTCGTAAGAAGGAGCAGGCAATAACAAACATCCCACCGCTGAACAAAACGATCAAGCCGACCTTCTTCATAGGCTTCAAAGTAGACTGCCACAACATTGGGACGGGAATAGAGATGAGGTACATATCGGTAACCACATTTAGAGCGCAGTAGACCCATATTATCGAAGGAGAACTGGCGATTTGGCAGTTTACTTCAAGGCAAGATGGTTAGCTAAGCTTGGCTGGGACTACATGTTAATAGACATAATCAACTCACAACCAGGATCCGGGTAGATTTGCCAGTATCTGTAAATAGGACGACATCCCAGGAAGAGGGTCAATACGACGGCCAACCAAGTAGTAACCACGAACCCGAAGCCGATATAGATACGAAGAGCGTAATTCTTATGTAGACCACTCTGGGAAAATTATAAGCTATTTTGTAACATTAAATAGACTGCTGGTAACAATGGATAATTACCGTCAAGCGCATATAAAGCACCAGTAATGATGCCTTTAACGACCAAATCAGGACCGAGTAAGTTGACCATCCAGCAAGTTGGATCTTGGAGCCAAGAATCCTAAATGAGTTAGGTAGGGACAGCTAAATGTATGAAGAGAGTGAATACACCTACCTTAACCTGTACTCTTCGCTGTTAGGATCTATGGCCAGTCGTTGCTCTTCTGTCATGCCGTTGTTGGCTAGCCCCTTCGCAATGCTCCCAACTGAGTATGCGAGAGCCGTCTCAGCAGCGTAGAATATCTAGATAAACGATACTGAGAACCCATTCATCCGTGCCGATGAACTCTGCATCTATGCAATGAGGATAAGACTGACCATTGCGACCCAAACAAGGTAATCATCTCCTCGGACTACAGCATTGTGGGTCAGTATCTGTTTATTGGGTATGTTTGATGGGATGCCAAGGATTGAGTGAACTTATTTGAACTACTTCGACTACTTCGTCCACTGGGCCAAGAGAAGGGCTCACCATGAAGGGGGATAAATAACTTGGGATGTTACTCACGGCCTTTGATACCAACTTGCCTAGTACGCCCATATGTTCTGATTATTGTGATGACAGTTCCAATGGAGAAGAGGGTCCAGTCCTCTATCACGAACTTCTGCAGGGCTGAGGCCGCGGCAGCCTCAGCCCCTGGGTCCATTGCGGGGGTGGATGACATTGCCAAGAAAGATAGGGGCTATTGACAATAAACGCGGATAGTCTCAAATCGCAAGAACATCACATTGGTTTGAATGAGTAGCATTAACGCAATACTACGCAACGTGAAGAGAAGACAACGAGACTACGAGCCTCTCGCGAAATTCGAAACTGACCGGAGACCCTCTCCTACGAATTTACCTAATCTCAGCTCAATCCTTCCTATACTATACCAGGTCAAATCCTAAGCATGGAAATTGAATCAATTCTAAGCAGGATCTTGACCAGGCTCTTGACCTTAACCGTTCACGACGGTTCTCAAATTAGAACTGAGGCCGTAAGCTCACTTACACGTTTACAGGAGCCCAAAACCCTTCTTGGGGGAGCCAGATCGATCCTACATTCTCGGTGTTCTTGCCAAATGCAAACTAGCGAACTGCGGCCCCCGCTGATCAATGGTTCTGAGGCTGGAATTCCACGCAGCTCTGGTCAGCACATGCCTCTAATGTCTTGGATGAGGATGACATGCATAGTTCTCGAACCGCTTCTTCCACCTAGACCCTGGCTTCAGCCGCGATTGCACGGCGAATTCATGATCCTACGTCAAGCCCTTATCGGGCTAGAGAAGCCTAATAGCCTAGGGCTCCGGCAATATATAGCCATAGAGAATGGAAGTCGACGTGGCTGGCTACGCCTCAAGATCACTACTTTCCATAACCCCGCTTGCTCCAAGCCCGTAGTAACGCCAATCACGGCACTGAGAATCCTGATGGCTTAAGAGGATGGCTCTGCATCAGAAAAGCTATCAAAAGAGGTGCTATTGCCGTTGTAGAGATGTAGGACTGCGGAGCAGCTGCTCCATATGGTGGTGTGGCGTGCTTACATGTCAGCCACCTATCACTTATCGAAAGAGGAGGCCCATGGCCCATTCGTCGAATCAGGACTTTTTCCTAGGAACGTAGGCTTCATGGACTTACGTGAGCTTGACTCTATAGGTGCAGAATTATAGTCGATTGGCCCGTGGTTACGTGGTGACACCGAATTGGCGGACGTAAGTCGAGAGTGCAAGAAAGTCCGATCCCTATCACACGGCACGGCTCGCGTTTGCTATCCCTTGCTTACTTACGCGCCGCCCATCATCAGGTGTGGTGGCACAAACAATAATACGCCACTTGAATCCTCCCATATCAGCCATCTGACCGGAGTTACGCCCGCAGCCCCGGGGATCAAGCTTTCCGTTAAGGACTTTCCGCAAAGAGCTGTGCCACTGGACAGCCTGCCGAGTCGACACTGCTGCTATTATATACTTCCCACGAAGCCTACATGATGTTCCATTCGGGGACCAGGTGGGATACAATCTCTTTCATGCACCTAGTGAGCAAGCATCTACGGTCAAAGGGGAGAAACTGCTACACAGACATCAACCTGCGAACTAGTGTATGCGCAGAATCATGCCCACCCGTCCCCATTGGTCTATGTCGATTCTAGCAAAATGTTTACCACACCGCTTCGAAAGCTTTTCCGAGGGCGAAGAAATCTTGGAAACGAAACCATGGTCCCATTCCTGTATGTCTTGCTTCATCTATTGCCTCACACAGACTTTGTGGATGGCTTATCACAACAAGTAAAACACGTTGCCGTGGAATCTACTCTAACCTTAGCGCCTTCATTATCAACCCTCCGTCCAAGCGTAAGCCATCGCCCATCTTGTCAGTAACATAAGACCATAGTTGCATGGAGGACCTCAGTGTGACATCATTGCCAGTAGTAAGCCAGATCTTGCGTCCAATCAACAATCCTTTTTGCTCAACAAGAAGACATATTGGATTCGCACGCCAATTGGCTGCAGTATCTCTCCCCCAGACTCGGAGGAGATCTCGCTGTTACTTCGTTTCGAAGGTCGTGGAGATCTCCGTGCGGGCCAGAATCCCTTGCGTCACCCCTGGCTGCTCTTCTGCATCGGAGTACCCACCCGTTGTAATCGTGGCCCGGGTCTCCTGCCACGGGTGCCTGTTGAGTCCCAGCCTCCTGGAAAATGGCCTGCCTACGGTTGAAGGTGAGGGGAGCTCCATGTCGTTGCCGCGGTCCTTGCTGCCCGTCCGGCTGGAGGAGATCGAGACCCATTTGCGAAACAGGGACGGTGCCAGTTCATCGCACAGTCTCCCTATCACGGGCCCCAGGGTCGGCATGCAGCACACGAGCATGGCAACGTTGGCTTCGATCTCGGACCACAGGATGCATAGCGTGAAGTCGGCGATGAAATCCGGATTTCCTTCCTTGTTGTAGGACGTAGCAAGGTACATGTACATGCGTGCTATACCGGCTCCTATCGTGCTAGGACTAAGTTAGAACACCCAGCTTCACCGAGCATGTTCACGATGAGCTTACAATAGACCAATCATGAAGATGCTGGTAACGCCAATCTTCTTTCTCATCGGCATGTGAAGTCTCCAGATCAGAGGAACGGGCATGGACATGATGATGAGATCGGTCAAGATGTCCGTAGCCGTGAAAACGGTGAGTGCGTTGAGGCTCTCGATACATTGGCTCAGGAAGATGCCGATAGGGGCCCAATTCATCGTCCACCGTGTCCCGCACTGGAATACAGTGACGAAGAAGAACGCCAGCGTCCAGGCTACCAGGGTCCCTATCATGACCCAGCAGAGGGCCGCGAAGGTCTTGGATCGCGCGAAAATCCGCTTCCAAAGGAACAGGAACGATATCTTGATCAACCCAAAGGCGATTTTTTCGGTTATCTGGAACGCATATTTGTACTTCTGTGCGACGATTTGGAGATCGGTCGTAACGGGCCAGCCGTTCTCGACGGGGGAGTGACCGGAAATGGCGCCCTGGATCGTTCCACCGAGAAATATCCCATTGAGAGCGAGAACAAAAATCTGGACTCCGTCAGTTCGGGCTCAATGCTAGGAGTGCAGAATGGGCTTCGAGCTCACTAATGACACAAATGCTAACCAATCGTCAGCGCCAAGGCCGACTTTCGTCAGTCTCCTGGCATAGAATCTGAATATGACAGCGAGGATTATTATGGGGCAGAAGAGCGAGACCATGACGATCAGGCCTACCCGGTCGTTGGCGTGGGCCAACGTCCTCGAGGCGATCATTTTGATGGCGTACCGCCGCACGCGGTCGGTTTAAAGTTGACACTATCTAATTAATAGATTAAGAATAAGATGCTGGATGTTGAAGAATAAGATATGGTGGGTAGATCAAACATTAAGTTGAGATAAGTCCAACACGCAGCCTTACCTTCTTTCCCGCGGCCCTTCTCCTATTTGTCCGGCTGTGGCGGTCTTACTGCGCCATCGTTTGCTTGCTTACGGAGTCTATCCATGCTTCTTTAATTAATTGTATCGAATCAAGTCGAGCAGAAAGTGTCTAGAAAAACATACTAGTTGCCGTGCTGACACTATCTTCCACCTGCCACCACAGGACTTAGCACGGCATTGAAGCTCTCCTTCTTAGAATTTTTATATCCGTTGCTGACTTGCGTTGCCCTTTGGCTGATAACGGACCTAACACTATTCAAGTCCAACAATGGGTCCTTCCTTTGAAGAGAGCCCAGAAGATCGTGGCCTGCTCGATGATCCCACGGAAGTTGGTGCCGATGATGTCAAGTCGCGGGCACAACGAGGCCGTTCTCGCTGGCGCCTTGAAACCAAGGTTGTTTCAGGGCTCCTCGTCGCATCTCTCCTCACAAACATCGTACTCGCTATCCTCCTGATCCACTCACCAACCCAGGGAGGGGAAACCCCCTCTCCATACGCGGGCCTCGTCCGCAACCGCGAGGAGCCGTACGTGCTGGTAACGCCGTACAGCAGCGACAACGACACCCTACAGGACGAGCTATGGCGCTCGATCGACGTGGACGCGGCGGTGGTGGCGCTGCCGGACGCGTGGGCGGCCTCGCGCGGGCTCCGTCGCGCCCAGCGCTTCCCCTGGGACGCGTCCAAGGGCATCTACATCCTGCACGGGCTGCACAACCTGCACTGCCTGAAGATCGTGTACATCTCTTTGAGCGAGCACCGGCGCGGCGCGCCCCAGTCCCGCTCCTGGCACCACGTCAGCCACTGCCTCGACGCCCTCCGCCGCCAGGTCCTCTGCGACGCCGACGACACCCCGCGCGCCACCGACCGCCGCGCCGAGGTCGTCAGCGGGCTCTGGCAGCACCGGAAGTGCCGCAGCTGGGACCGGCTCGAGGCCTGGGCTAGAAGCCATACCGCCTGCTACAAGCGCCCCGAGAACCCGGACGAGTCCGTCGGGTCCAAGCTGGATAGGTTCAAGCACTGCCCGCCCGACAGCGGATATGTCGTCACCGACGACTACGTGCCTACGGATGAGTTTATGGTCGGGCTGCCGGAGGAGTCGTTGGAGATTTACTGAGGAGGGGGGTTCCTCCGGCTTCTTCTCTGAGGGCGGCTATGTATATTCGCATACCTGATCTTGGCGCATTGCCGTCGTATGTAAGCCCCAATGAAGTTCACGAAGTATTTCCGATCGGAAGCTTTCACGAATATAATGACTTTATCAGTTCATTTTGAATCAAGCCCTAGTTCAGGTTCGCTCTGATTCCTCTTATATGTATGTGCATGGTTAAACGCTTGACATATATAGGTGGTAAATGGCCGTCGAAGAGCTACAAGCAGGGAACACATTGCCAAGGAGAGGGGTAATTCTGCAAATAGGTTTGAAGAGACAAGTAGTATTCAAAGGAAAGTTATTTGCCTGTAGATTCATTCATATTCGTTACTTCATAGCTTTCCGGCCCCAAAAGCGTGTGTGACGTCTTACTCCCCCCTGAGGACATGCCCCTCAGTTAGAAAGCATCCGCAACGTCAATGTCAACCTCATCTCGCTTCTTGAAAGCGTCTGCGACATCGATATCCACTTCGTCGCGTTTGAAGGCATCAGCTACGTCAATATCGACCTCTTCTCGCTTGAACGCGTCCGCAACATCGATATCAGTCCCATCGCGCCTCTTGAACGCATCGGCCACATCGATGTCCACATCGTCTCGCTTGAATGCATCCGCGACGTCGATGTCAACGTCAGAGCGCTTGAACGCGTCCGCCACGTCGATGTCAGTACCCTCTCGAAGGACGAGACGGTCAGAGGCTGACTTAGGAGCCGAGCCTAATACGAATGTCTTAGGATATGTAGTACACACAACAGCGGGTTTCGAGGACTTACCGGTTGGAAGGGCGGCTACGCTGGCAGAGAGCCCAAGGAGAGCGGTAGAGAGAACTGTGAACTTCATCTTCGAGTATCTTATTTGACTTCGAATGTGTATTGGAACTGTAACGAAGAGGATCTTTGGAGTAGAGGGAAAGGAGCTGTATAGCACAGAGGAAGGCTATGTCTAGAGAGCATTGGGAGACTGTAATATCTCTACCATCGTTACACACTTGACACTCGGTCAAGCCTTTAGCTGTGCCTCTAACTAGCGGCCAGACCCGGCCGTAGGACTATGTAAGGAAGAGATGGGGTACTACAACAACGCAAGGATAGAACAGATGTAGGTGAAAGATGAGGGATATGCGGGATTCATGCAATGACACGTTATAAATGCAGCTATTCGGCATATGCATGCAATCTGGGCGCTTCGCGGAAGTCAGATGACGAGCAGGCGGCCTCTTTCTGATCGACCGCTTGTCCTGATATGTAAGGGAGCATGCAGAAACTTGGAGCACTGTCAGCCCAGAGTTGTAGTGCCAGCTCCTTCATCTAAGTTAATATACCAAAGTCCCCGTATTGTGGGCCAATCTGCATCCGGCCTTCTCGTGCAACCACACTGCTCTCTCAAGCACACCGACCTGGACAGGACACGGCCAAGCAGGTAAATGTCTATGCTCCGAAATGGTAGACCCTTGACCTCTCCCAAGCCTTCGACAACACCACAATACACGCACACACACAATCACAGTGCGCTGCCACCACCGCAATGGCGCGTATCGAAGACAGAAGTGTCTACCTTCCACTCGCGAAGGACGAGGAAGATAGGAGTTCTCAGGAGACTGTAGCAGACCGGCGTACAGGATGGCGCTCCTCAAGAACCTTTCAAAACACAGCAATTGTGATCAGCTTTCTCTTAACAGCGGCGGTAGGGTTCGCTGCCGGCGTTATATTTACACGTGCCACTGCGGATGTTGCAGAAAGCGACATTGCCAAAACCACAGCACCGCAAATCCCTATCCCGACAATCAAGGGGGAGTTAGTCCACAAGTCGCCCTTCTCACAAGAACCACCACAGGGCGAGGGAGCAGGGAATGAATCAGAGCCCATCTGGGACGCCTTAATACCAAGTAAGACCCCACGAACTGAACCCATCGCAACATGCACTCCTTTCCACTAACCGACGACTCACACACACACACAGACGGCCTCGGCTACTTCCGGGACGGCTCGCTGGCGCCCAAGATCTCGATACCGACGGCGATCCACCAGCTGCACTGCCTGTACGTGGTGCGGCGCGCATACTACAACGCGGGGGGCGGGGCGGGGGCGGAACACCTGCAGGCGTTCGACTTCGGCAAGAACCGCACGGAGCACGCGGCGCACTGCTTCGACTACCTGGCGCAGAGCATCACCTGCGCGGCCGACACCACGGTCGAGCCGGCCGAGGACGACCCCAACGGCTTCCTCGGCAGCGGCTTCCCGCGCCGGTGCCGCGACTTCGCCGCCCTCCGGGCCTTCCTCGAGCGCTGGCGCGTCTTCGACGCCACGGGCTTCCTCGCCCACGGCCTCGATCACGGGCAGGCCCATGTGGGGAGCTGATAGGGACGGGCTAGTTGCGCGGCGGAGCCTCCGCCGCGGAGGCGACTTGGTTGTTGTGGCTATCACGCAGAGCTTCGTCGGCCACTTACCCACTGTGAGACAGCCGATGTTATAATGACGGCATACAGCTTGGGTAGGGACTAGGTACAGCTGTGTTATGTATTAGCTGTTTGATTGGATACGCCAAGTCTTAGCTAATTGGCTTGGATCGATGTGTCCTACCTATTGACAAACATCTGGACCACCCCAAACGGCGGCTATTGTCTAGGTACCCAAGATCAGGGCGATGCTGCGTGATCCGCTTGTTGCTTGCAAGCCCGTTCAAGAGTGATGGCTCTAGTGCCTGGTCCTTGCCCGTTTACGCCTACAAGACATTCCTGAGTTGATCAATATCCCATCGCCTCATTCCTGGCTGTATCTCGTTCTAGGCTATCTTAAACTCGGTCCGTTTCGTGAATGCAACATCCCAATCAATGTTGCGGGTGGCTTGTTTCATGTGGGGCCTCTTCTTAGACTTGCGTATATCTGAGGGAGATATTCGAAGGCACTCTAGGTATACCTCTCAGGTCCGACTGTCATGCCGCAGGTGAGCCAACCGTCCCCAAAAAGGGAATAGGATGTTAAGTCCCTGGCTTGGAATCCTACCTTGTATTATAGGGTCACTCGGCTGCAGGTACGCCAGCGCCAGCCACTACGGCGCTTAGATCAATGGAACTTCGCCGTTTCACTAAATGCTATCATATCCTCCCAGACTGCTATTTCCAGAACCTCTCTGGGTTCCGCTATAAGCTCCTGCCTTGTCCAAGTCAAATTGAACTGGTTTCGCAGGCGAGAAGACAATCTAGTAATTATCAGAGATATCTTTAGACTCTTCTCATCGATTACCTACTGCCTTCCCTTTACGTCTTATAATGTTACCAATATTCTACTTTTGCGCTGTTGTTCCCCAAGGGAAAGAGGGTTCAACCGGTACCAAGCTATCTAGGTTCCATGAAAGCTAATATGGATATAGATTTGATTTGACAGATTTGACGATGCGAGTAGGGGGCCATGGGAAAGCCTTTGGCTCATTACATGGACCAGGGCACCGTAAGTGTTTAGTCTACCTACCCAAGGGCTATAAAGGTGGCACTTGCTAGCCATTTGGTGGCTGTAGGTGCTTTTACCACAATCGCACTCGCAGCTTTCGAACACCTTTTGCAATATGTGGTATCTTTCACTGGGCAATCTCCGCACACTATTTACACTGAATACTCGAATGCTTCACCTCTAAAGATATGAGGCGCTACCATTCTTCAAATATATAGAACCTGATGTAGATACAGTGGGAAACAGCCAAGTACTGCAACAACAAAAGAAAAAAAAAAGAGAGAGAGAGAGAGAGAGAGAAAGGGAGAGAGAACAAAAGAGGTAAAGCTAGATAGGGTAGCCGTTGATAGGTAGGTTGTAAGCTGAAGGCGGTACAAGTCCCGGAGTAACACACTAGTTACGAGCACCTTGTCACATATTTACCCCTACAAACACATAGATAACATAACTGATGATTAGAATATTTCAATTTATTTCATTTTTATACGTAGGGTAACTAGTATATTTACTGTTAAGTCAAGACTGTAAGGACCTAATCAGTCACAGCAATAATTCTCGTACCTAGCATGAGCGTTTCTGCGGAACACATAGACTTTTGCGCCACTTAATAAACTACTCATGCAAGAGTGGAAGTGGTGGATATACCGGTAGTGGCTGTATTTGAGGCTCTCCAATATGATAACTAAATGAAGGGAAGGATACGGCGAATTAGACCAGAGCTCCCAGTGTGTAGTGGGGGTTGAACTGTACGACGATCCCGGGCGCTTAGGAATCGGGGTTACATCACCTCTGACCAAGTTACTGGCTGCAACGAAGAAAGAGGTCGTCTTACGGTTTGGGGACCGCTGTCATACGGTAGTTGGCAGGTAGTCTATCTGCTCGGATCCTACGGCTGGGGTAAAGAGGGGTTCTCGCGTTACGTAGCTAATACGGATGTTGCCGCCAAGAAAATGTGTTGGCGATGCGGCTGACACGGGCTCTCCAATTCCAGTGTTAAAGGGCGCCCGCGGCCTGCGGCAACTCAAGCCACGCCGCATGTCCGGTGGGACAAAGAGTTCCTTACATAAGGGATAATCATTGTCCGACCTACATGTAGTATCGCGTATTCTGTGGCCTGCAGCATAACACGATTTTATGTTATTTTCGCGGCACGGATGAGTATTGCTGCTTCTTCGTGGCCCCCTTGAAAGCTCCCGCCTTGGTCGATTGCATTCCGCGCTGATACGACGAACTTGCGATCAACCTTTCCCAATGGAGGTCATCGCAGCAGCTGCCGCCTATGTCATGAACGGCGCGTCGCTGCAGAAGGCCCTCACGAAAATCGGCCTGGCGTCGCTGGTTGCCAGGAGTCTGAACCCTACGGCCGACCTAGGACCGCTACTGTCATCTCAGGCAGCTATTGTTCTCCCGAGCGATGCGGGCTTCGCCAATCTCACCAGCCGCTGGAGAGAATGGCACGCTCCTCAGATAGCCGCCGTGGTGCAGGTGGCGACCGAGGCCGATATCCAACACACGGTGAGAAGACATCATTCGAGGCCGACTAGGGTGCAGACTGCTAAGCTGTGTAGGTGCGATATGCGAACGATCACGGGGTGCCCTTCGTAGCAAGGTCGGGAGGCCATGGCGCAACGGAAGCGTTGGCCGCCGCGAAAAATGCCATTCAGATAGATTTTCGCGGTCTTAGCCAGATCAAGCTGTCGGAAGACGGCCAGACCGCCATAATTGGCGGGGGTGCGACGGTGAAACAGGTCGTCGCGGCACTCGGAGACGTAGGCAAACAGGCAGGTGAGCAGATCGGCACAGGTATAGAGGCAGCCCGAACCTAACAACCATCCCAGTAACCGGCATCTGCGAATGCGTGGGCGTCACGGCGCCCATCCTCGGCGGCGGGCACGGCTGGCTGCAGGGCCAGTACGGGCTGCTGGCGGACCAGGTGATCTCGGCGCGGGTCGTGCTGCCGAGCGGCGACGCCGTGACCGTGTCCGCGGACTTGAACCCGGACCTGTTCTGGGCAATCCGGGGCGCGGGCCACAACTTCGGCCTCGTCAGCGAGTGGGAGTACCGCGTCTACGACGTAAAGAACCCGCAGTGGGCCTACGAGACCTTCGTCTTCTCCGGCGACAAGCTCGAGGCCCTGTACGACCTCACGAATAAGATGCTCGAGACCCAGCCGCCCGAGGTCACGCACTGGGGCTACATTATCAAGGTCCCGGACATCGATCCGGATCATGTACGTTTTCAATGCCGAGGGCACTCCAACGCCGGACCGTTCCCAAAGCTAATACTCATCAATAGCCTATCATCTGGTACGCCATCATCTACGACGGCCCCGAGGACGCGGCGCGCGAGTACACGAAGCCGCTGCATGACATCCCGGCGCTCATGAATTCAGCGGGCACGGCGACGATCCCGGAGCTCGCGGCCCTCACGTTCCAGAGCGCGGACGGGCCCGGGTGCGCGCCGGGCTTCACCTCGCTGCGGTACCCGATCGGGCTGCTGTCGTACGACGTGCCGGCGGTGCGGCGCGTGTACGACGACATCGACGCGACGTTCGCGGCGGTGCCGCAGCTCGCGGGGTCCTTCTTCCTGCTCGAGGGCTACTCCGTGCAGGGCGTCCGCGCCGTCGACGCCGCCGCCACGGCGTTTCCCCACCGCGACGACCGCATCCTCGTTACTTCGTATGTGCAGTACGCGCCGAATGCGAGCGTCGACGCCACGGCCCAGGCCTTCGGCGAGCGCCTGCGCGGTCACCTCCTCGACGGCAGCGATGACCCCGCCCACCTGCGCGCTTATGTTAATTATGCCAATGGCGATGAGGCGCTGCCCGCCGTCTACGGGTGGGAGGGCTGGCGCCTGGAGAAGCTGAGGGCGTTGAAGAAGCTGTGGGATCCGGAGAATCGGATGCGCTACTATATGCCGATTGTCTGAGACTTGAGAGTTCTTAACTGCGGTTGTGGTGTTGGGATTAATACGTCAGCATCGTGAGGGGTGGCAGTAGGGACGTCTTATAACGTAAGTTCGGCGTAAATGATAAGTGGATGATATCACGGAATTCATATAATAGTTCTCAGGTATCTCAAAAGATTGAAAATTGTTAAGCGCGCGAGGTTGAGTGTTCAGGGAGCTAGCTGTGCTCAATATCACTAGCGGTGGACGGACTCGAGAACAAGCGCAGATGTGCGTGCTTGACTTCAAAGTTACGCTATGCTTTAATATATAAGAAACTAGGCTAGGTACTTTTGTCTCATACATAGTGCACTTAGACTTCCGGATCAGGCATGTGGTACCCGGGATCTATGAATATACACTCAAGTAGCTGAGAGGTATAAGCTTATGTTCTTCGAGTAGAACCAGACCGTGAAAAGCTAATCTCCGAACAGCAAAGCTCCTTAAGACTACAAACGCTTTAGAAGCTAATGGTAACACACAAATATTAAAATCCACTCAGAATACACCATGAAGGTCTTGAGCCTCTTCTATTGATCGATTCACCTAGCTGCTCTATCATGAGGCTGCCTTCTGGTGGTGGCATCAATGCCTATCTTCTAGAGACTCAAGGCTACATAGGTAGCATTAATAAGCAACTGTCATGGCAGAATCAGGGGCGACCAGCCCGCACCACACCTACTAGACCCCCTCGTCCTCTCCCTCCCCCACTCACCATGGATAGTGCTCCCATTAGAGACTTTGATGGTCCTTGATAGCCTCATATACGTAGTCATTGAAGCCGTCACGAATTACAGGAGCCCTGTGCGTGCGTCCTTCACCCATGACAACAACTAAGCTCAACTTTATCCGGTCATTTTCTATCTTGCGATATTAGATAACTACTTTTCTTAGAATGAGAAAACAGGGAATAGCAAGGGACTCCTGTTAGACTGGCCTTTTGTCATTCACAGAGGTCAGAGTAATAAGATACCAGGTATATAAAAAGATGGGAACCAAGTTCCCAGAGGCCTGTGTCCTTCAGATTCCGCCGAGAGGCTTCAGCGCATGACCTTCTTCGAAGGCCCTTTGTGGTCCTAGGAGCCCCTATGCATGTAATACCCCGTATTGGCGATACCTCTTATCCCCCAGACCTGACCCATATGAGGTCAAATTGTCACTCAGTTAATAATAGAAGAACAGAAAAAAGACACTAGATAATACTGCGTTGATAAACTTGAGAGCTCTCAGCCTCTACCATGATCAGCTTCATAAACACAGTCTAGTTTGAACCATTTGAGTAAGTATACTTAAGACCTCTCTATATGATAACTCGCTTAGTATGGCGCACCTATATAGTCGTGTTGACGCTCTGATTCCATCTATCCCATTTATTGACTTTCGGAGTATACTTTACTCTCAGTAGAGCAAGCCTTAATATTTAACGGCTTCTCAACCGTCCCCTTGAGCTCCTGATTCCTCCGCAAGCCATATCATCCTAACCGAAATGGAGGAATATGATGTCATGATAGCTGGTGTTCAATGGGTGTCACTAGAGATAATCGGTCATCGGCATTCGTATAGCCAGTGAATATCGAACGTCATTCCTTCGATCGGGGTAGCTCGAGTCGGCCAGCCTCATTGGATCGATGTGAAAGGAGAAGAGGCGACCACCCCGCACCAGACATAAATTAACATGCAGGTACCTGCCCAAGTCACATACAACCTCTCCCTCTCTCACATACCAGACCACGAAACTTTAACAGGCTTCATGCTTGATACATTTGTTGATATCGACTGATTCCAGTTGTTGCGAGCCCCGACGTCACTGTTAGCTGACTTTTGGGACTGTGATACCGTATGTATTCTGCCGGAGTTACAGGTATTGCTGGTGGACACAACTCAACCCTTGCTCGAGAGTATTTGTGTTCGACGGTGCGTTTATTTTTTGTCATGGTAAGTAGGATGGCAGCCTATAGTACAGGAGCCTCACCCCTCCGGAAGGCGATATCTCGGGGAGAAGATACTGGCGAAGATACCTGCGTCATCCCGCTAAAAATATGTGCGTCCGTAGACAAGGCGGCACCCAACTGTATACAAGAAGAGCAATAGTTCCTATGCTAAATCCCTCAATCGGCGACACTATACCTGATGAGCAGCAGGCTAGGGGCGAAGCTGCCTACCGCCATCGACGCGCCACGCCATGCCTAAATTTCATTTCTGGATGGACGCGCACCGCCTCCCCCGACTTGTTCCCATTAGCGCGATTCCGGGTAAGGCATTCCCGGGGCCGAAGTCATGCAGCGCGATCTGCTCGACTCGTGCGGGACTGACGAATGAATGACGTGCGGGGGTCCGGGTAGTCCAGGCGGCGTCCACGCCACGAACTCGTCCTCCCCTCTCTCTCTCCCCGCGGTACTTGTCCTTTCGAGATGTCTTACGTCTTGGCGCGTGTAACAGTCGGTCAACAGCTCGTTGCTTACGTTATCTCCAGGACAAGGACGGCCGCAGGGACCTATGCTATTTCCGGAGCAGTCCATTCTCCCGAAACGTGGTGTCTCGCATTTTATCACCGCCCGATCGGTATATTATGCATGATCCTGATCCTTCGGGGCGCGCTTCGCTTCTAATGTCGCGGTTACACAGTCAGTTGGCCTTTGACAGCTTGTCAGTCAAGTCAGTCGGACGTCTCGACGAGCATTTGCAAAGCCTTGTATGACTGGCGCCAAGCCTGCTGGCCGACGCTACGCCCCGACAATATGGACCGAATTCAGCTTGTCAACCTTCCTATTTGCCGTTGAGATTGTAATAGAGCCTTAGGCCCGGGACCGTTCGTCCCATCGATGATGAAGGGGACCCTGCTTGCATATGCCCAATCTGACTGTGTCCGTATTTTATTTAGTCTGACGCTAGCAAAATGTTTTCCCCTGTGTTGCGGGACCTGAACTGACGATCATTGTGGGCACCCATACAAACACGCCGTAGTCTCCATGTTTGGCAAGATTCATTGTTGCCGGCCCACCTGGGGAACGTGATATTTCCTTAACCCCAGCCAGACCCCCGGATGTGCTGGGCATGTACGCCCCAGGTTTTTTCCCACAAATAAGCCCTACTTCACTTCCTTTGCCACGCCTTGTCTTTTCCTCCTTCACTTCCTTGTCTGTTTCTCCCGACAGGACCCCACTAACACACAAAGAAGAGAAGCCATGCCTCAACACCCCGTCGCTTGAAACCGCCGGGCCTCCCATGGCGCTACTATGTTGTTCGACTCATCATCGCAAGCCCAGAATGTCGGCTACGCCTGCGGAGGCCTGTCGCTACTCATCCTTAGCACCCGTCTGGTGATATCCCGATGGCGTCGCGAGCCGACCGACCTGAGTTTCTGGCTCGTCGTCTCGTCCATGGTCGTGATCGCCGCCCGGATGATCGCTAACTACTATTACCTGGAGTTTGGGACGGCCAGCCAGGCGCTCCACAATCCCGATGGCATTGACTTCAACCGCGACCACGTATACATCAAAACCGGCAGTATCCTCGTGCTTCCGTCGAGAGTGCTCATCACGGCCGTCCTCTGGCTACAGATCGGTATCCTGCTTACGTTCTACTCCCGAATTACCTCCGGCCTGGGTTGGGCTAGATGGGTGATAAAGGCGTGCTGGGCGACCGTCATACTGACGTTCATCGCCGTCGTCCTGGCCACTTTCCTCGAGTGCCGCCCGATCCGGCTGTACTGGCAGATACGCCCGGACCCGGGGATCTGCGTGCGCGCCTACGTGCAGCTCCTGATTCAGGGGGTCAGCAACATCACCATCGACCTGATGCTGCTCGTGATCGCGTGGCCGCTGGTGCGGCTGCGGAAGCGCAGCCTGTACCAGCGCGTCAGCCTGTACACGCTGTTCGCGCTCGGCACCTTCTGCATCGTCATCACCGTCATCCGCATCGCGCTCATCTTCAACAAGGACTCGTCGCAGACGACGCGCAGCCTGTGGGCCTCGGTGCAGCTCTTCGTCTCGTGCTTCGTCGCCAACGCGCCCACCATCTACGGCTCGCTGCGCGTCGCGCGCCGGAAGCGGTCCGGCCAGCGGAGCGACGCGTACGCCGACGGCAGCGGCAGCAGCAACAACAACAACAACAACAACAACAACGTCGCCTACATCAACGGCGGACGTAATACCAAGTGGCCTGGCTCGCGCCCCGGCGGCGACCAGGCCTGCTGGATGAAGATCGATGAGGAGATCGCCCTCGCCCCCGTATCGCGTGACGTGCTGACCCCACTGCCCCCCGCCTCCGCGTTTTACGATGAGGAAACTGCCCCGTCCCCACACTCGCACGCCCAACAACATCCCATACCCCCGCCGCCCCCGACGGCGCAGCTGGCGCACGGCCTCCATGGCCAATTCTAGAACATCACGCGCGCGACGTGATGACGCACGATGTCGCATGTCGTTTTTCTTCACGATGCTTAATTGAGGGTCCCACGGTGATGCGCGGGGGTGTGCGGGGAAACAACTGAGAACGGAGTCACGTCCCTATATCACCCGAGTCACGGAGGGGCGCATCACCATTGTAGTTGTGAAGCGAGGGTTGGCTACGTCATCGCCTAACAAGACGCGGACTCGACGAACAACATCGGCGTCTAGCGAGAAATGGCTTATTTGAACCGTCTTGCAATTGACTCAGGTCGGACTAAGATGTGGCCTAGCCATACCGAGCTAGCTATGGTATAGCGTCGGCGTGCCAGCTTTAAGCGTCATGTCACACCGATGAACAAATGTTTCGATGTCAACCATCAGCTAGCTCGGGCCGGATACTCTATCGGCTTATTCCTTCGGTCGCACGATCTCATCAACATTCGCCTGACCATGCTGGCTGCTAGATAATGCATGCTGGCTGCTAGATAATGAGGGGATGGAATAATATTAATCGAGCGTCCTAATCTTATAATCCTTACACTGTCGGAAGACCAGGCGAATGCGGAAAGTTCATAAAGACACGGAGGCATTACCTGTGGCATGGGATTCAGGACGAGGAATCGGACATCCATCGCGACCTAAAAAGGACAGGCGTTCAGGAGATACCCCATTGCTTTACTGGCTAAAAATCGTTAAAGATCATGAAAATTCGCGATGCATACATATTTATAATACAGTACTGTTCTGACTGACTTTCGTGAAATTCTAGAAAATACAGTAGATGAGGCCAGTAGTCCCCTTAGGTTAGGGTCGGCCCATTCTCCCTAGGTACGTCTGACCGGTTGATAAATCCATTTATAAGAAGATGTAATAATGCTATCTTCAGTTTACCCAAGTGCTAGTTAACGGATAATCGTCACAAGGCTGGGTAACGATCAACTCATCGTCGCTCAAGAGGTTCCCAGGTCTAACTTCACATTCGGTATCTACAGCTTCCCCCTCCCCCCCTTCTCACAAACTCGCCATGCCAAAAAGTAAAGTTTAAGCGCTCCCCTCCCGATCCTCCCCCGCCACCTTCTCGAACTCCCGCACCGCCACGGCCACCATCTCCTCGACATCGTAATCCCATATCTTGTGAAACCGCTCGCTGATCCGCGGCAGGAACTTATCGAAATCGTCGCCGACCTCGGGGTCCTGCCACTGGAACAGCGCGGCCGCCTCGCGCGAGGCCCCCGGCAGCCAGCGCGTGCGCTCGTACCGCGCGCCGTTGTAGACGGCCAGGGCTGTGCGGCAGAGGTCAGCCTTCTCCCTCTTCTCCTTCTTTTCCTTCTCCGCTGTCGTGGGGGAGGATGAGGAGGAGGAGGATGATGATGATGATAGCTTCGCGTCGACGGCCTCGAGCACACTCGCCAGCACGAGCGCGTCCTCGATCCCGAACCCCGCCCCCGACCCCAGGTGCGGGCTCGACGCGTGCGCCGCATCGCCCGCCACCGCCACGCAGCCCCTGTAGTAACGCGGCGCCGGGTGCGCGAACGAGTCGAAGATGGCCCACTTGTCCAGCCCGGCGCCCTTCTTCTCCCCCCCCTGGCCGTCGTCCTCGGGCAGCAGGCCCACCAGCGCGCGCACCGTCGGATGCCAGTCCCGGAACGCCTGCACGGCGTCGGCCTTGGACCCGCGCGCCGTGTGGCGGCCGTCGGGCGCTTCCCACGGCGCCCGGTCCGCGATCACCAGGAGCACGTTCAGCAGCCGCCCCGCCCCCACCGGGTACGTCACCGCGTGCCGGCCCGGCCCGTTGTACATGAAGCGCGCGGACGTGCGGGCCTCGCCCAGCGCCGCGCGCGCCTTGTCCATCGGGATCAGGGCGCGGTAGCAGTACTTGTTGGTGTAGCTGGGTTGCGCGGCCGGGGAGGATGGGCCCAGGAGAAGCTGTCGTACGCGTGAGCGGATGCCGTCGCAGCCGATGACTTTATCCCTGGCGTGATTAGTTTTTTTTGCGGACGGAATGAAGATGTTGTTGCTTAAAGGGGGGGAAGGTAGGGGGCTGTTTACCGATATCCGCCTCCTCGACCGAACCATCCCGAAACTCCAGCTCGGCCCGTCCATCGTCCCTCTCCTTGACGTCCACGAGCTGCCTGCGAAACCTCACCCTATCCTTGCGAATCAAGCGGGACCAGGCCTCGAGAAAATCCGAGCGGCGGCCGCCCTGGAACGCGTCGACGCCGATGAGCAAGCTCGCGGCGAGCCGGTTCGTGCGGAAGCCGTCGACCCAGTTGAAGTACTCGACCTGGTCGCTCGAGGAGGCCACCGTCTTGTACACGCGGTGGACCTCGGGGTCGACGACGGAGAGCGCGCGCTCCGCGTTCGGGCTGAACCCGATGCCCGCCCCGATCTCGGTGAAGGCCCCCGCCCTCTCGTACACGACGAAGGAGACCCCGCGCTTCTGTAGGGCTAGTGCTAGGATCACCCCCGTGATCCCGCCGCCGATGATGGCGACGTGGATGCCGCGGCGGTTGTGGGCTGCTGGTCCGGTGGTGGTGGTGGTGGTGGTGGTGGTCGGAGACGGCATTCTCAATTGTCGTTCTTCAGGACGGGTTGTTCAGGAAGAGGTGGGCGTAAACGTGAAAGTGCTAGGTAAGGAATGTGAGTCAAACAGGTACGACCTCAAAATAACGGCACTAGATTTTTTTCCCGCAGAACACAACATTCTGCAAGAAGGGGTCGCAGAGTCAATATATCTAGAGGCTTACTAAGACCCCGGTTTATGCCCGCGCCGTCCTCACCAAACCCGATTGTTCACCTCAAGGGCGCGGATCGGGATTCTAGATGTCGGCCAAATCGGAAATGCGACGGGCAGGATACTGGCCGTGCCTAGTTAGGTATTTACCTCTTTAAGATATTGAGAAGGAAACCCGCGTGTACGGGGTCTTAATAAAAAGCCAGTCCCGCGGTCGCCCCAAGGATCGCCATTGGACGGGGGATTGGACGAGAATGTCCCGCTGCGAGTGATAACCCCAGCGCAGGGCCTTCGGCCGAAATTGGGGAAACTCCATCTCTCGGAGTCCGGGGCGGCGGAGTTCTCAGACCGATACTTCGCGAGCTTCCATAACTGGCGGGATTTAGTATGTTGCTCAACGTGTTTTGTGATATCAGATTCCAGCTTCGTAAGAGGAACCGCTATCTCTTTTTACGTACATACTCCATATTATAGCAGGTATAGGAAGTTGCCATACACTTTCGAGGGAAAGGGTCCTCCTGACTGGTAAGTGACTCAAGGAAATGTGAATAGGTGCATGTTCTAATTTGTCGATCGTGTATAGGTGGTAGTGGGTTCATTGCGTCCCATATTCTGGGCACACTGCTCGGAAATGGGTACCACCCCTGCTGCTCTCAATAAGATTATTGCGTCTGATTATAGTCAGGTTCGATGTCGTCGTGACCACGAGGTCCGAAGACAAGGGCCGTAGGATAGTGGAGTCGGTCGACCGCGTTCAGCAGCAACACCTGTCCTACGTCGTTGTGGCCGACGTCGCAAGGGATAGGGCGTTTGATGATGTAAGCGCTATTTTGCCTTGAATTTTATCATCTATCACTACATGTTGATACTCTGGGTAGGTATTTGAGTCAACACCATCCTTCAAGTACGTCATTCATACTGCGTCGCCTTACCACCTCGATGTCCAAGACCCGATCAAGGACTTCTTAGACCCCGCGGTAAAGGGCACCACGGGGCTTCTCAGGTCTATCAAGGAGCATGCCCCGACGGTCAAGCGCATCGTGATCACTTCGTCTTCGGCAGCGATGCTCGACCCGGATTACCATGCCGCGGTGTACGACGAGACGTGTTAGCTCCCGTGACCTGGGAAGAAGCCATGCTTCCGAAGAACACGTACAAAGCCAGCAAGGTAGCCCCACCCGCATAATGCACTTTCGCCTCCGTCGTTTACCTAGTAGCACTCAATTGACAGGACGCAGGTATTTTCTGAGAAGGCGGCGTGGGCCTTCATGGAGGCCGAGAAGCCGGGCTTCGACCTCGCCGTCATCAACTGCACCTTCACCTTCGGCCCCGTGCAGCGGGGCCTGCCGAGCCTCGACGCCATGAACACGTCGAACCAGCGCGTGCGCGACATGCTGCGGGGCCGGATGCGGGACGCTGTCGAGTCGACGGCGCCGGTGTTCACCTTCGTCGACGTGCGCGACGTGGCGCTCGCGCACCTGCGCGCCATGACGGTGCCGGCCGCCGGCGGACATCGCCTCTACGTCGTCGGCGGCCACTTCTCCAACAAGCGCATCGTGGAGGTCATCCGAAAGGCTCATCCCGAGGTCGAGTCGCGCCTGCCGCCGGAGGACGCAGAAGATGATTTTCCTGACGACGTGTATGGCTTCGATAAGTCCAGGGAGATCCTGGGGTTGCAGTACACGAGCCTGGAGAAGAGCATCGGGGATACCGTGCGGTCGATTCTCGACCTTGGTCTGCTTTCTTAGCTGGACGCGAGACACCAATCGAGATTCTGCGATCTCGTCTGTATTTCCCTGCATTAACGAGGTCTTCCGTGACCCAAGACGCGCTCGCTTGGCCAGTCGATTAGATTCCGCTGATTTATGAGAATGACAGTATCGTCGTTATACATTCAGCTCATATATTCATTTCTGCCTTATCTTAAAAGCCTTTTACCAAATCAGCATTGAAATAAAAGACGACAACAGAGTTAACCATTATCGCTGTCTGAGACCATGTCAACCCATGCAAACCATGCATCAGGAGAACATCTCCCACTAGCTTGAAGCCTATCTACGCGAGCAGAAGTCCGCACATCAATAACGATACACCGTTCTTCCTTCGCCTTCCAACTCACTCCGGCTTCTCCGCCACGATCCTCCCCTCCCCGTCGTAAAAAATCTCCCTGACCTTCACCGACCGCAGGTGGTCCACGCCCCCGCTGAGCTCGCAGTCGTGGTAGAACAGCCACCAGCGGCCTCGGAACTTGACGACGGAGTGGTGCGTCGTCCACCCCAGCACGGGCCCGAGCAGGCGCCCCGCGTACGTGAACGGCCCCAGCGGGCCGTCCGCCC
The DNA here is from genome assembly GCA_000966885.1 of Xylaria sp. JS573. Taxonomy (NCBI): domain Eukaryota; kingdom Fungi; phylum Ascomycota; class Sordariomycetes; order Xylariales; family Xylariaceae; genus Xylaria; species Xylaria sp. JS573. The sequence goes on along the minus strand of JWIU01000031.1, from coordinate 319,820 downwards.
GGGCGTACACCAGCAGGTGCGTGTCGCCCGTCGAGTAGCTGAGGTAGTACACGTCGCCCCGGCGGTGCACCCACGCGGCCTCGAAGAACCGCCGCGCGTGGTCGTCCGCGCGCAGCGGCCGCCCCGTCTCCGGCGCCAGGATCACGAGGTCCCGCGCCGGGGAGGCGAACGACCGCATGTCCGGCCCCAGCACCGCGACCTGCGGACATAGCGCCGGCGCGTCCGGGCCCGAGGGCTCCTTGGGGCCGAGCCAGCTCGCGTCGAAGTTCTCATCGTCGCCGGTCCACCGCTGGTAGCACTGCAGCTGCCCGCCCCACAGCCCGCCGAAGTACAGGTAGGCGGCGCCGTCGCTATCCACGAAGGCCGCCGGGTCGATGCTGAAGCTGCCGGCGATGGGCTCGGGGTCGGCCGCGAACGGCCCCGCGGGCCCGTCGCCGACGGCGACGCCGATGCGGAAGCGATTGCTCCGGTCGCGCGCCGGGAAGAACAGGTGGTACTGACCCGTCGCCGCGTTGAAGGCCGCGTCCGGCGCCCACAGCTGCCTGGAGGCCCAGGGGACGTCCTCGGTGCGCAGGACGACGCCGTGGTCGGTGACCTCTCTCTTTCCCCCACTCCCTTCTTCCTGCTCCTCGTCGTCGTCGAGCGAGGTCAGGCTAAACACGTGGTAGTCCGCCATGTCGTACTGGTCGCCGTTGTCGTTGAAGGCGATGTCGGTCTCGCGGTCGTGCGACGGGTAGATGTACACCTTGCCCTCGAACACGTGCGCCGACGGGTCCGCCGTGTAGAGGTGCGTTATCAGCGGGCGCGACATTTCTGGCGGGTTCTATCTGTTACTGCTTCCTGCGATGGTCGTTGGGGGCACGATCGTGAGGTGGGGCGGTCTTGGTGTTGAGGGGTAGAGAGGGGTCTGAATTCCTTCCTGTTCGCAAGTTTGGTCTATTGCTTTATGTGCCATTAAATGTTACTAGGAACTCATAAGATGTCGATATACTGGTGTAGTAAGATGTATGTGTCTTTTATACCACCATCGTCGGTCCGCATCCCGTCGATCAGTTCGCCGAGTCGCTTGATCCGCTAGAATGCCATTTATCCTTATTTATCCGCCTGTCGAACCAATCATCCCATGCCGCCTTACCAGGAACATTACGTCCCGAGACAATACCTCGTAACCTCGGCCCATGATAATACGTAGACTAGCTATTACTAGCTAGTAGTGACTTAGGTATCTCTATTAGCCATGGTCTATGTGGCTATATGGCCCTCCACTTCCTATCGTAGACACGTATTTGAGCGAGCTTCTAACGTTAGTATCGAACATATATTCACTGGGAACATTCTAGTTAAGTTGGACAATCTTGGGTGTTCCGTAAGAAACATTGATATCCGTACGCGATATTATATGTCATACTGTCGCGAAATGCACGAGCTTGTCAATCTGTCACTCAGTTTAGAGATGCAGATACAATTCGATGAAACTAAGTGAACTTCAAATATGGTGTGAGACAGACTTAGCTGGTGTAATACAAGAGTAGAATTTATTTTCCAACTCGAATATACCTGTGTTTTATCTCCTTTTATGTAATCCCAAGCTCCAATGAAACAATCTTCAAGCACATAAAGAGGGGAGATGTGCAGCTACCATGTGGTTATATTGTCCATTCCTCACACATATATGTTCCAGTGGCTGACTTATTTACAGGTATTTCCGAGTTATCTCGACGATGTGCTTGGCCAGGGCTTCCGGGTGTGAGACATAGGGGAAGTGCCTGCCCGGGATGGTTCCGATGGGGATACCATGTTGGGCAGCGGTGATAACGTTATCGATGAACGAATCCATCGTCGTATCCGCACCAACGGTCCAGTGCAGCGGTCGCTTCAACAGGTCCTCCTTGCCGATGGGCGAAGACGGCGGCAGAACTTCAGGGTAGCCGCCGCGGGCCCAGCGAGGATAGTTCTTCGCCAGCCTCGCATGAGCCTCCTCGCCCAGCGCGCGCCACGCCGTCAGGTCGCTATCGAAGACTGATTCGATCATGTCCACGCCCAAGGCCTTCACGATGGCCTCGTCGTCCATCTTGGAGATCTCGACCAGGCTCTCCCGGTATTTGTTGCCCGTGGGGACCTCGTGGGGCAGCCCGTTCCGCACGCGCTCCGGGTAGTCGGCCACCAGGGCCAGCACGGTCGAGCCGCCCGAGCTGCAGCCCCAGAACGTGGCGTAGTCGATGTGCAGCTTGTCCATGAGGCTGATGACGTAGCTCGCGAGCTTCTGGGCCGTCACGTCGTGGTACGTCTCCGGCGGAGCGTTCGAGGACCTCGAGAACCCGGGCATGTCGAAGGTGGTAACGGTAAACCCGGCGGCGGCGATCAGGGACATGGGCTTGTCCATCGTCTGGCACTCTCCCCACCCATCGGGAATGAGGACTACGTGAGGGCCGGACCCTTCTTGTTCGTAGTACCAGGTGATTCCCTTCTTGTCTGTGAGAGTCGATCTTGTCCGCATGATGGCGATACTTATGAAGTAGAAATAACTAGTAGGTTATGATAGAGAGGATAGACTTGAAGATGTTATTAGGCTGGCGTTCTCGATGGCCATCATTGGAAGTACTGAAGCCCAACTTCTATACCTACATATTCCTTCCAGAATAGGGCAGTGTCCACTTTCTTTGTGGGGTTGGTTGACCTTCCGTTCCAGGATATTGAGTAGCACAGGCCAAGGTACCATCATTTCGTCCGCCGAACGGCGGAAGCTCGGATGCGCCGGCCGTAGACAACCTCCAGTACCTCCTATCACTACACTGCATAGCGATAGGAACCTTCCATTCCACCTGACGTGTGTACTAGGTAGTTTTCTTCAGGTGTAGAAACGCTCTAAGATCACGTATTTCATACTTTGATATTTCCCTTACAGCCTTGCTGGGCCAAGTGGCACGATAGGATAGTCTCGGACGTGTCATGACGGACCCTGAAATTACGGCCCGTGCCTCACCGCCGGCGGAAGACGCGCCTGCGCCGAAGAGAAGAAAGGTCCGAAAGGGCACAGCGAGCTGCTGGGAGTGTAAGCGCCGTAAGGCACGGTGCGCTTTCGAGACCCCTACCTCCGCCGTCTGCAACGGGTGCAAGCGCCGGGGCACGAAGTGCGTTAGCCAAGAGTTCGCTGAGGAACCCGGGCCCACGCCCACGGGTGATAACCAGCAGATAGGGGCAAGACTGCGTCGTGTAGAGGAGCTTCTAGGGGGTTTGTCGAAGCAGTTGTCAACCTATCCTGGCATTTCTGATATTCTCAAGGGTAATAACTCGGACTTGTTGCCCCGGAGCGGCCGAGATGCTGGAAACATCGCCCCATCTTCGTCAACCGTCTCGGGCTATGATACAAGCCCTGAAGAAACCGCCACGGCTGCAACCTCTCCCCAATTTGAGGCTCCTAAACTTCCCTACTGGCTTAGCGCGGAGATAGCGGTACGTATCTTCTATTATCACTCTTCTTTATCCCTTCATCCTAACATCACAACAGCATGACCAAGGCGCAAAGGCTCCAGGCGGGCCACAATTCCTACCGAGACCATGTCCATGGACAACAACGATTAGCCCAAGCAAAATAGGTTTATACGGTGAATTTTCTTTGGCCCTTTCGAGAATATGGCCCTGCCAGAGCGACCTCGACCATATCCACGGCACCTCCGCGGGATTGTGCCGCAAGGGATATACGCTTTACCCCTGCTACCTGGGTCAAGATGTCCCATCGCCACAGGACATGATGCGATTGCCCCCAGTCGGATCGCACCCGGTCTTAATGGCACGGAAGCTTCTAATTCTCGGGACGCATCTACAGGCGGTAGCAGGTCTGGGCGATAAGTACTCGGATATAATGTCCGGCATGGTGGAAGCAGCTACTAGGCTAGTGACTAGCAACGATGCGCTCGTCAGCTCGGTCGAGGGCATAGAGTGTATCATGATCGAGAGCCTTTACCAGACCAATGCCGGGAACCTCCACCGCGCATGGCTTGGAGTGCGCCGCGCAATGACGATCGCGCAGGTTATCGGTCTATGTCACCGCCCTGACTGGCTATCCCTGGAGGTCCTCGACCCCGAGTCACGGACACGGGTGAACCCCGAAAGTCTATGGTTTCGGATTGTCCACATTGACCGCTACCTCTCGCTCATGTTAGGCTTGCCGCAGGGCACTCTAGTGAACAATTTCGCGACTACGAACACACTGGAAGGTTGCAACTCGCTGGAGCGCCTGGAGCGCACCGCTGCCATCGTAGCTGGTTCCATCTTACAGCGCCGCGACACCAGCTTATACGATCCCGACATGACGCGCAGAATTGACAAGCTACTGCTAAGTGCCTCAGAGTCGATGCCGTCCCAGTGGTGGCTTGACCCTATCGTGGAGTCAAGCAGTAACGATGAGAGAGTGGTTGCCTCAAAATCGATACGCATCATGGGCCAGATCATGCATTACAGCTTACTAACACATCTGCACCTACCATACTTGCTCGACTTCTCGGAAGACCCCAAATACGATTGCAACAAGATTACGGCAGCTAACGCAAGCCGTGAGGTATTGCTGCGCTCCGCGTGCTATCTCCGCGATAGTGCAGGCGCTTCACACGCTAGGGGTCTCGATGTCCTCACCTTCATCGCCAGTACGACGCTGTGCCTAACTCACATTTACGCACACCAGCGCATGGAACGATCCAAAGGCTGTCCTGGTGGGGGTAGCACGGTATCCAACTATCTCGCACACTATCGCCGCAGCGACCTTGATATGATAAGGCGCGTTCAGCAGAGCATAGGGGGCACTCCCGGCGAGGCCACACACCTTGCCGCCTCCAATATCGCAACCATCCTAAAACACTTACTCGTCATCGAAGCCGAAGCAGCTAGTGGCATAAGCTACAGTTCTTTCTTCGACAGCGGAGGCGGGGGGAAGAAATTAGAATACGGCGGCGAAGTAAGCGATGATGGAAGCGTCTTGAACATTCACCTTCCGCATTTCGGGGCCATCAAGCTTGAGAGGCGCGGCTTTTTGGCATCTCCCCCACAACCGGAGGAAAACGACCTTCACACGCCAACGCGAGAACTTGGCAGTGTTGATACGACGGTTTTTCTCGGCTCCTCATTTCCCCTTGAACAACAGCCATCCCATCATCATCAACAACAGACTCATGATGTTCAAGATGATCTAGCGGGGCACCATACTGATAACATATTGTACAGCCTAAGCCAACAGGATATGCTTGACTATTTCGAGACGCAGTTGCCGCTAGCAGAGCAATACACATCGGCGGTCTATGATAACAACGACTTCACATTAACCCATAGCGACATACGCAACAACCAGTAGGCCATCGCAGGACCGATGGTAGGCCTTAATGTAACATGGCGTGGGCAAGGGAGTCTCAGTAAAACAAAAATGGCCTACCTTCCTGTGGTCATCTCATGAATAAGATGTAACATGGTAGGGTCTACAAAAACAGCTGTTTTGAAAATTGGTTTACGCTGCATTATAACACACTCAAGACTCGGGGGTCTGATAAAACTATTCGTCCGGTTATACAAAGTTTACCCCTTACCTCACTCAAGGTCTTCTTGTAACATCTATTGTCATGAACGGAGGCTATTTCAATGCAATTACACTTATACCGTAGCAGTAACTCGGGGTTTCAGTTTATTAACGACTTAACGATTGTCAGAATACTTACTACTTACTCCACAAAGCTCACCGCGGCAGGCGAGCCCCTTACTCAGAACAAGATATGACGCATACCTCGCACTTCTGGGGGCCCCCCTCAACGAAAGGATCGTCACAACCACACTTGCAGTTACAGCGGAACAGGGCGCGGCACTCGCCGCACCGCTCATGCACGCAGAAATCGTCCGCGCAGAACATCAGGTCCGCGCGCGTGCGGGCGCGGCCGCCGCAGCGGCAGCACTTCCAGCAGAGGCCGACGACGCCCTTCCCGAAGGGGCCCCCGACGTCGGGCTCCTCGCAGGCGGCGCATACGCGGCCGCCCCCGACCCCGAGCGCGAGCGCGTCGCACGCGCGGCCCGGGTGCGCGTGGGCGCCGTGCCGGAGGGGGCAGGCGCAGAGGTCCCAGGTCGCGCACCGCCAGCCCACCTGCTTGCGGTGGCCGCAGGCGGCGCACTGCCAGGGCTTCGTCAGGCAGGCGGACCCGCAGCCGTCCTCGAGGTCCGCCGCCGCGGTCTCCTTCTTCCACGCCGCGCAGTGCGTCCCCATGCGCCGGTGCGGCAGCAGCGCGTTGCTGGCCCGCGCCTTGCGGCAGTACTTCTACGACGTCTTGACGTGCCCGCAGGGGTAGGTGGATTCGATTTCCTTGCACATGGTTGTTCAGGGGTTGGGGCTTTTTGGCGTACCTTTGGTTATTGGGATATTGGCTGTTTGTGTCAGTGGGTTCTTGCGTGGAAGGTTCTTATTAGGTTGTGATGATATTTTGTGGAAGAGTGTTATTAGTATGTGACGGTATACTTCGACGTGCTCTTATACACAATGCATTATTGGCCATAATCCTCTTGTTCCCCAACATGGGGGGGCAGGTCTTTGTTGTCAGAACAATGCCTTGTGCATCTGTTTCCAGTGGCTACGGGACAGGGGTGGGAACAAGGCATACGTCCAAGTTCGCACAAAGGCTTGTTATTGAAGAAAGATCTGTGGCTTTACTCTTACAATATCAAGGTGTATCAAGGCTTCGTAAAGCTTTCGACGCAGGCTTTCACGCTGTCCTCGAGGCTGGTCCATCCATCATGGCCTAAGCCACGCAGCAACTCTTCCCCTCTCTTGTTCGGCACATCCGCCTGGTCCCACCCGTTATCCTCCAACATCGGGATATCCCGCTCAGGATACAGCTTCTTCAGGATCTGGGTTACCCTGGGCCAGCTGTACCGATCGCTGAAGGGGAACAGCCTCTCCCCGTTGACCCCCGGGGTGATGAGCGCCGCCACGTAGAGCAACCCCACGTCCCGCGTGTCGGTGTGCCACTGAGGTGCAAAATTGCCCAGATAGTCCAGACGGACGCCCTCGTAATAAGCCTTCACAGGGCCGGCCGTGCTAGGGGCCCCCTGGTTCTTGGCGTCGAGGCACTCGCCGAAGACGGTGTCGGGCAGAATCGTGTTGAACGTGAACGCGGGCTTCTCTCGCCTGACCCAGTCCCAGATCCACTGCTCCGTCAACGTCTTGACGGCCATAAACGGCAAGAGGCCCCCCTTCTCCGGCGGGACGGCGCTCCGGGCCGCTTGCACGGCCTCCTCGTTGTACGACCACTCCGTCAGCTTGACCTTCTTCGTGGCGTCCGGCGTCCACGCCGCCCACGCCGAGCTGGTCCAGATGAACCCCTTGACGCCGGGCTCGTTCATGGCGGCCCGCAGGAGCGCCTCGTTAAAGGGTTTCTCATCCTCGACCGCCTTGTCGATGTCCTGAACGTGCAGGGGCGTTAGGCCCGCGACGGCTACCACGCCCGCGACCCCCTTGACGGCCTCGTCCCACGCGCCGGGGGCGTTGATGTCGGGCACCTGCACGAGCTCAAAATGGCCGGAGGGGTGGCGCGACGCGAACAGTTTCTTCATCCACGCGCACCTCGTGGTATCGCGCACGGTGCCCCGGACTCGGTAGCCGGCTGCCAGGAACTGGTCCGCGGCGTGAGAGGCAATCAGGCCATTGGCAGTGGTGACGAGAATCGTAGAGCCCGGAGGGACTGTTGGGTTGGGAAACGTTATTCTCACCATTGTGAGATGATTCTAGCGTACAGATATAGAGTAGATACACGGTCCTTGGGGATTTATGAAATAATAGGATTAGACGACGGAAGTTTAACGAGGACTAGATAGATAAATAAGTATATAAAATGGGCAGCCATATGTTGTAGGTTCGCACGTAGGCAACCGGAGATAGGACCCAAGACACACCCCAAGATATTACTTAGGTAGCATCGTCGCAGCGGCTTCGGTACCGAGCCCCGTCCCCTCGCACGTTTGAAATCGATGGACAGCCCCGGTTATCAGGCAACATAAAGTTCGATTATCAATCACCCCGAGAGCAGCCCGGACAATTGCTCAATCCGTACAGACCCAGCAATCCTCGCCATGCGTCTAATTACTCAATAAATCCTCTCAAGGGTAGTGTCGGCTCTTACGGACGGGAACTCACATGCGACGATCGACCTGTCGACATGAGAATACTAGGCGAGACATAGGCACCGATTTACACATCTAGGTACGTCTACCAAGGTTGGACCATGTACCTCCTGATGGCCTTCCCACCGCCCTGGTCTCGTTTACCTTGCAAGATGTCCTTGACGAATTCATCTCGAACGGACGGGTGCAGTGTGCCCCTCTGCATCGAATTAGTATATTTCCTCCACCCACAACACACATGCCAATGAAGAAGAACAACGAAGAAGAGAAATTGGCCTAGGCCTCCGGATTTGCCTCTTTCATCTCCGCGCCCACGCCGCGCAGCTCCGTGGCCAGGAAGCCCGTGGAGATGGTTCAGACTTTGACGCCGTCGTGGGGCAAGGCGCGGTGCTACTCGCGCATGCATGACCCTTGAGCCCCCATCTTGGAGCCGCGGTAGGCGGCGATGGCGAAGGCGACATTCATACTGGATCACGGAGTCCAATACTCGGCCGCTATAAGCTTGGTCATCAAGGACTACTCCACCGAGGTGTGTGGTTGCATCGCTTGAATCCGAGGAGCGACTGGCGAACTGGATATGCTGGGGCTATGGGACCGAATGTACCCACAGAAAGAGGGCGATAATGCCGTGACCCCAGGGCTCGATGCCTGGTGGGCGTCGGCAGAAGGCCTAGAAGGTCGGTCGAGATGATTACTGGGGCTAAGTCGCATATTCAGCGGGAATGGTATCCCGACGGCCCATCTAATCTACGGCATGTACAGCACTCTTCACACTTCGACTCATCATCATAATTGACGATTCCGACGAGATAGTTTGGAATCACCACGATGTTGGTTAATATGGCAGATGTGTCTCTCAAAACCTTACACGAATTGATGTACGCCCATAACCATTATTTGTTGCTACTCGAGAATACCTACGACGACCCAGTCACTCCCAATTCCTCTATGCGGGGTACGCCGCAGCAACGGCGTCATACTCGGCCTGCGTCAACGGGGTGACAGACCCATGCTTCAGCCCGGCCGGGAACCTCGCCCCCGTCCCCGCCCCCGCCGGCGACTGCCAGCGCGGGTTCTGGATGTCAGCCGTCTCGTAGGGGACGTACTGCGTGTAGTCGTCGAGCAAGAGGTGGTAGACCCCCGGCGTCACGATATCCGCGAACGCGGCGGGGCCCTCGCGCGGGGACTCGTCGCGGACGTAGCCGGGAACGCGGGTCCACTCGCCGAACAGCCCGCCGGCGCCGACCGTGTTCTCCTGGTACACCTTGCTGACGGACTCGTTCTTGAGGAAGCGCGCGAACGCGCCCGGCTGCCCCGCCAGCGCCAGGAACTCCTGGTCGATCAGCGGCGTGTTTGGCGGCGCTAGGTAGTCGCTTGGCGCGCTGAAGTTCGTGAAGTCGGCCGTCGTCGCGTACCGGATGCGGGACGGCGACGCGGCGCCCGTGTGCGCCGTGTCGGTGGCGGCGTAGTGCCGCGACGACCAGAATACGTAGTATTGCGACGTCTCATCGTCCCAGACGGCCGAGGGCGCCCAGGCCATACCCGCGGTCTCTGTCTCGACGCTGTGAGGGGTATTTCTGTTAGAAATGCGGCCGTGCAGGTACGGAAAAGGGGAGGGGGTAAGGGGGATGTTGCGTTGCGTGCATTTGCAGCGTGGGCTCCGACCAGTCAACCAAGTTGGAGGATTTCCAGACAACTAGACCACGGCTTCCCCGTCTCACGGCATTGTCCCATGAGAACCCGACGGCGTGAATATCGAGGTCTGTGAGATGTTTAGTCAAATGAACTGGCTACCGGGTTGGATGGCCCAGGTTCTCACCGGTAGCGATCAGGTAGAACTCAGAGCGAGCGCTGTTGGTAGTGAGGAAGATATCTCTCACGGCCTTCGTACCAACGGTCGAAGTGAGGACCGGTCTGCCCTGGTTCAGGAAGCTGAAACTAGAAGCGCTGTTTCCGTCTGAGAGGTGAAACTGGACTTTTGGAGTATTGTCGCTGAAAGTCGAGATAAGGTAGCCGACGTAGTCCGAGGACTGTCGCGGCGCGGCAGGGCTTGCAGCTATGGCACCAGCCCACGCCGTAGCAAGTAGAACCAAGGAGGCGTGCATCTTGTGAGTTGATGGGTATTATTCGCTATGGAGTCAGGTTGTGAGTATAAAATCAGCAAGAGCCGTCAACTACTTATACAATGAATACCCAAGCATTTCCTTGATATCACGAAGCAGGACGCTGCCACGTTCGTCTCGAACCATCAGACAGCTTAGAGATCCCCACGATCATGCCAGCGTACGAATGATATCCAGGCTCAATCCGGCTTAAGCGGTGCAGGATATGCGGAGAACCCTGTGCCTGGTAGATGCGCTCCAATCCTATTCGCGGTTGATTCCCCATCAGGAAAGCCGTCCTATGCGCCATGGTTGCGCGTCTGGCACTGTGAGGAGTAGATAGATACTGGTCAGGTAGATAGCCTCCTCACGTCCTACGGACGTAAACAAATTCATCCCCATCAGGAAACGACATCTCGTATAACGTTACGTTCAATCCACACTACCCGGCACTCGCATCGATGCCGTCGCCTGTCGATGTAAGGGAGATGTACTATTTACGCAGTGTATGGTAGTAGACGACGAATTACGGGATTGCCGCTTAGTGGCATATATTTTGAGCTGCTGGTACTGGAAGTCTCGTAGAATTGTGAGCCTACCGTACGTTACCTTGCTGCGTCTAGATGATGAGTCCATCCACCACTTGAGAAGATTCTGACGTATATGTTGTTGGCCAATACGGGGCATGTCAGCCTCTTCGCTTTAGTTATACCGTTTCTTATACAGATATAGTCACATTGAATACGTATCACCATGACGCCAGTCGTTACACTGATCAGTCTCAGGGACATTATTGTTGATAACATGGAGTGATTACCCCGGAAGATGGTGCAAAAGGATCTCGTGTATTTAATACATAGCTCTTTGGGATGGTGGTTCATCCGCTTCCAGGCTTCAGAGAGGCCCCAAAATTAAAAAGGGGGGCCTCCTCACGCCGGTTCCATGCGATATTCAGCATATTAACCAGTGGTAAACCCCAAGCTCGCAAACTAACACGTGAAATTAAAAAGCATTCGTATAACGATGTCATTGTATCTCTCGCATACTTCGGGCCGGCCAATTTCGGAACATTAACCCAGACTCAAGATGTGCCTTGTGGCTATAGATGGGCCTCTCTCATCAGTTCCATCAAGTCCTTTGCACCTTTCATGTCTTGAGGGTCAGGAATCCGCGCGCTCTTTGCCCCCAACAGCCTCTTCACATCATCAAGGATATTATTCATGGGTACGACTTTACCATAGCCGAGCGGATCCACGTCGACGAGAAGACCATATACCTCAAGGCTTTTGGAATCGATAACCCAAGACCCTAAATCGCAGTCACGAATTTCTACACTTCATGTGAGTGTTTTTGTGGCTCGAGATGTTCTCACAGCGCTTACCTAAGCTATCAAGTACTTTCACCATGAAGAAATCTTTGGTGGATAAGCCTTGACTGGTTAAATATCCGGTTGATAACAGCCTTCCGTTTCTATGAGTACGCGGCCACCCTGGACCGCCCGATAATATGACTTCCCTCCGGACAGAGGCTTCTGGCAGTAGGCCTGTATAGTTTAGCGGATCAGACTTTAAGGGCAAGCGACGCCTCTGTGCGTGTGTAAGGTCAACCAGAGCCCAGTCATAGTGCTCCTTGGACTTGTGCCTGCTCATTTCTAGGGGATCGAAAACATGGCCGAGCACTGTCATCTTTCCATTGGGTGTGGCCTCGGAGCGATCGCGTGCCTTTAACCCGCGAATTGCATAGTTTACTATCATCCCAAACAACTTCACGCTACCATTCTGATAGACGACTTCAATAATACCACCTAAAGTGGAGGAAGTGTTTCCCCGCTGGCGGCTAAAGAATATTGGTATGCCGCAGATTGTGGGTAGAGTACGGAAGGCATTGGTGTCGGCGAGGGCTGTTATATCCGAGAGCTGCGGTGCGGCTGACATTCTGAGAATTGGGGTCTCGGTAAATTCCTCCCTGGTTCAATGTGTGGCTCTCGGCGATGTAGAATCTATTGGTCAAAGGAAAAGAATGATCAAAAAGGGCCTTCCACCTTATTCATATCATGGGATAATGGTCAAAGACTATTAAAGGACCAGACATATTCAGGGTTGCGTACATATATATATGCCCAGTCCACCTATCGTTTCAGAAAGACGAGCCTCATCGCCCCTGTCTTCCAACAATATAGAATCTCCTTACTCGCCACCCACAAACACCCAGAAAACAAGTTCGGTTGTGTGGCTTACCTACCCGCGCGGTAATGGCATCCTACCGGCTCTCATTAGCAAACGTGAGATATTCCCCACACATGCAACTAGGAAATCCAGGTATATTCTACACTGCAAATGAAATCTCCTCCACATACCGCAATATAGAGCACTGGTAACGAGCTACATTGAGTGCTTCCTGGAGAGATACACCTCAGCTAAATGGTCCTAAAAGAGAAATATGTATCATTTGGGTCTTTGTATCACTCATGCAAGGCCTCTTGTTCTGGCCTTACCGACCTGTGAGTCAATATGGGGCCGGAGAACATGTGCCAATTGTGCTGTCACGAGAGAATGCCCAACATGAATGACTCATGAATGTTGAATGTCTATGTTCAAAGGGGCAGACATATTCATTAACTTCTTCGACTTGCGATATAGTGTAAAGTCCTTTGTGCTCGAGCCTGTTGGTGGTTCAGTTCCAGGACTGAAATGTCTCGGCAAATTAGATCCTGGAAACAACCAACTCCTTCACAACCAACACGGAAAGCCCTCGGGTACAACTCGGAAGCAAAGCCTTCCGTCGCTATCGAGCAGCAAGTCTATAAGGTACACCACCACAATCTCGAAACAGCGAATCCAGTCTTGCGAAACATGTCATGACTGCGCTGCAGTGCTCTGTGAACGCCCAGTCCGACGGACTGGAGTTGTATGGCAAGTAAACACCTGAAGTATTGCGTCTTCGCATTACAACGATGGACAGCGCGAGTTCCTCCGAGATTGTGGCATTAGGGCAAACCTCTCATCGACGCTTCGGTCATATTTTTGAAACTTGATAGAAAACCGCAGTGCTCCAGTAACCTAACATACCGTCTAGTACAACGACAGAAGGATCCCTACGGTCCTTCAAGGCGTTCTACATCGCCTATCGGGCTCTACACACCTGGATCTCTCTTTCCCACAAACACACATACCGACATTGCGCTCAGACTTCGATGACCATTGATAGCCTCTAAGTAGTCGTTCAAGCTGACACGAGTCGATAGATTCCCCGTATCAAAGATCCGCACCCGCGACAAGAGCACGACAAGATACCTCGAAAGCCATGCACATAGCGAGATTGATCAGAGTAACTCTATTAAATATATACGAGATCTTCGACCAGATGATCATGTGTCTACCTATCTACCTATCTACCGATAAAGCACCGACGATCCCCGCTACCTCACGAGCCTCTCGCTCTCCCGCATCTCCTCCTCCTCGCCCTCGAGGAAGATCTCGTGGCCGCTGCCCTCGTAGATGAGCATGGCGGCGGCGCAGCCGAGGGCCGAGACGGCCGCGACGGCCCACCAGCTGGCGCCGACGACGCCGGCCTCGAGGCCCACGCCGTACCACCAGCCGCCGACGACGGGGCCGACGGTGCGGAAGCCGGCCGAGACGCTCTGGCCGAGGCCGTGGACGAGCCCCAGCACGCTCGGGTGCGGGCTGCAGTTGTTGAGCAGGATGATGCTGGCGGGCAGCGTGACGGTGCGCGCCATGACCTGCAGCAGCTGCACCAGCGTCATGTAGATCCACACGACGGGCCCGTTGGCCGGCTGGTCGGGCGCCGACGAGGTTGGCAGGACTGCTAGATAAGGCGCCAGGAAGTAGGCCACGGGGAACAGCGGCAGGAACCACCGGAACCCGCGCAGCGTGCCCAGCCGCGCGTGCACCGGCGGGTACGCGAAGATCTGCAGCGCCATGCCGAGGACGCCGAGCAGCGAGGTGGCGACGCCGACAGTGGCGGCGGGCATGCCGAGGCCGCCGGTGAAGACCCAGGGGAGGCGCTGCGCGGGCGCGGACGCGGCCGGTGACGAGGACGCGCGCGGCGTCGAGAGGAACAGCGTCCAGATGTTGGTGAAGGCGCCCAGCTGGAAGTCGAAGAAGGCCTCGGTGATGAGCGTGAAGATGACGTTGCGCGTCCACACGCGCCGGAAGGGTAGCGTCCTTTTCGGCTCGGCCGGCTTCGGGGCGATGGGGGAGGGGGACGAGGTGATGGGGTCGTCCTTCTCCTCGACCGGGCTGTCGAGTTGGTCCCACGTCTGTAGCTGGTAGTAGCCCTCCCGCGGGACGGGCTTCCGCAGTACGGAGGCCTTGACCCGCGCTGCGATGCGCAGACCAAGGTCGCCTTTGCCTTTCCTCTTGCTCGATGTCTGTGGGAGTTAGTTGGAATTGGGTCACTGTTACGATGTAAAGCAGAGCCTACCTCTTCAAGACCAAAGAACGCGAGCAGGGTCGCCGCGGTCAACGTTACGGCGTTGAGAACGCCGGGGAGCGCATAGGGGTACTCCCTGACCCAGCCGAACCCCCAGATGGCGCCCTCGCCGAAGAAGCCTGGCAATGTCGTAGCAGGGTCGGCCAATAAACCACCCATTACTTCAGGAGAATATTAAAATCATTGCCTCATCGGTTAATAGTATGATAACTTACAAGGCCCAACAGTGTTTGCTACACTGAAGCTAATAGGGAGCAGCAAAAATGCTCTCGATTGGTACTTCCTTTCTACTGTGATTTCTGCTATCATGGTTCGTCTTTTCACTATTAGCTGGCCAATACTTTGACATATCACGATACGATACAGCAACTCGGGTCCTTGACTCACTTGATTCCAACGGTACCGTTGATAGCACCCCCAGCTGCGCGCCAGAAGAAAGCTCCCAAGAAGCTTGTCGCAAATCCATATCCCAGCAATGAGACGGCCGTTCCGAAGAGTCCGATAAGGAGAACTCGTTTCCGACCACACCAGCTGGCATCCGCGGCCTTGCCCCATAAAAACGCCGTCAGGACCTGTGCGCCGGTGAAGGCGCCCTGTAACAGGCCGGCTTGGCCTGAGACCTGGGAGTCGGAGAGCGAGCTGTCGAAGCTCTTCAGCTGGAAGAAGACGTAGGCCTGCAGGGAGGCGATCTGCAGGAAGTCCACCAGGCGACATATGAAAATAATCAACAGCTGGTCCTTTCTCGGGAGCGACATCCACGTCACGGGGCCATCCTGCTCCGCGATCTCGCTTCTCGGCTTCAGCGACTCGGCGTCGCTGCTCGAGTCATCGTACTCGGATTCCTCCGCGGGCGGTAACTTCTCCGCCCCGCGCTTCTCAACGGCAGTGGAGGGCAGATTTATGGACGTCGTCCTGGATGTTGTTCTGGCATGGCGCGATTGGGATGCTCGCTTATCCATGGCCAAGTACTGAGCCCGACGACAAGACGGGGATACTAATAATAATATGAAATAATGAAAAATGCACAGGCGAAAAAAAGAAAAAGGTAAAATGAGCTTAAACGAGGGACTCGAAGAGAAGCCAAAAAAGGAACGATATAGTTAGATCATGTCTGGGATGTTCTAAAACGAGGGCTACGTCGAGAACGTACGGAATCAAGAATAGAGTACGGAACAGAAAGGTGAGCGAACACCGATGATAGGACGTCGAAACTAGTCTATTCACACTGCTTACGAAGTACTGTCCACATTACCACTTGACCGCGTGGCAGGCGACTACGGAGAGGCTGCGGCACGGCACGGCAATCGGCTGCAGAGCAATAAAAGCAGGCGAGATTCACACATTTGCTGTACCACAACTCGCTACATACGTCACCTTTGGAGTGCGTGTTGTTTTATAAGGCCGGACGCAGGCTAGGGCGATGAGAGAGGGCTGGAGAGCAGCAGGGGGCCAGGGGGAGGCAGGGGGGGGGCTGGTGAAGCTGCTGGGTCTGGCCGGCATTAGCGGTGGTTAACAGGGTCCGCGTGGAGCCGCCGCCGAGATTGGAAAAAGATCCCACGCCCACCCGGATACGCATGTCAACGCGGCCACACAACGCCATGCCATGCTGGCATACGTGTAGCGTTGTGGGGGCTTGTCAACCGTCCGGGAGATAGCGGCCCTTGACGCTCTGAAACTTGACAATGTCAATCGTCAGCGATGTTTCGATAGGCCCCTTACCCCCCCTGGAAGCATGCAAGCAAGCAAATAGCAGAAAAATCGCTCTGGGGATAAACCCCCTAGAACGATAATAACAGAATAACCCATCGGTTGATCGGGCATGTCTAGACTGATCCGAGCGGGATCAGCTCAGTTAATGTACTACGTATCACTCTACGTAAGATGGGCCGCCCCCGGATTCGAGCGTCCGGGATGAACGTTCCTTATGTGGGCTCTTCCTGGTTCCTCATTACCATTTACCTTCCTAGGGCCCTGTTGTAGAAACGCTGGAAGGGTACGGCTGTAAAGAGGGATCGGGCACGCCAATAGCCTACCTACCGAATTGTTAGTACCATGCGACTGTTGTCATGGACTTGCATTCTCGCCGTCGTCGGCGCTGCCAGCGCGGCGCCCTCAGCAGCGGCAGCAGCAGCAGCAGAGCCGGCCGCCGTGGGCCCGTATGATTTCAGCTACGACCAGAACGCCTATGGGCCGCACCCGGTGACGGTGTTCCAGTCGGCCCCCGAGCTCGAGGTGCCGAAGATCAACATGCCGTACTACAGCGACGAATGCGACAACTCGCTGTACACATTCCTCACGCCCCGGGGCGGCGCGACGCGGGAACCGCAGGCCACTATCATCGACAGCAAGGGCGAGCTGGTCTGGACGCAGCCCTGGCGCGGCCAGCAGCTGTATAACCTCATGGCGCAGAGGTATAGGAACGAGACATACCTGACCTTTTGGGCCGGAGACGACACGGTTGGCGGACATGGTGCTGGGACTATCATTATGGTAAGAGATGAGATGGATTGCGGTGGCACATATCTTTGGGGTGGCTAACACGGAAGCCAGCTGGACAAGTACTACTTCCTCTACAAGGAGATCCGGGCGGCGAACGGGCTGGACGCGGACCTGCACGACTTCCGGATCACGGAGAAGGGGACGGCGCTGATCACGATCTACCAGGTCGTGCAGCGGGACCTGGGCGAGGTGGGCAAGGACCGCGTCGGGCCGGTCTGGGACTGCCTGATCCAGGAGATCGACATCGAGACGGGGGCGGCGCTGTTCGAGTGGCGCGCGCTCGACCACTGGCGGCTCGCCGACAGCTACAAGCCGGTCGGCGGCGACGGCGAGGGCGACCGCGCCTACGACTTCTTCCACATGAACAGCATCGCCAAGGACGCGCGGGGCAACTACCTGACGTCGGGGCGGTACACGCACAGCCTGTCGTACGTCGACGGCGCCACGGGGGCGGTGCTCTGGATCCTCGGCGGCAAGCGCAACATGTTCCGCGACCTGTCCAACGGCAGCGCCACCGGCTTCGCCTACCAGCACGACGCGCGCTGGTCCGTCGACGCCGACGGTACCTCCACCATTACTCTTTTTGATAACGGCGTCGACGACGAGCACCGCGACGTCGCCCCCACGCGCGGCCTGCGCCTGCGCCTCAACGAGACCGCCATGACCGCCGAGGTCGTCGCCGAGTACCTGCACCCGCACGGCATCCACGGGGTGTCGCAGGGGTCGTTCCAGACGCTGCCCAACGGCAACACGCTGCTGGGGTACGGCAACTCGGCGGCGTTCACCGAGTTCGCCAGCCCCGACCGCTCCAACGGCGGCAACGAAGACGAAGACGAAGGCGAAGACGGTGATGCCAACGACGGCGAGGTTGGCAGCAAGAACGCGACCGTGCTCTGCGACACGCACTTCGGCCCCGAGAGCCGGTTCGGCACGGCCGAGGTGCAGTCGTACCGGGTGTACAAGTTCGCGTGGCAGGGGTGGCCGGCGACGCAGCCGGCGACGGTGATCCGGCGCAACGGCACGCGCAACTGGGCGCTGCTGGTGAGCTGGAACGGGGCGACCGAGGTGTCGGAGTGGGTGCTGCAGGGCTCGCGGTACGTGAACCCCCGCGAGGTCGAGTGGGAGGAGCTCGACCGCGCCGACCGCCGCGGCTTCGAGACCGCCTTCGAGCTGCGCCAGTCCTACCTCCCGTACCTCCGCGTCGTGGCCCTCAACGCCCAGGGCTTCCGGCTGGGCCTCAGCGTGCCGATCAACGTCACGGTGGCCAAGCACGAGGTGAGAATTATTTTCATTTCTTTCGACGGACCCCGCTTTGCTTGCTCGTTTTCATTCCTACTACGACGCGGGATTTACTTTTACTGACGGTCTACGCTACGTAACAGCTCTTACCCGCCCCCGGCACGAGTATGGTAGACGACGGCGATCTGCGAACGCACATCGCGATGGCGCTGGGCAGCATCCTCGTCCTCGGCGTGGTCTTGCGGCTGGCAAAGGTGGCGTGGAACAACCGGCCGCCCATGTACTGGCGGCTGCCGACCGTTCCGAATTAATGATAATAGACAAACAAACAAAAAAAATACATAATAATAAATACCCCTGGAATACCAAGTTCACTCCAGTCTACGTTCTTGGCGTTCATATGGAAGATTCGCCTTCAAGCATCTATTGGGAGAACCCTTGGAGGTTACCAAGTTCTAAGGACTTGGCAAGACGCCGTGCTATGCGCTGAGATTGACGTTGTGGAGCGTCTGTATTTGCACGGCGATCATGGATGTAAGTCATCATCAGCCAACCAAGCTCTGGTGCTTGGCTTGGCTTGGCTTGGCTAGTTAAGGAGATTTAATGGGCCCCCCTGACCTGACCCATGTCGCGGGGCAAGTTATTGAGATTCGCGTGTGCAGAGCCAGGGGGAAGAAGAAGAAGCACACGAGAAGCCGGAGAACAACGGGAAGAAGAGTCTGGAATGGTAATCGAAACTTTGCAAGTGCTCTCATTTTATCTAGTCTATCCAAATCTTCAAATCCTCGGTTGGTATATCGTAGTAGTCAACTCCCCCCACAAGTGGTATTGTATGTTGTGATCGAAAGTTTTAAGATAATACAGAGAAAATAAAATAATGCCAATGCCCAGATACGAACGCCCCTAATTACCCCCCAATCCATCTAAGACCGCCCTCCTTTCTCTAATGAGGAACCCGAATTTCGTGTGTGTGCGTGTGCGCGTGATTACTAAAACCAGGGCAGCTGGACGTAGAATATCAGGTACAAGACCAGGCCGACCAGCGCGAGGACCTCGACGGCCTGGGCCGCCACGTTGAGCATCTGGCGGCGGTTCCTCCGGCGCGAGCGCGAGACGAAGTCGCTGTTGTCGTTGACGTTGGGGAAGGGGGCGGCCTTGGGGACGGGCTCGCCGAGGAACTCGCAGAGGGGCGCCCAGCCGTCGGTGACGCGGTACTCGAGCAGGCGGTCCTTGGGCACGAGGGCCTTGACCTCGTCGTAGTGGCGCGCGAAGACGTCCTTGCCGCGCCCCGGGAAGTCGCCCTCGAAGAAGGTGTCGAAGAACTTCTTCAGCATGGGGTAGTACATGCGGGCGGCCCAGCTGCAGCGCGCGAGGGCGCGCAGCTCGGGGTCGGTGACGCGCCAGTAGACGGTGCGCATCGTCGACGCGTGCCACGAGTCGACGTCGCGCCCCGTCAGCACGACCTTGGCCTCGGGGTACGCCTCGACGAGCTCGCGCGCGAAGGCGCACGCGGGCCAGTCGCACACGGCCTGCGCGCCGCCCAGCAGGTGGTCCCAGTCCTCGCGCTTGAAGGGCGCGCCCACGCCGTCGTACTTGGCCCGCAGCGCGTCCATCCACAGCAGCGCGTCCGGCGGGTTCTCGATCGAGCAGTTCATCATGTGGTACGTGTCGACGTAGCCGAGCTGCTTCATGGCCGCCCTCATGGCTGTGGGTGTGGGGTCGGTGGTGGTCAGCCCGCTTTCGTCTCATGAATCTCATACTTAAAAGATGCCCACCGGGACTGGAGGGGAGGGGAGGGGTGACGGTCACTTACACGCTGTTCCTGTGCGTCCGCATCCGAGCAGGAGCACTTTCATCGGAACCGTGCGAGTACATTGCCGCCGGTCAATATCAGTGTCGCTCGTGAATATGTCCGTGATGGGCTTCGGTGTGTATTTGTCGGCGTAGGCCATTGTGACTGTAGTGTTTGCTTCTTCGGTCTAACTCTAGTAGTTGCGATAACTTCTATAGGTGGGGGATTTACGACGAGAATCCAGGGGGTATCAAGATGCTAAGAACACAGCGGACAATAGTATAATAGGGCAAGAGGTAGGGTATCAAAGAGCGTCGAGGAATTCAATGAAGGAGATGTGTATAAGGCAAACAAGGCCGAGTCCGAGATTCTACTTAAGAGTTGATATCCGTAGTCAACAGCATTTTGGAAACATGAGTAGTAGGGCTTCTCTACATATCAATGATCCCTCCTCCATCCCCTATCCCACTCCGGTTTTTCTGTAATATGGGGATCAACTCCCCTGGGCTGACGTTTACGTCGACTTGAGCGAGCGCCTCCGGAGGAGGCCAGCCGAACTGAGTGTAGGTACGCACGCACGCAGAGCAGCGCAAAGTAATAAGTTGGGTGACGGACCCGGTTTAACCGTCCAATATGCGTGCATTAACACGCCTCAACCGGGGATGGGTTAATCAAAAGCACGCGTGTATCCGCATGACATTCCGCGGCTTGCAGAAACCTCGAACATTATCTGGTTATACCTAGAGCGGCAGAGTTTCTAGTCACCAAGCCACACACCACACCACCGACGAACAGCGTTCCCGCGACGACGTGATTAGCGTCGTCCGACTACGTGTTTTAGTGCGAGATTGGTTTTTCTGGAACCCAACCTCGACCGCCTGAACCACCCCTCGTCGACCGGCCCGGTATGAAACCCCCACACTTCCACCACACAGCCATCAGATAACCGGCCTGCCGGCGGTCTGAAACTCCACTCAGGCGCCATGACGCGGCAACAATTTTGCGTACGTAGGGCTTCCCTATAGCTGCTCGGCGAGGCCTGTGAACGAGTGGCCAGGGCAGTCTAGAATGCCTCGCGGGGTTGAAACTCGCGTCGTCGTCAACTACGATGAGCCCGCGTTAAACCCGCATCGGGCTGGTCTGCTCTTTGATGCGGAATCCCCGGGATTGAGAACTCGACGTCACTTGACGTTTCACTTTCATAGACATGGCAGAAACAGGCTGCAGTTGTTCTGTTTTATATGCGAGACAGGGAACAAAAAACATAGACAGAGAGATAATAAATAAAAAACTAGACTAAAGTTTGTTCATTAGGCATATCATGACTGTGTCCTGGCATCCCTGACTCTTCAGGAATATCAAAATAGCTAGGAAGGACTAGGTTAGCGGGTAAGTATTAAACCTGGTCCAAAAAAGATCTTGGGAGATCGAATTGCAAATCAAACCAGCCATTCCTGCAAGTCTGTCTAATACCTAGTATTGTTATGCTCCGACAAGCTTACGTGTCGACGTATAAAGGCATACAAGCATACAGCCCATAATCCGATGCGATGACGATAAACATGGATTTTCGCAGACTATCATGCTAGTATCCCCTAAACTAGCGAGCGCATGCGGAATTGCACAGCTTGATTTGGTATGTATGCAGTAATTATCAAGTAAGGGAGCAAGCCTGTTCTGGAGACTGAACAGGTCCTGCTCAATTTCGATTATCGCCTTGTGATCGGCAAATTGCAACATCGCTAGTGGCTATCACAACATCAGTATTGCCAGCCACCAGCCACCAACTGCCGCGAAAGTCGCTCAGTCAATCTGCCTCAGTGTTGATTGCAGTGCCTCCGACAGTTCAGACACCACGGAACATGGCGATTATGTCCATCGCCGTATGTGCAGACACTGCCATTTGAGTAGGTACGCGGGCCGAGATCGCTTAAACGGAAATACACAACCGGAAATATACGCCTAACAGAAGAGTCGGTGATGGCCGCCTCGAAGATTTCCGTGTCCACATTTTCCGTCCCGAGTTTTCCGCCGGGGTACAAATTACTGTAATATCCCAAAGAAACCCGACTCAGATCACCGTGAAATGCCAAGAGGTCGCGCAGATTAATTATGTAAAAGCCCGCCCGGGGGTTGATATAAGAGGTAGTCACATGAGTAAGGCGGTACGTTCTACTAGAAGCGCCAGTGAGCCATCTTGGATCTCAGAGATATGCGTACGGCCAGTGCCTAGGTGACAGTCGCGTCAACCACACCATTGACTGGAACTAATAGAAAGCATCACATCGCATGTAGTGTTGATAATTTGGCGATCAGCGACAGGCTACGGCGAAGTAGCATTCAATTGCTTACGAGTAGTTGCCAGAAGACGTCTAATTAACCTTTTCATAGATATATAACTTATTATTACACAGATATCGTTACGAGACCGGCAAGATGCTAGGTTCCTGTATGAACAATTGGTCTACAGATGGGAAAATGATGAAACAGCTTGGTTAATGTGTTTATGTCTTGAAAGCAGTAGACACACGCACCATTCCTTTCGAGCATTCCGGTTTTTCTTAGGCCGATGATGATTTCTTCGAGGGAGGATGTGAAAGAGTCAAGTAGCTCGGACAATAGGTACTGTCTTCGGCTGCTTCCAATCGGTCGCCGCGTCTTTTGCGACTACTGAAACTGTTGTAAATGCTTGTTATGTACTGAGCTTTTGGTTAGGTATGTTCAAGTTTGTCCTTGGCAATCTTCTCGACATTTTCCACAACTTCCTGCAGATATTTATGAGATCCACAACACTCCTCGCAACCCGTTCTCTACCTATCCCAAAGATCTCCATAGTATTTACTTAGCTCCAGCTCAGTTAACTCGTACTTGAATGTATATATATCGCCTCTAGAGAGTGGGGAAACGGGAGACGCCGAAATATTGGGTTAGCAGAAGTGTACTGGGCAGGAGACAAGTAGTGAACCAAGCAGCGTCCGACTGGGAACTGGATATTATTTAACTCACCAGAGGATTTACAGGGAATGCCCCGTGTTCAGAGTGGTTTTCGCCTGCGGTGAAATATAATGGAAGAGGCTGAGGTGGGTGTAGTAGCGGTAGGTATACGACTCTGACTTTTACCTAGCAAGCTACCTCGGCACCTTTAAGATCATTCTCTCTTTAGCTTGTCTATAAATCAAGACATACGGGTATATAAGTGATGTTGGACAAATTGAACTGGTGGTCTTAATAGACTCAAGAGCATGTCGCCAAGCTTGGTAATCAGTCGATGGTTACTGTGACTGGTGGATGTCATGAATGTCGAGATCTTCAAGTCCACTGGCAGTTGGGTTCCTAGAGAGACGCCAAATAAATAGAACCCGATCAAATTGAATTTATCCATCAGCCAGTGAGAGATTGAGCGCTATCAGCTGCTATCAATATCAAGGTAGAATGAAACTATTCACTGAAATGGGCGGGCCTCATGCACCTTATGATTAGTTTTGTATATTGCAGTATATGGAAGGTTATTAAACGTAGCACAACGGGAAAATGTCCCAAGTCGAAGATTCTGCAATGCTTCGCATAGCTAAAGTTGATTGAAGTTGAGGTACTTTATCTTGTTGGCAAAATTGGGGAGTGGCTTTTGATATATGTACATTACCTCAGATGGCCGTGGACAAGGGGAGAGACTGGTGAAAGAGCCATGAACTTAGGTACGGAGCCAGGCATAAATCCGACGTATACATTCTGAGAATGGCTTTATAGAAATTCAAATCTTGGGGAGACAAAAGAGAGCTCGTTGATGTTGGGTAAGTTCATCAAATGTGGGTGAAGATAGGGTGATATTGATCGAATGTAGATACCTTCTCTTATCCGGCTCTGCATTTTCCAACTTGGCACGATGAACAATGTACGAAGGTACGGTAAAGGGAGTGGTAACGAAAGCTTGGTCTCGTAAAGATGGCAAGGAGCCAACGCGTAGGTACACGACGCGTCGTTGCCCCGGTAAGGAAGGGTTGAAGCGCACAGCAGCAGCAGCAGGTACGGCGGTACCTACAGCCATGGACCAAACAACACTGAAAGCCTTATAACGCACGATAAGTCACCGTCCCATCACCAGTCGGGAATACGTAAAAGGACCGACCAGTGGCGTGGTGGTTCTGGTACCGAACCTGCATAGACAACCTTCTTTGTCGGACCCGGGGGAGCTGCCAGAGACACTGCAATACTGGAAGGTCTCGGGTTCAACCCCGACGTACACCCCGGCTGGTCAACCTAGGTAAGGTAGGTAGGTAAGTCTGGACTCGCATACGACGGGGTAAAACCCGCGGCCTCGAGGCTGTACGGCGGATGGGTTTTCGTAGGTCTCAGGGACGCCTGAGGCTGAGCTTTTTGCTATTTGTCAATCTTCATCCAACCTTCCCCCCCCCCTTTCTTTTGCCTCGTCTTCTTCTTCTTACCTTTGTTTTCCTCTACATCTTCATTACTACACAAGTACATAACATATATTTCAGAGATCTACCGCACTGCCATACACAAATCAGCCATTCATGAAGTTACTTGTCGGGATTTCTGTTTCTAGTTCATTTGTAAAGTCAGGGATCGGTGAAACGGTCTCACTTTGGCTTTCTCTTACACCTTTGATTACTATGTGCCTCAATGAGCCATTGCTTCAAGGGCGTTTTCTAACCTCCTATCCCTTGCAGACGAGTCCATTAGTACAGAGTCCCATGTTCCCTTATAACAGCGCCTTCAAAAGCTGCTTTGACAGTGGACGACGCAGATACTGGCACAGCTAATGTACCTACCTACCTACAGCATTCCCAATACAAACACTTCGACCCCATCACGAGGCATACCTCGAGGGCTTTGAATGCCCAAAGATCAAACAAACAAACACACAACATCCCCATCGTTTGTTCATATCGAGAACTATGGCAAGGAGCCCAAGGTCCAAGCACGTCTCGCTACAATACATTGATCTTTCTGTTCAAGACACTGGGCGACCGTACACCAGGATACAGCCATTAGCTTTACAAACGCCTGTGACATCTCTTATAATCCCTTCTTAACACCTAGTTACAAGCTCCCATAATCCATTCTTTACTCTCCACCCATTTCCAGTCTCAATGCCAGTTATACCGACCTAGCCAGTTAGTAGTGCATTTCTGTCTAAAAAAAGGGACAGGCACTAAGGCGAACCAACAAATCTCGCAAAATACCTACTTCCTCAAGCCTGGATTTCGAGTACCTAGCTAGCTTCTACCTGAAAGCAAAAGAGAGTTGACAGAGTCGGTGTTCATATAATATCTGTTCGAAATACATGTGCCGATGCCATGTCCCTCTATCCAGCCGGCCGGCTGGCTGCTCGCCCGCCAGTACTGCTTGCTTCCCTGTGAACAGGGTTCTCCAACTGCCCCTATCTATCGTACATGATCGCAACAGGGTGAATTAGCATTGACCTCTCGATCGTGTTGTCGGCTGTGTACTCGTTCATCTACCCGCGCGAACGACTGACCGATGAACGGAACGGTTGGCTGACTGACATACTACATAAATAAAGGCAGGCAGGCAGGCGGACTGGGTAATCGATGGACAACTGTGTTTGCACATGGGATATGTATTGGCGCTATACACCTATCGATAAGTAGACTGGACGAAACCCCCCACCCCCCTTCATTATATTCCCCCCTTCTCCCTACCTATGACCGTGACCCGCCAACTAAACCGATGAACCCCTCCCCTCATCCGAACTATTCAACACAAAAGAAAAGAACTCCGTCTATTAGGTTGCTTGCTTAAACCGAGTCCAAAGATGCAATACCTAGGATGAGAGCAGCCCCACACCTCACTATTAAAAACGACCACACAAGGCATTGATGGATGGATGGATGGGATGCAATGCGATGATGCATACACACAGCATGTAACGACAAGAAATAAGAAGAGGCCCGTGATGCGTACAGCAGTAAAGACAACGCAACTATAGTTGTATGACTACTACTTTCTCTGCCTTGCTTGCTTGCTTGATGGTACAGAACAGAACATAACAGACCGACCGATCGATCCGACCGATTGGCCGACCCATTTAACCCTTCGTAGCCTTGGGCAGCTGGGCGAACATATAGTAGTAGTAGTAGCAGTAGTAGGAGAGGAGGGAAAGGGAAGAAGAACAGGGCAAGGAAATGAAAAAGAACCATCTACTCCTTCCGGATGTCGATTTGAATTTCCCATTGTTTTTCTATCTTCTTTCCATTCGCTCCCTCCTCCCCTCCTCCCTCCCTCCCCAACCTTTTCCTCCCCCCATGTGCGAAGACGCATGCGTGCATGTGCAAAACCATTATCAAAGTGTGTTGTGTCCATTTTTTGTATGTTATCTCGAGAGAGCTCATTCTGTCAATGATGCCGAGTGAAGTTTAAGAAAAAGAGAACTCCCGCCGTTCACGCCTCCATGCTCCTCCAAACTCCGGCAGAACATATATATCCCTCCGAAAAAGACGCATGCCAGTGTGGGACGGGATTGTGTGCGGCCGGGGCAGTAGGGGGGTTGTAGCGTTGCTATAGCGGTGAATGCAAATGCAATCTTATTCGTGAACCAGGGCCGTAGGTATATGTCAAGTACAGAGCAATCCTGGAGAACCAACAATGGGGATATGCGGATGATTAGAACAGTAGAAAAGACGTGTGCATGTGAGACGGGCAAGGAAAGTCATAGGCGTCGTAAGAATCCATGGTCGGTTTTTTGTTTTCGTAACGGCAGAATGGGGTCACTGAGTTGCAAATGGTATTGTGGAGAGCGACCGACGAGAATCAAAGGTGGGAAACACCGCGGAGTCAAGAACATGTGAATACTACGGCAATTGTGGCATATCGAATACATGACTTATGCACGAGACCGAAGGGTGCTCGCGGGTGTGTGAGAGCTGCTTGCCGACGGCGTGGGATGCGTGTGAGTGTGAGAATGCGGCTGCAAGGCCGAGAGACGACCGCGCTTAGCGGTATGAGACAAAGTCCCGACATCATGTTTCCCTACGGCTCGGATTAGTAACTGCGCAACCGGATGAAAGAACGTGTCTTGTTTCCAACTTACCGTCACAGCAGGCCCTGACGTTTTCGAGTCTGTCAGACTCCCTGTCCTGTTGCTCGATTATCTGCCTCAGATCCTCAGCACTGTCGTGCACCTCGCTAGCCTCGTAGATGGCGTTGTCCTGAGGGAGGTGGCTCCGGCTCCTCAGGCTGTGGATGGTGCCTCCTATCGAGCTCGATTTCCAATAGCCACTTATCCTCCCCAGTGCACTACTACTGCGTGGGGCATCCTTTTCGTGTGTTGGGGTCAGAGTCGGGATACTCGTGGCCGGGTCCATGCTGGGAGAGTCGTTGCGGGTTGTCCGCGAGTTGTACGAGGACAGGGATGGAGCCCCCCGTGCCTTGCTGATGTTCGTCGACCTGCGGCCGAGCGAGGGATTGAACTCATCGACATCCTCCTGGGTGATGTGGCCGGCCACCTCTTCCGCGTCGTTCTGGTTCTCGGGGCCAGTCCTGAGCAAGAGATAGGACAGGGCGTTGAACCACGTTTCATGCCGTTGGCCAGTTGTGCACGTGAACTTGACTGTCCGACCGGGGGAGATGATGACCAGACTCTTCCGGTGAAGCCCGGGTGGCATGGGGTTGTCGTCAGTTACCACGCGGACGGCCTCAATCGGCACACTCTTGGCCTTCAACTCGGAACGGCCAGCGGTGGATGGGTCGCGGTCACTCCAGTACAGCGTTCTGGTATAGGGGTGCACCCAGAAGTATCGTCTGTGCCTGTTTTCGGACATTTCACCGCGACCAGCCTTGCGCGTATACTTCCAGAGATATTCACCGATCATGGTCTGCGTGATAGCCTGGATCATACGAGGATCTGTGCCAGGACCGAAGCCTGCGGCGTCCATGCTCAAGTCGCCTCTGTTAAACCTCATCTCGACCTCGGATGCGAAGGATGACACAGACGAGTGCCTGCTACGAACTGGAATTCGTGTCGGCGAGTTGACGTTAGTGTAGCCCACCCTGCTGCCTCGGGGTGTGTCTCTCATGGACAAGGGAGACATTGGCCGCTTGCCGCTTGCAGCTGGTGACTGCGTCACTGGGTTCCTGTACGCCGACGCGGGGGCCGTCGGGGGTCCCATCGTCCCTTTTCCACCGCCGGAAGATCCCAAACGCGCGGCCTCGATGACCTCTAGGTGGTTAGGAGGCAACGGTGGCCTGCTATTGATGGAACCTCGGGTACTAGCTGAGCTGCCAGGTCGCCGGGCGGGTATTGGCTCGGGTGCGGAGATGGCACCAGAGTCGCCCATCCGATGCCTTATCTGTGGTAGACTGCCGAGGCTTTCCTGCGAAGGTTTTCGGATACGCGATGCCTCGTCGTAAGGTGTGATGGTGACCTCGCCACGACTAGTAGTAATGGTCAGCGAATCTGGCGAGAAGTGCTGAGTCTTCATCATCCGTTCCAGGTTGTCTGATGTCAGAGAGGTCTGCGCGCTTCTGTCCGAAGTAAGGGCCACCGGCTTCCGCAAAGGACGTGCGTCGGTGTTGGTTGATATCTCCCTGAACGGGCGTTGAGAGTCCGGTGTGTCGGAACCGTAGACGTCACCTGGCGATTGACGTGTGTCGTCCTCTGCAATCGTTACATCAGCCGTGCTCTGACCCTTCCATCCAACTGGTGGTGTCAGCGGTCGGTCCTCACGTGGAATGATGAAGGCTTCTCGTCGAGGGCTTCTGCGTTCAAAGGCTTCAACGGGCTCGGTTTCGATTGAAGTCAACGAAGAGAATCCTAGGTCAGGTGGTGCAATTGCCAAAGAGTTCCGGAGAGCCTCGAGCTCGGCAGCATGCTCCGCCATCAGCTTCTCCTTCTCGGCCGCGCTTTCTTGTACATGTGACTCGAGAATTGCTGCATGGTTGGTGTTGGCAGCGTCCAACTCTCGGGCGAGCGTGGCGTCACTGTCAGTCTTCAGTTGATCCAACTGCAGGGAATGGCTGGCACCCAGGGCCTCGAGAGCCTCGGCCTGGTTGATATCACGCTGCTTCTGAAGCTCGTCCAGTGCTTTGGCATGGTCGGCTTTGAGATCCTCCAGAGCGGCGTTGAGCGCAGTTTGGTGTTCAGTCCGGAGAGAATCCATCGTTGTAGCATGCGTTGTCATGAGCTCTTCCAGTTCTTGCAGGCGCGCCGTCTCGTGCTCGGCCAATTCCTGAGCATGCACCGTTCGAAGCTCTTCCAGCTCTCGCAAGCGAGCAGCTTCATGTTCCCTCCTGAGACTCTCCAGTTCGTTAACATGACCCATCTTAGCATTTTCTAGTGCAGCGGCCATGGCAACTCCATGTTCAGCTCGCAGAGAGTTCAACTCATCAGCATGGGCAGACTCGAGCTCTCCCACTTCCCTCGCGTGTGTGGACTTGAGCTCATCTACTTCTCGTAAGCGCGCTGCCTCGTATTCATCTCTCGTGTTTTGCAATTCCTGGGCATGAGATGCGGCCAAGGCTGCCAACGCCTCGCATTTTGCAACTTCGCTTTCTTGTCTGAGACGCTCCAGTTCGTGCGAATGGCTGTCTGCCACTTCCTGCAGTCTCTGGGACTGTGCCGCTTCGTGGTCCTTCTTGACTTCGTCCAGTTCTTTCGTGTGGGTCGCCACCAATGCGGCCAATGCTTCCGACTTCGTCTTCTCGCTTTCCTGTCGAAGATCGTTCAACTCTTGAGCATGAGATTGAGCAAGCTCCTCTAGCTTCCGCGCCACGTCTGCCTCGTGTTCTTTCTTGAGCGCGCCCAAAGCCTCTGTATGGCTGGTCCTTAGAGCAGCTATCTCGTCGGACTTGGCAGATTCATGTTTCGTCTGAAGGTCTTCAAGCTCTCGTGAATGAGTCTCCGAGAGCTCTTCGATCAACTTGGCTCTAGAAGACTCGTTTTCTGTCCTCAGAACCTTGATCTCATTCTGGTGCTTGGTTGTCAAGCCTTCCAGTTCCTTTGACCTTGAAGAAGCATTCTCGGTCTTCAATCCCTCAACCTGCCTCTCATGTACAGCCTTCAGCGAGTCAAGAGCTTGCAGATGTGACTGCTCACTGTCACGTTTGTGGGCTTCGATGATTTCAGCATGAGCAGCGTTCAGGGCTTCGATTTGTTGACTGTGAGCGGCGTCGCCTTCCGACTTGGACGACTCAATCTGCTTGTCAAGAGCTGCCTTGAAACTCGCCAGTTCTGTGGCATGGGCAGCGGCGTGGCGGCTATTCAGGGAGTCGATTTCTTGAGCGTGGGTCTCCCTCAGGGCGCTGATTTCTCTTGACAGCTTAGCGTCGTTCTCGGCTTGGGAAGACTCTATTTGCTTGCTGTGCGAGGCAACAATTGCGGCAATCTCTTGAGCATGCGACGCGTCCGTGTCCTTTGTCAGGCCCTCGAGTTGCTTCATATGAGCCTCCCTCAGCGAAGCTATCTCCTGGGAGTGAGCCTCTCTCATGGCAGCCTTGGCTTCCTCTAATTGCTGGATCTGTTGCAGGTGAGCAGTCTTGAGTGACTCAATTTGTTCCGAGTAGACTACATCAGCATCTTGCTTCGCTTTATCGAGTTGCTCGGCATGGCTGGCTTGGAGGTTTCCGAATTCCTGCGAATGGCTTTCGGAGAGTTCTCTCTTCACGTTCTCCACTTGGCTAGAGTGCGTAGCGACCAACGCAGCGATTTCGGCAGCATGGGCGGCATCGCTGTCGTGCTTCAGTGTGGACAGCTCGTCTGTATGCTTGGCTTTCAGAGACTCCAATTCAGCGTCATGAGCGGCCTTGATTTCGGACTCTCTATGGGCCATCTGCTCCACATGGGAAGACTTCAGAGCCTCCAGCTCACGCTCATACGCATCCTTGCTCTCCGACTCTTTCTGGGACATCTGCTCAGCAAAAGTTGCCTTCAGAGCATCCAATTCTTGCACGTGAGCCGCCTGAGTCTCCGCAACAGACCTGCTCATCTCCTCTGCATGACTTGACTTAAGGGTGTCGAGTTCTTGCACATGAGCAGCTTGAACTTCGGCGACGGCCTGGTTGATCTCGTCCACATGACTCGACTTGAGCGCGTCGAGCTCCAGTGCATGAGCTGCCCGAACCTCCGTGACGGACCTGTTAATCTCCTCCGTGTGGTTCGATTTGAGGGTCTCGAGCTGGTGGGTATGGGCAGCCTCCGCCTCCGCAGCGGCCTTCCTCGCCTCATCCGCATGTCGCGACTTCAATGACTCAAGCTCAGCAGCGTGGGCAGCTCGAGCATCAGCAGCAGTCTTGGCTAGGTCGTCCGCATGGCGTGATTGCAAGGCCTCAAGCTCGGCCGTATGAGCCGCCTGAGCCTCGTCAATTGTTCTGCTGAGCTCGTCTGCGTGTGATGATTTGAGGGTGTGAAGCTCTTCGGCGTGCGCCTGCTGAGCTCCGGTAGCAGACTGCCTTGCGTCATTCGCATGGCTTATCCTCAGGGACTCTAGCTCATGGTCATGTGCCGACCGGATTTGGCTGATAGCCTGGCTAATCTCATCTGCATGTTTCGTCCTGAGGGCCTCAAGTTCTTCTGCATGTGCTGATTCGGCCTTCGCTTGAGCCTGGCTGAGATTGTCTGTGTGCTGAGTCTGCAGGGCTTCCAGTGCCGCGGCATGAGCGGCGGCATTTTCGACATTGAGTTGCTTCAATTGCTCGGCATGTTCGGTCCGGAGAGCTTCGAGTTCAGCCGCGTGCGTATCGGGCTCTGGGAGAGGCTCGACCTCGTGCGAATGGACAGTCGAGAGACCTAGCTCGGGCGTAGCACTCAGGTTCTTCGGTGGCGACGTCGGAGGCGAAGGGAACTTGGCTAGCTTGTCATCCATATCCTGGGTGGCGGAATCAAATGTTGACGAAGACAACCGGCTCATGACTGTGCCCATGGACATCGGCCGCTCTGGACCCTCCGTCATCGTGCCATTGTCAACCATTAGTACCTTAGGTAATGGTGGAAGAGGCGGGATAGACGAAGTACGCCCCCTAAGCGACCTCCTACTAGGCGTTGCGGACATGTTGGAATCATTGTCGCTAGTCTCAAAGTCACCGAGTTCGGCTGCCAGACTCTTGGATGCCTGTTGAGGAGTACCGAACCTACTGCTGTTCTGGAAGCTTGCTGGGCTGCTTTGCAGATTAGGCTCCTCGCTGCCCTGTCTTGACCGGCGGAAAGCGCCTCGGGCTACGCGCAGCGGGAATTTCTGGTGCGCCGGCGGTAACGAAGTCGGAGTCCTCATCAACTCACTCCTCGAGGGGTAGTCTTCCTCGTCATCAGTGGACGCTGTGCTTTGTATTGACCCCTTACGAGCCAAACCAGCGGGAAGACTAGGCTGCCTATGTAAGAAAGCGCCGTGGTGCTTGGTAGGACTGTCCGTTTCGGTCTCCGCATCGTCATCGCTCGAAAACTCCTCCACGCCGGTTTGGAAGTCATCGGTCTCGGTATTTGGCTCATTGG
This sequence comes from Xylaria sp. JS573, assembly GCA_000966885.1. Classification (NCBI taxonomy): domain Eukaryota; kingdom Fungi; phylum Ascomycota; class Sordariomycetes; order Xylariales; family Xylariaceae; genus Xylaria; species Xylaria sp. JS573. The sequence goes on along the minus strand of JWIU01000031.1, from coordinate 287,125 downwards.
CAGTTTCAAATGCCGCATCGCTGGTTTCGTTGGCCGTGTCGAACTGGTCTGATGCCTCGTTGAGAGGCTCGAAGAACTTGGTGGATGCCCGTGACGCTACCGAAGAAGACAGAGAAGCCCAGGCCGGACTAGTGGACTCATGCTGGTCCTCCCAGCTTGAGTCATCTGGTAAGACCTCGCTTCGTGTGGTGCGAGACGCCCCTAACAACCGCGAAGGTGGCTTCTTAAACTCCTTGGTATCTGATTTCCGCGTGCGTTTAGGAGCAGGGGGCAAGGGATCCTGGCGAAGCTTCTCCAGATCATCGCGAGCCTCTTGGAGCATGCGTTTCAGCTCAAGCTTCTCGGTCTTCTCACGATGAACGTTGTTCCTCAGGCCTTGGATGGTGCGATGAGCGTGGCCCAACGACGTTTTCAAAGTTTCCGTCTCCAGCATTGAATGCCGCGGGGTCACTTTCACCGGCGATGGCGGAGGGGAGTGTTCCGGCGTGGAGTGATCATGGCCATTCTCGAGGTCTTCGTCGCCCGTACCGAGAATTGACTCCCGCTCCATGATTCTCTGGCGTTGTGACGCCGATACGGCCTTGGCAAGCTCTTGATTTTGTCCGGTCAAATCCTCGATCTTCCGTGCCATAGACGCCCGTTCAGAGTCTGCCATGACTATGTTGCGCTTCGCTGTGCCAAGTTCTATGTCGTGGTGCTTGATGGCGGCGGCATGCTCCTCCATGAGCTTAGCCTGGTTCAGCTTCAGCTCGTCCAGCTCCCTCTGCGTCGCATTCTTTTCGGCTTGTAGGATATTCAGGGTCTGAGTCAACTTCTTCTCCCGGTCCGCGGCATCCCTCTCCTTAGCCATCAGGTCATGGATCTGGGTTTCGAGGTTCCAGTTCTCATCCTTATAACGCTGCTCGCTTTCGTCCAAGGCCTTGATTCGTTGCTGCAGGCCTTCCGTCTCATATCCGAGCTTCGACTTCTCGGCCCGGATATCCTTCAGTTCCTCCTCCTTCTCGGCAAGCAGTCCCTGGAGATTCCGTACTTGGGCTATGAGCGATGTGCTGATCTCCGCCGCGAACTCGATATCATGGATCCGGTTGGCTGGCTGGTTGCGGACCTTTCGATTAGGGACGCTGAATTTCGTCGGAGAATCAGTAGCTTGGGCCTCGAACTTGGAAGGGCTCACGGAGCGCTGTGGAACATAATGGCGGTATTAGCAACACTATTAGCAGGTTGGCAAGGCAATTGGAAGCTTACTCTGCCGGCTTTGCCCTCGGGCACGTACGGCGACCCAGCAGCGGCTTCATTACTAGGGACCCTCTGCTTGGGCAGGAATGCTCTGGCACTCTCCTTTGCCACCTCATTATAATCTTTCTCGATCTCCAGGAGCTTGTGCCGCAGGTCCTCGGACACCTCGCCTTCAGCCTCGAGCTTCTCGACATCCTTTAGCCTCTCTGTGAGCTGTTTCCGCTGCTCGACCAGGGCGGTTCCCAGCTTGCCGGCGTCCTCCATCCTACGGTCGGTCTCGGCCAAGTGGGCTTCTAAGGCTCGTTTTGCCTGTGCAGGCGACGCATTGGGGCCGAGGGCAAAGAGCTGGGAGTCGAAGTTGGAAAAGCGGTGATGGGAGGAGGCGGGAGGTGATATGGTGACGAAGGGATCCTGGCGGGGATCGAGGGCAGGGGCAGGGACAGGCGACGAGCCCTCGCCAGCTGGGGAAGGTGACGAAGCCATCGTTGCTTGGCCGGAAAGTCCCAGAAGGCTATTGCCCCGTGGATGGAAGCTGTGACATACAGGCTGAATAAGTCGGGGGGGAGGTCGCGTGGGCGAAGCGCGCTTCGATGGTGGCGGATTTAAGATTGATTATGAGAGAAGCCGACAATCAGCGACAATCAGTCGACCAGGGGGGAGGTGCTGCCGAGCCAAGACCCCAAAAGAAAACTACCTGTTAACCGTTGAGTGGCAGAAAAGCAGACCCGGCCTGCAAGGACAACAAAAAGGATGCTGAGTGGACGTGCAGGCGAAGGCGACGGCCCAATGGCGGCGGGATTCAAGAAAAAAGGGGAATCAGTGGCCAGCGCGGCGACGGTATTCGCTGTCAATCCAAATACTGGTACTGATGATGAATGCCTCGGGGCCCAAGTGCCCTGGTGCCCTTTCGAACACAATAGTCTCAGGTGAAGTCAAATGTGCTGGAATGTACACGAGCTGGGAGAATGGGGGGGGATTGATCTCCAGTGTGACTAACCCCAATCAGCCAATTGCCAGTGGGCTCAGGGCAGACACGCACCAGACACACACCAGACACACACCTGGGCACACTGGACACTGTAGGTACTGGATACTGGACACACGCGCTAACGTCGGACTTTGGGCGGGTAGGCAGGCAGGCAGACAGGCGGGCAGGCAGTTGGGTGGTAGCGTACCCGACCCGACCCAGAAGTCTAGATAGGTATTGTCGGAAATCCTCCAGTGGTGTAATTCGTGTACGACGCGAAAGGAAACGGGCTAGGTACCTAACCTGGGTAGGTAGCACGGGAAAGGTACGCGACACAGCCGACCGAGCGATAGTCGCAGTCCTTTATTACTGTTGAATATCCGAGACAAGTCTTCTAAACAGAAGGGAACCGAACCGTCGTCAAACCCGTGCCAGAGCAACCAAAAGATGGGGAAGTCAGAGAGAGAGAGAGACAGTCAAGAATCAGTCCAGTCCAGTCCTGTCCTGTCCTGTCCAGTCTGTTGTCCCCACACAGATAGACAGGCACACACACACACAAACACGCGCACACACAACGTTGAGCCGATCGTCAAAGGCCGAAATCCTAAAAGAGATGTCGGAGGGCCGGAAGTTGTGGCAGAGGAATGAACCGGGGCAAGAAAAGGAAAATGGAAAGGGAAGGGAAAGGCAACTATTAACAATTATACAGATCAAGTGTAGCTGTAGGATAGGGTAGGGGGTGTGTGGTAGGAGACAGGACCCAGTTTGTCGCAATTCGCAATTCGCAATGGATACGGACGTCTTCTCTGACAAAAGGAAAAAAAAGTATACCCGAAGACCAGAAAGAATAGAGAGATAGAGAGAGAGAGAATGAGTGAACGAGTGGGTGAGTGAGCGACTGTAGAAACAGGATGCGGTCTTTTGGGGTGAACTAGAGCCGCAAACCGCTGGTGTGAGACGCGTTCTGTCCAAAACAATGAGCCCAGAGGATTCTCCTCGCAGCTGGGAATTGCTTCGGATGTCTTGGAGGGGGGTTGTCTTACAAAACAACAAGAACGGCCCAGGACGGGAAGAAGGGAGGGGGCAAAAGAAACAAGAGGGAGGGGAGGGGGGGGGGTGTGTCGACAAGACAGGAAAAGTTGTCGATGAGGTCGGATGTTGAAGTTGGTTGGGGAGGACGGCAATCTTCTGTATGGAAAAACCTAATTACAGCCAAGTGACGATTTGTGGCCCGTGCCGTCGTCAGACGGTGAGAAGATGGGCTGCGGGAGGGCTGGAGCTTCAGGGCAGCGTAAGGTATCCAGCGCTCCCCTGCATCTGGTACATAAACACAACGTAGGTACAGATTACAGTAGCAGTCCGTAGTAGAGCAGCGCATACCCGCGCAGCCTCGACTCGACTTCCCCCGAGCGCGGCTATGCACAGTACACGTCGCATACCTACTAACGCCGTCGAGCCCTTAGCACATGGCTGCATGGGCATTAGGAGGTATGTACATGTAGTGCTTCTAGAAGCGCACCCATACAACCCATACAGTGTGTCGCGACAGTTGTCAGTCGAGATGCCAGCGCAGGTACCTGACAGCAGCCTCATCCATGTCATGTCGGTACTAATAACTTAACTGTCCAGATATACATACATGTAGTCAGGGGTCAAGGGGGTAGATGGACTGCCCGTGTCTTTCCACTGGTCTTAACAGTCAGGTACCTGCATCATAATCTACCTTGGCTTCAGTTCAGGCATGCTTTGGCTACTACAACTAGAACTTGAGTATAATAGGTACCGCATATACCACGGGCACTATCGACGTGCATTCGCAAACCGTTCATTCATGAGGTCCTCCACCCGCACATACCTAAACCTCCTTACAGATGTACCCGACATAGCATACCTACGTCCTAGCATTCTTCCAATCCAAGTCTTCGTTCTGCCAGGCTTCCAGCTAATACCATACATAGCCACGCCAAGATCGACTAGCTGGCTACTGCAGCTAAGAAAAAAACACGTACCAATGGATGTCGTGTCCGAGGCATGTACTGTTCTCACTAAACCATATGCGTATCTAGATGGCGATCTCAAAACATTGACAACGCATCTCATCTCCATTGGATCACGAGCAAATTGTCCTGTTTCGCGCATGAAAGTGAGGAAAACAATCCAATTTTAGAGCTGTCACTGCAACCCCGCCAGGCGGGGCATCCCTCTGCGTATCATGCCGAATACGGTTAGGATACGAAGCTAGGTACCTACCTGACCTACCTGAGATGATGCGAGGCCCCGCTACAGACCGTAAGGTTGGACACAGTCCTAAAGACTGCCCTGTCAGCACTGTATTTCCCGCCACCAGGCGACTGTCAGGGGAGCTAGACTGCACTTTCAGGGGCATTGAGCCTCTCTGTCTCTGCTGTAATGGAATGGATCTCGGGGTCGGCGCATCCACTGCAGGCACAGGCCGACCAGGCACAGCTGGGCAATGTCTGTGCGCCGGCTGCCACCGAAGGTGCAGAGGCGACGCGGCTGAACGCAGCCGCGCGCAGCCATTGATGAAGATCAGGGAATCGGATCGGAGTTGGTAAGCTGAGACCTGGCCTACCTTCCACTAACGTTACCTTCCACGCCTCTTCTAGAAGTTTTGCTCAGAAACATCAGAAACATCACCAAGCCCTGTGATGCAACGCTGCTTTTTCTTCTCCAACTTCCATACCTCCACAATCCATTCCATCCCAACAACGCGCCAAACGAAGAAAATAAACAAAACCCCCATCGAAACATCCATCCCCCTCCAATCGCCATCATGGCCGACGACAGCGCCGCGAACGCCCCAGCAACCGCAGACGCTCCCGTAGCACCGGTGGCCATCTTCAAGAAACGCGGCGCGAAGGGCAAGGCGAACATCCGGAAGCGCGCGGCCACGCCGCCGCCCGCCGACGACAGCGACGACGATTCCGGCTACACCTCGTCCGAAGACGAGTCGGGGCGGCGGGTCAAGCGGCGCAAGAAGAACGCCGCGGTGACGGCCTCGTCCAAGGACAACGCCGCCGCGTCCGCCGCCGGGGCCGCCGACGTATCCCCCGCCACCGTCTTCAAGGCCGACCGCAGCGTGCCCATCACGAGCGCGAACGACGCGACGAAGCAGAGCAACTGGTACGACGAGGACGCGGACGCCGGCCACCTCCTCGGCAAGACGCGCCCGCTGCCCAAGAAGTCGAAGGGCGACGGGTCGGCGGAGGAGGAGGGTCCGGCGCAGCAGCCAGACGGCACGTACAGGGGCCTCGCGAACCGGACGAGCTTCATACGGCGGAACCCGGACGCGCCGGACCGCAAGGTCGGGCCGATCAAGGCGGCGACCAACATCCGGACCATCACCGTGACCGACTTCGCGCCCGACGTGTGCAAGGACTACAAGCAGACGGGCTTCTGCGGCTTCGGCGACAACTGCAAGTTCCTGCACGCGCGCGAGGACTACAAGCAGGGCTGGCAGCTCGACCGCGAGTGGGAGAACGTCGCCAGGGGGGGGAAGAAGAACGCGGGGTCCGGCAAGATCGTCGCGAGCGCGAGCCGGGGCGCTGGCGCTGGCGCTGGCGCTGGCGCGGATCCCGACGACCCCGACGCCGCCGAGGAGGCCCTCCTCGAGAAGATCCCCTTCGCCTGCGTCATCTGCAAGGGCGCCTACAGGGAGCCCGTCGTGACGCGGTGCCAGCACTACTTCTGCCTGGCGTGCGCGCTGCAGCGGTACCGGAGGGACCCCAGCTGCGCCGCCTGCGGCTCCGGCACCGGCGGCGTGTTCAACACCGCCAAGACGCTGGCGAGGCTGCTGGAGAAGAAGAGGCGCCGCCAGGAGCGGAAACGGCAGGAGGCGATCGAGGCGGGCGAGGAGGTTCCCGGGGAAGAGGAGGAGGAGCCCGCGAAATGAATGGACGTGGATGACGTTACACGGTCGATAACGAAGACCGGTCTCTCCCACTTGGCGTGATGTTGCCTTTCATTTGAGGACTACGGCATGCTCAAACACCGAAACGATGACTCCTGCCTGAGTGGAGCTGCCAGCAGTGGGAACTGACTGATAGGGAGAGATGCATGACGAACTATCGATAGTCCATTGATGATCTTTGCGCCCATGATGGATCGATGATATGAGAAAGGCCCAACGGCCAGCCCATCCCAAGGCTCAGACTCGGTCTCGTGATCACGAGGCTGTAGATCTCCCAGTCTCGATCACCAATTGACCTCAATTCATCGATGGGTGATTCATCGATAAGTGTCGCTTGAGGCGGGTTCCATTGTGCCGATTGGCAAACGAAATCCTTCAGAACCGCAAGCGTATCGCGTTGGGGACCCGGGGGGAGCTGGAGGATTTATAGTAAACCAATGGCAGCATCACCAATTCCACCGCGAGTCTGGGTATCCAATAATCTTTCGCCGCCGCAGTGGGTAAAGGCGTCTGGGGAGTCAGTCAGTCAGTCAGTCAGTCAGTCTACTGGCACCGGTCGTAAAACAACTTACGACAACGCCCGCCGCCTCCCCAATGGATCTAGTTATTGGTAGCAATATACGTATGAGAGAGTGAGAGACCACAGATTATCCTTCCGATCTCGACCCGACCCCGTTTCCGCCCTCTGGCCTGATTGCTGCCGCAGCCTATGCGAGGACGCAACGAGGGCCACATGATAAGGATAGCGTGCCGTAGACGTCATATCTCGAGAAGATCTCCAGACTAGACGAAAGGCGTGTCGTAGAGCTTGAGACCCATTCGTTGCGTCTCGTATTCAGCTCAGGTCGGCTGGTCCGAGTATACTGGTTACGCAAGTCTCGCAATCATTGTCGTTCAGAAGAAGAGCCAGACGACGGAAACGCAACGCTAACTGCGTCTGATTGAGAAAATTTCATGATTTTGTTTAAGCTATTGTGTTCCGAGGAACTGGGCATGGTGCATGGCCGGTTCGCACTTGGATTATCCTCAGATACTATCAGTTTGAAAATACAGACAATCATGTACTCTTTATCTAGTTAAAGAGACACACACATACAAACGGTTGCTTAGAGAGCATCATGAACCCATACTGCATCCAATTGAAAACCCGAGGAAATTCATTTCGCAGTGCTGGATAAGTAATTCCGCCAGGAACACCAAGTGAACCCAAATCACATGTTGCACACCTTATCTGTCCCCTTACCACTTCTGAGGAATAGGGGCTCTCTAGCCACCGCATGCTGGCTCCCGCTTTGGATGCTCGTAGAGTCCATAGCCATGGAAATGTAGAAAGGAAATGAATGAATATGCAAATGACGTGCATACTCTGGCGGTCTGAAGCCTAAACCCCATCGCCCCTTGCCAGCCAGACCCCCGTTGGCCATGCGGGTGCATGGGAAGCCCAATCTTGGTATCAGATTACCGACCATCCGAATCATGACTTCACCCCGGGAATCCTGGAAGGTGGCATATGTAGTTTATGAAACTAGGTACATTTCAAAAGTCGGGCCTTTCAGTGTACGTTTTGCAGTCCACAAGCTCCCAGCCAATTGCCAAGTATGCCCTTTAAACAGGTTGGTATGGCTTTCCAACAGTATCTAGAAAGAAAGCCTGTTGATGTAGACGGGTTACTGGGCTCGAAATAGTTACATTATAACTCTGCTCGGACATACCAGCCGATATATTGATCGACTGCGTCGCTAAACCTCTGACTCCTAAATATGTGTACCTGTGCATTAGGATAATTCGTATTCAAACCACATGGGTTAAGCGTTCATTGTCTTTCATGAGGGATCATATATATATATAGTATTATTAGGTGTTCTTATAAAACTCCAGTCAGTGATTCCTATATATGTCCAAAGGTTTATCGCCTTTGGTGAATATACCAGTTATAGATTTCCTGGTACGAGTAGCCCAGCTTGTCGATCCTGCCTTTATATTGGTGAGAGCACGGAGCCAAGGGATGTAGTAAACTCCAGTGGACATGTCATGAGGTATTCGAAGATAAATGGACCTCCTGATTCAGAACCATGTGTTGAAATCAAATAAAAGACCATCAAGTCACGTTATTCCTCCTCTTATCCTCCGTCATGCTATTTGTCGGGTTCTCGTAGTTGATGTAGGTAGAAGTTCCTCAACACTACTACCTACTTGACCACAATACGATAAGGCAGATATGCGCATGATGGAGTTGTCAAACTGGGGAAAGTAATGAGAATCATAGGGGTTTGCTGGGTATAAATTTTGCTAGCAGGGCGCTTTGCTACCTTACGAGTATCTAGAAGGTGATCATGTGTAATAGACCTAGATAAGTATGCTAGAAGCCTATCCCAACAAGACTGGTTAGATAGAGAAGTGATCATATATCTAGGGCGGCTCAAGGTATATTGCCGTGTAATATACTTATCACTACAATGGGATCTAATAAGATGATACGTATTGATCCCAGAAACTTTCATGGTAGCTTGCGACACACAATGAGATGTCTGTGTATCCTTAGAAAACCCACAACCTGATCCCTAGATCAACTCTTATTACGACCAAGAGTTTGTATAAGTTACGTCTAGCTTTAGAAGTCTTAGGAAGACTCTGATAAGACAATCATGCTGCTTCACATGGCGGTCTTCAGACTCGGTCGTTCCCTGTACCTAACACATAAAGATGATAGGTATAGTTCCTAAAATGCCATTTAAGCGACAAGTAAACCCGTAACGAAGTTCAAAACGTTGATGTGTTGACCTTGGGCATACCTATGTGCTATAGGTAAGTTGTAATTTAAGAAAACCGAATGAAGTAGGTAACCTATGTATTAACCGTGTCACCTCAACCCCCCAAAGATCCCCAATCGCGACACAGCTATCAATCAGATTTGAGAAGAGCATGGCGTTCTTCTAACGCATAAGCCGTGACATTGAAGAGACCCTGTCCCGTTTTATGATCTCGCCGTTTTCTTCTCTCTATTGCACTGGCCACTTCGGTTTCCCTTTCGCCTCCAGAGTTTATCGCCGCAGTCGCAATGACTTCAATACTTCATACATGAGCATCCCCTGCCATGAGTTGATGTGCTACATATGGAAGTCCCAGAAACTGTAGCGTTTGCCCCGCTGGCGCGTGTAATAAGACAAGTAAAAAAAAGCGGTTTCAGGTACCTGGTTCGGATCAATCCAACTCAACTCAATTCAACTCAAGTCAAGTGATGTATTTTTTGATTTGACTTCAATATGTTTGTATAGTTGCCCTTGAGAGGAAGGATAGTTTGATCTGATTCAACCCCAACTACACTGGATAGACCACTTGAATTCAATTCGGTCAATTCAATCAGTTATTTGGCCTGCATGAACTGGACGCTATTCCCAGGTATCCCAGTTTACATGTGTGTACACTGCCTCACCGAATTATGCGATACCGAGCCCAGACGCGCAGACCGGCGCCGAACACTGCAGCAACGCGTATGCGTGAAGTCGTCATAGCCGCCGTGACAGAAACCGGCCGGAACCTTATGATGGATCTTCCCGGTCGGCGCATGGTGGCTTACGTTTGCGCCACAGCGTAGGGCTGAACCCGAAACCGAAACCGAGATGCGGGTGGGGGTACGGGCGTCTCCCTAGGTTCGGGGCCGGGGCTGTGTGTACATAACTGCATAGAACAACCTTAGGTACAACCCAACCGGGCCCTTTCAATACCTGGGCATGTGATTACCCGAGATTCGGCTGAGGCTGAAGATCTGACTTGTCCGAGAGAGATTACGGTGGCTGATCCGATGGGGCTAGTGTCGCATAATTCTTAATCAACTATTTAACACAGTTTATGAGTCATGTTTGAAGTCTTGAAGTGGACTCTGAACATCAAGTGAAATACTGTAAAGATTGCCATACAATCGGGTGGCTTTATAGTTGAGTTATGTTAATTACTGTGCTTCCAAGGTTATTATAGGGTCCTTGTGGCCTTCGTATTGTTATTCTGGGAGCTATGCTTCAATCCTGGGTGGCTGCTTGCTGGCGGCTCATGGGGTTCAAGGGAATTAGAGAGAAAAGAGGACAAGAAAAGAAAAAGAAAAAAGGAAAAAAAAAGGACAGGGGGCGCGAGGTGAACTCGAACCATCAGGCCCTGCGGAAAACCGTGGACATTGAGGGATATCGTAGGGTTATTCCTGGCGACTACTTTACCACTGCACCAAAGGTGAGGGGAACGTCAGTTGGAAGGCACACAGATTATTATGCCTTACAACCCTTTTAACATGGCAGGAGCTCCTCCTTAGGGCACACAGGTAGGTACCTGAGTATCTACTTGTTAGCCACACATATACACATACACACATCCATACGTATCTAGCAGAGGCTTGATAACTGTTAATGGATATATCCATTGATTCTAACCATAGCGAGCCGTGAGGTCTTTGTGTGTTTGTGGCACACATCCAGCACATATGCCAAGCTACCTACTTAAGTAGGTACCCAGTTAGCCTACCACACCCATGCTCGCACACCCTGGATCACTTACACATGTCTCTCATACAGAGCTTGATAGCCGTTGCTATATATTGATAGTAGCTATTGCAAGCCAAGAGGTCCCGAACGAGCCTGTGACATTTATCTTTCCAGTAGGAAAGCTTATGATAAGCACATGCAATTTGACCGGAACAAGGAGAACACAACGACTATGCTGTTGTGGATCCCATTGGGCTGAAAACACAGCCTCGCCCGAGCACTGTCAGATGTAAGTCAGACCGGCAGTTGCCGATGCGGCGTAAGCCGGGGCAACTGCCAAGAAATCATAATCCCGGTGACGTGGTAAAGAACGCCGACGGAGGTCTTCCATCGACCCCGGGCCTCGCCCTCCAGGGGCGCGAGCGCATGATCATGTAGTACGAATTCTCGTCAGATACCAAAAGCAAGGCTTGTAAGTTCGCAACGAGAAATGATCGACGCTGACAGATATGAGAGAAAGCCGCATGGTGTATAGCTGCGACCAACCACGGCACTCCCACCCACTGCAGGCTGCCGTCGCAGTGTCACTGGTGGACAAGTCGCGGGGTCATATTCAGCGACGCGGGGTTACCATCAACTACATACCTACCTACCTGCGTTACCTCCCGGTATAGGAAGGCTACCTATTGGAGGACTCGATGTACCGAAGACGACGGTTGGAACCGAAGCGCCCCCGGCGTCATGATACATGGACCCTACAATCAGGCAATGCGACGGTGACATTGATTACTCAATATTACATTCGAGCGACGCAGGGTTTCAGGAACGTACGTGTAACACCCTATTTCACTATCACGACAGGTTCAACAAGGAAGGTGTCCCAGGCAGTTGGGTGCGCTACTATAGACCTGGAACACGATTCGTCCGGCTGAGGAGATTAGATATGCTCTTTACCTCAAGCAAGGCCGGAATCCAGTGTCTAGACCATACTGGCTATGGTAAACTTTGCACATGCTTAGTTTTCATCCTCTCATCGATTTGCCCTCGGCCGAACCAAGTCCGCCTGTGGAAGCAGGGGTTAGGTGACTGAAGTAAAGGGGCTTGATGTTGATCTTTTTTAGTGTTTGATGTTAATCTCAGCAGTACTTGAAACTTTTATGTTACGGGCACAAATACTGGCTCTTAGGTGCAATTGTAAGTTTGTAATAGAGACAAAGTAACTCTTTAGGAGTTTAAACGCTCTGGCGACATTCTGTACCGTACCAACTTGAGCTGAGGGCCCTTGTGTGCTCTAAGGCATTTCCATGTCCATACCGATGCCTCAAACGCCTCCCAATGCAATTCCATCAGATACGGTCTCAACCATATAGCCCAACCTGACCAGTATGAAGCCCTCGTACATAGCAATACAAAGAAAACATATACTCGCTTAGCTCTCGTTTTGACTAGTACGAGTAAAAGAAGTCCGGGTGCGCATTGCCAACCTCATCCAGCGACTTCGCCCTCACCAACTCCGCGCCCTCCGCGTACTGCTCCCTGCGCTTCTTCTCGTTCTGGCGCTTGAGGTACAGCACGAGCACGGACGCCATGACGCCCGAGAGGCAAATCATGCCGAGGGAGGCGCCGAGGCCGACGCGGTAGTAGGGCGGGTCGTCGAAGGCCTGGTTGCCGGCGACGGACACGGCCTGGGCCACGACGTTGATGAGCGCCGCCGCCGAGGCCCGGAACGTGAACCCGACGTTGTTGCTGGCGACCCACGCCAGGCTCAGCACCACGATGGGATACGTCCCCGCGGCGACCAGGCACGTGGCCGCGAGCCGCGCCGCCGGGCTCGTCAGCCCCAGCAGCAGCGCGTAGCCCAGCACCGCGACGCACGCGCACGCGCTGATCGGGTACCCCCGGACGCCGAGCCGGTCCGAGGCCTTGGCCACGCCGACGATGGCCACGAAGGCCACCGCGTACACGATGACGGTGAGCAGCTGCGCGTCGACCGAGCTCTCGGCCTCGGACGTGAGGCCCGTCAGGATGTCGCCCAGGAAGTTGGTCATGGAGCTCGCGCAGAAGTGCGCGCCGCAGTCGATCGCCGTGACCATCCAGAACTTGGGGTCGGCGAGCAGCCGCAGGATCAGCCGCGGCCGCACGCGCCCGTCGCCCGTGTTGTGGGCGGCGCGGCTGCGGCGGACGACGGCGTCGCGCTCGGCCTGGCTGAACCCCCACCGCACGGTCTCGGGCGTGTCGGGCAGCAGGAGGAGCACGACGAAGGCCCAGGCGACGGGCACGACGCCCTCGACGAGGAAGATCCACTGCCAGGCGGCGAGCCCCGCGGCGCCGTCGAGGTTGAGCTGGATGGCGTAGGCGAGCAGGCCGTTGAAGGAGCCCGCCAGCGCGCTCGTCGAGTACACGATGGCGCCGCGCGTCGCCAGCTCGCCGTACCGGTACCAGAACGACAGGTACAGGATCGACCCCTGGATGAAGGCCTCGGCCACCCCCACGAGCGCCCGGAGCACCATCAGCGTCGCGTACCCGTCCGCCTTGACCGTGCACGCCGTGACGACGCCCCAGACCACCATGGCGAGGAAGAACTACCTGTACGTCAGGAAATGCGTTGTCGAGGTAAGTGAGTAGGTGGACTGACCTGTCTGGGTGGCCCGATCATCCTGAGCAGAAGTGTGCCGGGCAGCTGGAATACGAGATAGCCGACATAGAATATGCTGGCGATATTCTTGTAGTCGTCGTCACTCAGGCCCAGGTCTTTGTCTATGTTTGCGATCTTCGCATTGTTGAGATCCGATCGCCCCTGAGCAGCCTGTTAGCACCGATTCACTATAGAACATGAGGAATTTAATCCCTTACCATCTGCGCCAAGAAGTAAACTGAAGCCAGAAGGGGCAAGATCATGAAGTCTATCTTCCGCTTCACCTTGGCCTCCAGCTTGCGGGACTCGATGCTGGACGCGGAGTCTCCATTCTCCCTGTCGGCTATATCGACGGTGTCCAGACGGACTTTGCTGGACTCGCTTTCTCCCGTCGTGGTACTCATTGTGACAATGTTGGCTTGGAACAAGGAGTTTCGTGTAAGCGAAGGTAAGAACTACAATGATATGAGATGTACTGAGATATGTGATGCTGAGAAGACACGGATATCTGTCGCCCCTTAATACTTTATACTGGGACTTCTATACTGCAATGCTACGCTATACCTATCTACAGCACTTTTGACTTACCAGGTTGTGCTCGCAACCTTCTGACGGCATCAGTACGACAAGCCCCTCTTGGCAGCAACGCATCCATAAGGTACGAGCTGCTCAATTAAGCTAACACCGACTACGCCCATATGAATCGGAGCCTCAAGTTACTATTTCGGGTCGTTGTGGGCGACGTCGTCTGCGCGGCGATGTTCGCGTAGCTTCGAGCGAAATTCGGCTTTGGAGCGAAATTCGGCTCGGGAGAGGTAGCTTGTAGCGCGCGCCGCATAGCTCTCCAGCCAAGCTACCCAACTACACCACTATAGCTATCTACGAATGGCACTGCGCAACGCAACGCAATGCAACAGGACCCCCAAGCACGCGCAGCTACGTACTTGTTGCAGGTTGAACTTGAAGACAAAAGCGTGACCTGGCGTATGCGTATGGGGGTCAATGTTGCTGAGGCTACCGGCGAAGATGCGAACTTCGGATGATGTCAGAGCGGCGGAAGGAAACCAGGAGAATTCGCAATTCGTGAATCTCCGTGCATTCTCACAACTTAAAGAAGCTATATCCCAACACCGCACAGCCATGTTCTTAGCTGGATTAGACCTATTAGACACGAGACATCGTTTGTTACCCTAACTAAGTCGCAGTTGTCTTGCATAATTCCTCCCCAATAGCAGCAGCGCATCACAGCTCCCCATCCGCCTCCTCCTCACCAGCTCCTCCGGAATCTCCCAGCAGCACTGCCCAACCGCCCGCTCCACCACTACCTAGATATCCGCCATGGCAACGCGCACCCCCCTGTGTAACATCGTCACCCCGGTGGGCATGCTCGGGTACGGCCTCGACGAGGCGGAGACGGCTCACGCCGTCGCGGCCCTCGCCGCCACGGGCGTGCCCACGGCCATGATCCTGGACTCGGGGTCGACGGACAGCGGGCCGGAGAAGCTCGCGCTGGGGGCCATGAGCCAGCCGCGCTCGTCGTACGCGCGCGACCTGGCGAAGCTGCTGCGCATCGTCCACCGCCACCGCGGCGCCGTGCCGCTGGTCTTCAGCTCCGCCGGCGGCGACGGCTCCGACGAGCACGTCCGCGAGCTCATGGGGATCGTCGAGGAGATCGCCGCGCAGAACGAGTAAGTCTTCTCTCCCCCTCCCCACCCCCCTTCCCCGTGTCCTTGACATGCCGGGCGAATTGATTGACCGGCTCGACTCTGCTCTGTAGGGAGTACCGCTTCAAGACCATCGGCATCTTCTCCGGCATCGACAAGACCCTCGTCCGCGACCGACTGCGCGCCGGCGCCGTCACGGGCTGCGGGCCGTGCGTGCCGCCGCTGACCGAGCGCGACGTCGACGCCTCCGTCCGCGTGGTCGCGCAGATGGGGCCGGAGCCCTTCGTCGACGCCATGCGAGCGACGCCCGACTTCGACGTCGTCGTCGGCGGCCGGTCCTACGACCCGACGCCCTACGTGGCCTACGCGACGTTCCTGGCCGACGCCGACGCCAACGCCAACGCCGGGGCCGAGGTCGACCGCCGCCGCCGCCGCCTTTATTGTGAGCACCTCTCCTCGCCTGCCCTCCCCCTCCTTCCCTAGCCATCATTCCCGCGTCACTTGTCATCTTCCTCATTATTTGAATATATACTGACCGAGAAACTCCACAGCACGCCAGCTACCCCGGCCAGAAGGCCACGGCGGGCAATTTCGCGTTCGGCATCGGTGGCAAGGGCGGGATCGACCTGGGCCCCTGCGCCAAGTTCTCCATGTACCACCTCATGGACCTCGAGGAGGGGGAGCAGCGCCTCCGCGTAGACGACACGCCCCCAACGACCAACGGTACGACCAAAGCCTCGAAGGTTAATGGGGCGCTGCCGAACGGCACCGAGACACCCGCGCCGCTTTTCAGGCAGACCATCTCGGTCTACGGAAAGGGCCCGGACCCGCGCTCCAGTAATCACCACCACCACCCCGTCCCTTCCCCCCCCGCGCTACCAGTAAACGGCACCAAAACCAACACGGTAGAAGACCTCAAGCGCGCGGCGGCAGCAGCCCTACCACCACCACCGCCGCCACCATCCGCGCCGCGCACAATAGGCGACGTAGCGACGGTCGTGCGATCCAAGAACGCGGGGCCGTACGAGATCACGCTGGACCTGCTCTTCAGCTCGCGCGACGAGTACGAGCTGATCAGGGCCTCGGCATCGTCCACGGGCTTCCTGGGCCGCGAGACGATCGCGCGCCTGTATGGCCTGTCCTCGTCCGGGGAGGACCAGGTGCTCTGGTGCGGCTTCTTCGACCCCGCGCTCGCGTTCAAGGCCACGATCCCGCGGTTCCGCCGCGGCGAAGAGGAGGAGGATGGGGGCCAGGGGCAACGTATAGGAGGGATAAGAGCTCCCGCGGGCGGTTTCCTGGAATCTGACGTCCACGGCTCCCAGATGCACGTCCCGCTCCTCACGCTGCCGCTGCCGGAGGACCTTGCTGAGGCGCTGCGGATCCTGGCTGAGAGGAACGCGGGCGTGCCGGGGAAGCTGGGGGAGGAGAAGCACACTGCTGTTGCTAACGGTGATGGTCATCGTAATAGGGTGAACGGGGCTTAGGAGATGCCAATAGTAGAACCGCAGCCCCCCAGTAACCTACTTAGTCCGTGATTGGTAATTTGGTTGGTTGGTTGGCAAGTCCTGAGCCCAGGGCTCCAGGGATAAGGCGTTCTGGTGGTAGCTATCTAACAATGCATATTCTTCCAATGTCTTAGTGTTGTGCCCTTCTTCCATAGATGGCTTGCCTGGTACGACTAGCAAAGGCTGAGCTAGGAATGTGTAGTAGGTAGCAATCAATTGATCAATGCAAGGCATGTAATGGTAGATATGAATGACTGATTGACTGCCTGACTTCATCACTGAAGCCCGTGGCCGGCGTGGAACTGCGGCGTCGCCCCCGTGCCGGCGCCCGTCGCCACGTTGAACACGTCCCACATGGGGTCGGTCCAGAACTCGTTGGTGAAGGAGATCTCGGGGCCCCAGGGGTCGACCAGGTGCTGCTGCTGCCCATTGGCCGTAGTAGCAGGAGCAAACATGTCATGCTGATGGTGCGGATGCTGCTGTTGGTGGTGCGACAGGAGGTCGGCGTGCGGCGGCTGGCCCGCCAGGGGATCCGGACCCGGGGGCATATGTTGCTGCGGGTGTTGCTGGTGCTGCTGGGACTGCTCCTCGGGCATCTCGACGGGCTTGCCGCGCATCTCGCTCGCGGTGCTGATGGCGTCGAGCACGATGGAGACGCCCATGCGGTCGGTCAGGCGCAGGCGGTGCGCGTCGACGGGGATCGGCGACTGCTTGCAGAGCGTCTCGAAGAGGGTGGCCACGCGCTCCCACTCGTCGCCGGGCCGCGCCGACATCGTCTTGAAGATCGTGTGCGCCATGATGATGTGGTTGGCCGCGAGCTGCTGCTCCTCGGTCGTCGCGCCGTTGCCGCCGTGGCCGCTGCCGTTGCTATTACTACCACCACCGCCACTACTACTGGTGTTACTGCTACCGCCGCTAGGACCGGCGCCGCTGCTGCTGAAGTACCGCAGCAGGAAGATGGTCGCGAACGCGACGCCCCGGAAGTAGTCCTTGCACAGCGTCTTCTGGCGCTGGGCGACGGTCAGGGCGTGGGGGCGGCCCTGGTCGCCGTGCAGGCGCAGGCTGGCGAGGTGGATGATGCGCAGGGCGGCGGCGAGGCCGAGCTTGAGGAGGATGTCGCGGGAATTGGAGCCCGAGCCCGGACCGTAGCCCCCGCCTCCTCCTCGCGCGCGCGTGATGACGAGCGTGTACACGTGGATCTTGGCGACCATGACGGTGAAGTCGGTCATGGCGGTCCAGCCGCCGCCGCCGCCGCCGCCGCCGTCGGCGTCGGGGGGGAAGGTGATCTTGAGCGCGTCGAGCTCGCCGTCGAGCAGCTGGATGACCGACGCGTCGACCACGCCGTCGTTGGCGTCGTGCGCCAGCACGTTGGTGAACCCGGCCACCGACAGCAGCACCCGCAGCAGCAGCGCGAACTCGCGCGGCACCGTCTGCTCGTTGAGGAACGCCCGGATGTTGGCCAGGTCCGACGGCGTGTTGATCATGGGGGGCAAGCCTAGGAGCATGCTGAGACTGTTGACGGTAGATGTTGGGTTAGCTAATACTCTTGCATGGACGTATGGTGCCAGTGTTTCAGGGGTGAGGTGGATTCATGTACTCACGAGGTGCTAACGTAGAAACACCCAAGCCACGTGTTCGTCCTCTCGTATGCGCTTCCCGACGCGACGCCAACGCTGTACAGCGAGGGGGCGGGTTCGGAGTGGGGGCTCGAGCGGTGGAGGCCCATGTATAAGGCGGAGTTAACTGCGATCCCGCAGTACAGCCAGCTGGGGTCCTCGCGCTGGTGCTCGACCGGTAAGGGCCACATGCAGAGGAACAACAACGCTTGGATCTTGGACAGGGGGAGCGGTGCTCGCAGGGCCTCTATCCGGAGATACTGTCCGTACGGCATCTGGAGGCGGTCGAATAGGGTCTCGTCTGACGGCACCGACGAGTGCGAGGCCACGATGGCTATTATAGTCCAAAATAGAAAGGGGTGGGCGTGGTAAATAGTGCTAACCGATATGGGACCTAATATGGGAAGTTGGGGGTAGTAGAATGTGGTAAATCTAGTAGATACAGTTAGTTTCTAGGTTTGGCGGAGCATACGGGGTGGACACCTACATTTTGAACGCTTCAACAGCCGACTGCTTGCTCATGATCACGTCGCCGAGCTGGATGGTATCCAGACTCAGCATCTCGAAGTCATCCACGGGGATAGAGAGCGAAGGCAGCGATGCGTTGTCGGGGATGTCCTGGGAGGAACATGAGCCCGGACTTGCGGTGGACGCCCTGCCCTCGTGCGAAGACGCTCGCTTCTCGCGCAGTTCTTGCAGCTCCTTAGACATGGCCTCGAGTCGCCTGTTCACGTTAGCTATGAACGGGACGGGCTTCTCCTGGAACGGGTAGGGGGTTGCGCACTTTCTTGCGGGTGTCCTCCGGAACGAGGGGTCAACCGTGCAAGTGAGACCCCTCGAGTGACATCTGGTGCAGGGGTTCGGGAACCTATCCTTCGAATCACACCGGAGCTGCGTTGTGTCAGTTGTGCCCTCGAGACAATGCACCGTAGTGGACCAGGCTCACCTTAGACTGCTTGCATTCTGTGCATGTCTTGACCGGACGCACTCCAGGCCAACTGGGACCAGTCGTGGCCATTGCGAAAACCGCTCTGATAGACAGGTGCTATAAAATCCGAGATACGCTTTTTGCCGGCAACAACACAACAATGTGCAGCCTGGTCGTGTGGAATGTGCTCTAATGGGTATCTAAAGTCGCATATATGAAGCCGGGAGATATTAAGTAATAAATATGTTCAGTCGCAAATAGGGGGTTGATGGCCAAGTCGGAAGAGGAGGTGCTGGATGAATAATATTAATAAGAAAGCCGTATGTCGTTGTCAACCTGCCGAGTATTTTTCCCAACGGTACATGAAATCATGTACCCCATAGCATGATGCGCGGGTCTTGCTTTTAGGGCGACGAGCCCCAGTCATGTTGCATTTCCTATTCCCTACCCAGATCCTCTTCCTCTCGGCATGCGGCCGCGTCGTCCTGTGCCTCCGCGGCGCGGGCGACACCATTGGGCTTCGTACTGGCCCGTCTGGTCGTCATGTCAGGACAGGACATGCTCCGTGGTTTGGCAAATGGACCACCTATTTCCTAATTCCGGCACTCCGACACCCGGCCGTTGTGCCCTCGGGAGTGAGTTCCTGGCCACACGTGAGATAGGCTATTCTCGTCTTCATTTCTTATGCTCATGCTCATGCTCGTGGTCATAGGTAAGCATCGCCGTCCTGCGTCAGAACCCCAACCTGCCACGGTCCATCCGTACATAGTGCTGTGCTATAGGTAGGCACATGCCATCATGACCAGGTTATGTCGATGCGACGGGGGCGGAGCACACTGCACCTCGACACCACGACAGTTTAAGCTTACTTTCCGAATTTATGTATTAGTGAACACCCCCCCACGAACCCTAGATCATTGCCCTGGAGCTTGGGCCCGCCGTTTCGTGATTAGTTATCGAGATATGTCGAGTATAGTTGTCCACACTCCGCGTACTGCTCCACGAAGCCACATACTTCAACGTATAGTGCTATATGTCCAGGCAAATTCGTATACATGGGAGTTACATAGATCTTGATTGATGGCAGCGGTTTCAACACGGCGTCGCGATGTCCTTTTGGTTTTTTGACTCAATATGCCTAACCCCAATTTTCCATCGTCCCCATACCCGCGGGCCGCCCGCCTGCTACCTAAAGGCGCTGTTTAGCGCAATAAGCAGAGGCTGCTTATTGACATGGCCCGTGAGGCGGTACTTTTTATAAACTCTGCCGATTTCCTGGAGATCTTCGTTGTTGTACCCGTGGGGCATGAGGTCGATGTATTTTAAGCACCGCACGTACCAGAATTCTCTCGCTAAATTTTTTATTAAGCATGTATCCAATAGATAAGAATTATCCTGCTGAAAACCAGAGGGTTAAATATAAGCAGCCAGAGGGCTACTTATTGTTGCTGAAAACCACTTTTACTTACCTATCGAACCAGCCCCGATTCTATTACTGCTAGGGGGTAATAGCTGGGGGTCACCGGGGGGGTATGTACTTAAGCAAAAGCTGCTTATGAAACTGAACAGCGCCTAACCGCTAAAGTAGCCGCCAAGCCCTGGAACGTGCCCCTAATCAAACCTCTCCCTACCCCAGCGGTCCGCAACTTCACCAGCCTTAGATAGCTATATGCAATCCCTACTTGTCTATGTACGATCTTGCTCCCGCTTCCACGGGACTGTGACCGAGACAAGCTCTCCGCCTACGTGTAGGGAGGTCCACTCCGGTCCTTTTGTAAAAATGCGGGACGCAGTCGACGGTTTAGGCGCAACGGCAGCAACATTAGGCCCCTCGCGAACTTGTTTTAGTGGGATATCTGCTCTAGGTAGCGGGTTTAGTTATGCTGGTTATCTACCCAAGCCAACGACTGGTTGGTGGTGAGATATGTGCGCATTCAACAGGGCTAATTATCTTTTGTAGCAAATATAGGTACGTCAGGTACGTATAGTCGCGAGAACCCACCGCCCCGAAATAATGTTATTCAGTGGCTCCCCTGATACCTTGTGGGGAGGTGCTCGCCTCGCCGAGAAACCTCCAGGAGTGAACGAACTATGTTTTAAAGCCTCCCTTAGGCCGGCCTTGGCGGCAGACCAGACACTTGCTTTATAATGGAGCTTGACAACCGCGCCTCTCTCTCTAGTTAACAGGATTCAATACGATTTTCAGAGGCGGTTAGTCAGGTGAGTCTACACAGTTCTGCGGTGGGTATAAAGTAAGACTAAGTGAAAACTAGACAGGGCCCTCTCACCTTATTTCACTAATCATAAAATCACCTGCAGGGGTGCTACGGTATCGGTATCGCGTCCAGAGAGTCGGGCCTGGATGGCCCTAGGACGAATCCGGACGTCTTGGCTATCCTTACGTGGTATACCGATCTATGTAATACACACACGCAAACACACACAGGTCAGCCTTATGTATACCAGCAAAGCCGGCGCATATGCATGTAGGTAGGTAGGTAGATAGGTAGGGGTGAGATCCTTCTGGCTTTCGACCACTCGTAAACTCGTATCCTGTTCTAGAAGCACCCAGCGCCTACTCTCACTGGCTGGGAGGGGGAAGGGGGGAAGACAACGCCAAGCCTTCGGCGGCGGTAACACATGTCGAAACCGCAACGTGGTGCACACGTTGTAGAGCGCCTCCTCCGTCGTCGTGCAGGAATATAGCTAGGTACACGCGTGCCAGATACCACCACCAGGGTGCCTTACGTGCCGCAGCTGTGCAGGACCCGCATGATATAGTGTACCTAGAGTGGCTTGTCTGTGTGTGTATGCCGTGGATCTGCAGTGTTGGTACCTACATAGCATGACCTTCGACATCCAGACCCCATCGCGCCCTTCGTTACACGTCTGTCTTAGGCAAGGCGACGGATTTTTAAGCTCATTCACGCCAACGCTAGCATCGATATAGAGGCAGGGGGGACCATGTAGGTAGGTATTACTGCTAAGTAATCACGGCTTTGTTCTACGGATGTCCCACATCCTATCCAAGCATCTGGGTGGGATATGCAAGGCTTTCTCTTGTTATCCTTTGACAGTATCGTCTGGCCTCTGCAACCTTCCTGGTGTCCAAGATTGCGATTGTCGCTCATATCATAGCCTCCCTCCCCCGACCCTCTCACGATAACGAGTTCCGGCGAACGAAACAAAGATGGACGGGGGTGGACTTTTTTTTCTTTTTATAGAACTGATGATCCCCCCATATCATTCCCCTCGGATCAAATCTCGTGTGCTGCTGCATTGCCCCGTCCCAAGGCAGTTTTGCC
This sequence comes from Xylaria sp. JS573, assembly GCA_000966885.1. Taxonomy (NCBI): domain Eukaryota; kingdom Fungi; phylum Ascomycota; class Sordariomycetes; order Xylariales; family Xylariaceae; genus Xylaria; species Xylaria sp. JS573. Next base: position 264,869 of record JWIU01000031.1, on the reverse strand, counting down.
TATGGATCTCACGCAAGCACGTTGTTTGTAATTGCAGCTGGGAGCTTAAAAATCAGGTTTATGATGTTCGCATTACTAAGAGAAAAAAAAAGCACTGGTTGCACGTGGTAAAGTTCGTTTTTTTTTTTTTTTTTTTTTCTCTCTCTCTCTCTCTCTCTCTCTCTCTCTCTCTCTCTCTCTCTTTTCTCTTTAACTCCGGATCGCGGCGTGGCTTGATTCGTTCCACTTACACCAAGGCGATCTGTATGTATAGGTAAGTTTCTTGCGGTAAGACAGCACGGGTTAGAACCTCTCGATAAATTAAGGTGACAGGATGGAAATATGGTGCTTACCGTAGTCAACTGCCACTCTTCACGACGACGAATAGTGCCTATCTTCGTAGGCTATGGAAACTCCAACCGATACTCCTGCTCGTTCCAGTGCCACATTCGGAGAACCAGACTCTTCGAATTGGGACCGACTTTGTGTTTCTTGAAAGTCCCGCCCATATTACCATACTGGCGAGAATGCTCAAACCAGTACGACAGGTAGGCGTAGGCCGCGACCTTGAACACACCCTCGCTTGTGCCGAACTTGACTATCAGTTGCCTGTCGTGCAGGGCGTACTGGCGCTCGTTCCTAAAGTCGCGTACTCGATCGTTCCACATCTGGATGGCCGAGGGTTTGGGGTAAGTGATAAAGGCGTGGGTGCACTCTAATGATTTTGCCAAGTAGAGGATGATATGATTACACTCGTTCTGGATGTTTTCCTGAATTCTTTCACTGAATACACGATTCCGACCCTTTACAACGGGATCAAACGTCCACTGGATCTCCGGGAAGTCCAGGGTTCTGTCGCCCTCCCTCGTTATGATACTTTCTTCCATTTCTGGCGTGAATACGGGTTCCCAGGGGTCCATGTTGACTGCCGAGATCCGGGCTGGCTCGAAGTTTGAGATGATTCCCGAGACCTGTGTGACTGTTTTGTGTCGTGCGTTGTGTCTTCCTATGAGGACGCTGGTGCTAGGGGCATAGGCTGACTTCGATATCTTATTGGGATTAATCCATGTTACGGGACCCATACAGGGCGGCTATGGTATTTATGAAGAATGAGTTGCGGCGTTCTCCGATTCTACGGAAGGCGTTGGAGTCCATGTGTTTGTTTAGCTATCTCGCCACCAAGCCCCTGGGTGTTGGTCCAGTCCACGGGGCCTCACCGTGGGACTCAGCGGGCCGTTGCTGTTTGTAATTCATCAACTTCTAAGACAGAAAACTTCTCGGTTAATTTACAAGTCTCGGCAAACCCCCGTGGCCTGAGCACCCGAAGTACTAACTTGAATCCCCAAGCAAACAAACCCCGTGCAACCACCTCCTTTGTCCTTAGCATCACAAGATTGTGAGGTATTCCTTGGCAATGCCGATTTTTGCCTTGAAGTTTACCAGCATGCTACTGCTCAGTGACCCAGAATGCCACCCTCCAAGAGGTCTATTGTTCCAGACACTGATATGGATACTATTGGAATGGCTTCAGTCGTTTTAGTCACTTGAGTCGATGAAGTCGATAGAGTTGTTTGTATTGTTGGAGTTGGCTGGGTGGGTTGAGTCGTTTCGGTAGATTGGGAAGCCTCAGTAGATTGAGTCAGCTGGGCAGAGGAAGTCAATGGAGTTGACACGGTCGATTCAGTCGATTCAGTCGATGTAGTCGATGTAGTCGATGTAGTCGATGTAGTCGATGTAATCGAGACAGTTGATGGTACCGATAGAGTTGATTGAGTCGGTTGATCTGGTTGGGCGCATTTGGGGATACCTGAGGAGGTGGTGTTCACGAACGAGAAAGCGAAGCCAATGGTGTAGTGATCATCTCCGCGCCATTGCCCCTATCAGATATTAGCAACACCTAACAGCGCCACACTTCAGCGCGGGAACTCACATCGTTGGTAGCGTAAGAACTGTTCCAGTACTGCGTGTACATGGCGCAGTACTGGCCCTCGGGGTCCCCGTTCTTGGCCATCAGGTACGTGGTGTAGAAGCGGCAGATCATGGGCTCGCCGTCGGCGGGCGGGTGGGCGAGGTTGTACTCGTTCTGCGACTCGCAGGCGGCGGCGCAGAGGCTGGGGTCGAAGACGCTGGCGCTGAAGAACTTGGCGCCCATGTAGGTGTCGCTGCCGTCGCAGGCGAGCGGCGCGTTGATGGCGCGGTTGCCGAGGGCCTCGCCGGCGAAGCCCTCGACCGCGAACGGCACCCCCGTGCGCATGTACCCGTTGGAGCCCGCGACCACGACGTGGAAGTCCGCCCGCCACTGCCCCGCGCCCTTGGCGTTCTCCGCCGCCACGTACCCGCCCCAGAACACGCACTTGATCGCCGTCGTCGACGGCGGGTCCGCGCACCCGGCCCCCGGCTCCACTGTCGGGTCCCGCTCGAAGTACATGTTGAACCCCGAGCAGCCGCCGACGGCGTCGCACTGGCGCGCGCAGGCCTCCGTGTCGTAGGTGCCGAAGGTCGTGTAGCCCAGGTAGCCGTAGGCGCTGCTGTTGGCGCGCAGGTTCGAGAAGGTCAGGGCATACCCGTCGGGCACCGGCGCGCTGGAGGCCGCCTCCGAGAACTCGGCGAAGTCGACAAAGGCGCTGTCGGTGTCGGGCGACGGGACTGGCCCGGCCCCGGTGGGTTGGGGCTCGCAGGCCGTCCTCGCCTCGAGGTCCCGCTTAAGGGGGGACCTAATGGGCAGGGGTGTTGCGGTAGCGGCCAGTGTAGCTGCGGGCAAGTTGTAGGTGACGACGTCGGCCGTAGGCCCAATAGGGATGGACACAGAGATTGGCTTCGGCGCGGCATCTACAAGGCCGAAGTCGATGTCTTGTCTGGGGACAAGAGGTGAAGCCGCGGCAAGAGACACCAATATCTGAAGAAGTGCAATGGTTACCTTCATTTTGGTGAAGCTAAGGGGTCCTAATAATGAACAGTGTTCGATGAAAAGAAGAGAAGGCTCGTGATTGATGGTTGGTTAGTATAATGAGTCTGGAGGATTCTAGGACTATTTATGCATCTCAAATGATGGCCTCTGATCTATGGATAGCTCTTGAAGTCCGTTGTTTGTGATGGTTCTAGGCCTACAGCCTCATCGTTACTCAGTTTCACCGGCCATTCTCGTGGCTGACGATTGTTCATGGTCGATCGAGCTGGCTAGATTTCACGCTGTCAGATCAAGCCAGTCTCTGTCCCGCTTCACTAGGAGAATCGATACCAGGACGCCTTCACCAGAACCATTCGTACGCGACCATCTCCTAAGCTTGGGCAAGTGACTAAGGTCTTGAGATATGGCGTAAGCTAACGGAGATAGCCTAGCTCGATTTCAGCTGTCAACACCATTGATGAAAAGGGCATAGTAGTAGCAAGAGCTGAAGGGGAACCGGAGGCGTGCTATAGCTAAGACATAACGGAGCCAACCAGGACATCAGAGCCGCCTTGTGCTTGTACCTCTTAATTTCTTGAAAGTCTAGGCCGCTGTGCTGCGGTGAAATCAGCCACGCGATTTCCATACCTGTGCCACAGAGCTGCGTAATGTTGACAGAAAGGATTGGAGGAGCTCAACTCCACTCAATCTTGGCTGTCTTAGACTAGCGGCCGCCTCTATTGATCTGGCACTCAGACATTAACTGAAGTTCATCAATTAGGTCAGAGAATGCTGATTTCTGCCGCCTTGGACAGTGTGAGGTCTCCCAATAACGTATACTACACCTCTCCCGCTGTAAAGGTGTCACTTTTAGGCGGTCTTGCGTATCAATAATACAAGCTTATAGCCATTCATCCTGGTTTGGATAGATGCTGGCGCATAAAATATAGGTCTTGTTCTGACAACCAATATCCTTGGTGTTGTTATATTGTAGATCGGTCATTTCTAATTTGTCAGGGGTACTTGAATGGAACACTATAGGTTTTCCTATTGAGAGTCCCTTACGCCACTCGTATACAATTGAAGGTTATTAATTCAAGCCCCTGGCTATCATGGCGTAATGATAGCTCTGGATCTAAGATCTTGGTGGTGGTCATGCGCCTTAGGTAGCAATCAGCCCCAGCTGACTACATACACATCCCCTGATTGGCCATGGTAACTCCTAGAAAATGGGATGCGCGTAGGCCTTATGTCTTCGAGATTGGAGAAGTAAGGGGAGTTGCAGTAATTAATCGAATTCTTCAATGCTCAAAATCTTTAGCATTCTGGAACAAGGCGTTTGATATTAGTATGGGCGTCTGAAGGAGGTGTTTCGGTGATAGAGCTAGGTGATAAAGCAAGGGACCTTTGTGACTCGGGTACGTCATGCTGTAGACTCAGACTATATTGGGCGCCAAATGCACGTGGAAAATATCAGTTAGGGAATTTCTAGGCTAACTACTGTAAGATATGAAGTCTCTTTTGATAGTCCTAAGGGTTAAATCTAGCCATGTTGTACCGCGGGGATAGAAGATTGATTACCGCGGTTCTGTTGTCTTAGAATGACTGGAGCCACAGACGGCTTCATCCGCATGTTAGACTATGCATTGTGTGATACCGCTTTATTAGTCTCAATCTCTACCGCAGCTTCTTAAAAGAATAGGTATACTTTTTCAAGTGTCGTAGATAAGGATGCTCAGCTACGGCCTAGCTGTTGATGACCGAAGTCAAGGATATAGCAGCAGCCAATATATTAATTTCCACAAACAGCCACGGTGCCCGATGTAAACCGAGGCCAGGCATCAACGTGCTACCAGTCTACGTCGCATACAGTTGTTATGAGTTCGAAACAGGTATTTTCGAAAATCACCCCGATCTCATAGCAGCGGAGGTACTGCCCCAGATGCTACCAAAGCCTATTCTGCTCTCCTATTCTCATATCCCGCCCTATAGGACCCGTCACTAATCACGCTGTATCCCATCTGACGCTCTCCCCCTTCCTCAGCAAGAAATTGTTCACACCGAAAGAAACGATGACGGCAGCATCTTTTTCGTCCAGTCTTGCTCGGGTCTACATGCTCGTTCCTGGAATCTAGGCCTCCGCACACTTTCAGCTCGGTACAGTTCAGCTGCGCTATCAACGTGGCGTTCAACGCCCTGATCTTAAATCCTACATCTCCCAACACAATCTCGTGATTGGGGACAGGCACCACGGCCCGCCCGTCTCAGTAGACCCACCCAGACTCACCCGGCCTCGTACCTCCTCCCCTTGAGTCTCTGAAATGTAAGGGTGCAGGACGCCGGCCGAAATGGCTAACAGCGGTGCCGTAATGACGAGACGGTATACTTCCCGCGTCTAGTTTTACCAGAGAATAGAAAAGTTCAAGCTAGGCAGTTCATCCCACCATCGACCTAAGTGGACCACATAGAGATGCCAGAGCACCAACATGGGGGAAAGGGGTTGGTGTGGTCTGGGACTGATGCGCCACACGGCCTAGGTCCCTTCGCTCCTGGACTTGCTACAGATATGAAGACGGTGTGCATCCGCTAGGCCACCTGCTATGCCCTGGGAACTACGGGGTAACACGACGCAGACGTAGGTCAACTCGACTGTGGATTAAACTAGGTAGCAAAGGGGTCTTGTATCTGTGACGGAGCGATTCCTCTTGGGAGCAGGACATTTATTCAGACCTTGAATAAACACAGGCTCTTTATGGGTCTAGTAGCGCCGGTTGTCCTTCTTTTGTTCTGGTTTCATGAGCACGGGCTTGGACACTGGGAAGTCTCACCCGACAGCGTAACGAGTGCTTCATACCTTGGATCAGCTGCTCTGGCTACAAAGACGGGACTTACTACGTGTCCTTGAGCCAACAAGATCTGGATGGTATTAGAGCTGCAGTTACCTATAACAATTACCATATTCGATTGCTGTTTAGTAAGATGTCTTTGTTAGTGCCATGTCGGCTAAGCAGCTTAAATAACGTGGTATAAGCATAAGTACGAAAGCATCATTGTAAATCAGTTACCCATAGATTGAAGGCTTTAGGCTTTTGATGCTTGTGGATAGTCAAACACCTTTATTATTCATTCTATGTCAAGTCAATTTCTTGAAAGGTGTGATTCTATTTGCTTCTAAGAGCTAAGGGTGAGCTTGCTTGTGGTTTGCTAATACAAAGCTGGGCCCAAGCAAGGCCAAGTCTACCGCTATAAATGTGTCCAGTGTTTGAACAACTACTAGGTATGCTAAGCAATAGATACGAAAGGACTGATAGGTGATGTTAGACAGGGCAAAGCAGATACAGGGCATATAAGGGTAGGTAACAATCATGTCACCATCTCGATTACTAACCCCCAGGCCATACGTCTCAAGAACTTTCAAAAAAGCAGCCGAAAATGGCATCCAGACGTAGCATATTATGTCATGAGGGCTGCGAAGAAGGATGCTGCGTCCAGCACCACCACCAGCTTATCCGCCACCGCGGAAGCTCCTCAGGCGTCATTCCTGCCCTTAACGGCTACACAGTCAACATCATGCTCCCGACGATTCTTATGCAAAACTTAACCATAGGCGGTGGGTACTACCGGTATCCTAATCCTCAACCCGCGCCCACCTTCCAACGTCAGTACACACACATAGCAGCTGTGGATCCCATCACGGGAGAGACGTTCGAATATCCCAAGGACTGCAGCCGCGACAGAGCCCACTGGGAGTGCTACCACTCGTACGGACCACCACGGCCCGGGTACCGGTACCGGTTGAACGATCACGGCCAGTGTGTGTATTTCCGCGTGGCGGAAGAGGCCGGCGACTTCGTCCCGCGTCGCCGCCAACGCAGCCATCGCCAGCATCGCATCAGTAGCCACAGAGAGTCGGGAATTCGTCATTATGACAATCGCAGAGGAAGGAGAGGACCTACTTGGTTTCACCGAAGAGGACGTAATTGGGCGAGCCGCGCAAGAGCGAGGGGCCGTGATCGAGAGAGGGAGGGTGGCCCCATCCGTCCTTACGATATCGAATCGCCGTCGTCGTCGGCTCCCGAACCGGAAGACGAGCCGCGCACCCAGTGGCGGCTTTCGGCACCTTGAGATGAGCAAAACGGAACTACCTACTAGCAAGGAAACCCAGAACTTACGTTGGCCCTCAGATGGACTCATCACCGCGAAGCGCGCGGCCTGCTAGTCTACTCCATTCCCGCGAAACTCCAAGATGAGAACGATGCACACCGGGATTATCTATGCTTTGGTAGATGCAATGAACGCTTGTTGGCAGTCACAGTTACGGCAGAAGATGGTGAGGCAACAGAGGGGATTTTGGGAAGAATGTCCGCTAATGCTTTTTATCGCTACTGCACTGGAATACAGAAAGAGGATATACGTATGTCACATAGTAAACCCACAATATAAGTATCGTACTAGATAGATGCTCAAGTATATCTTTGCCTACAACAAAGCAAGAGAGCATTGACACTAACATCACTGTCACTACTTTAACCGTCATAGCGTCTTGGCTTAGCGATCTCGAAAAAGCTTATTACTGATGAGAGAGAAGGTTCACCAGAAGTTCTCGTCGTTTTCTTTCAGGGCCCGGGGGACGATCGCAGGGCCAAAGCGCATTGTGGGTCGGGGGGCTATGTACGTACGTCCACATCCCGGATCTCATCTCCTTCGGTGTTCAGTCACAGCGACCCGCACAGAAGCCGGTCATGTTGACGTACATAGGTAGTACGCCTATGTATAATATCGTATAGGCTATCTGCTATACCCAGCAGTAGAACCTGCCTGCGTGCATACGGGGGCTGGTGGGTAAAGGTCGCTGCACTTGGACGTCTGAATAAAAGCAGCACCCGACCTCCTGTCTCCGGCCTCCTTACCCTCTCTCCCCGGAACTATCCGCCGTTTTCCTTCTCCCGACGACCGACGGGGTATCTTCGGTCGTGCCCTGAAACACTTCTCGGGTCTCCGCTGGAGCTGCGTGCCTGCGTCGGGTTGCCAGTTGAGCGAGTTTCTTGGAATGGTGACACACCGCACCCTGCCTGGATACGGGAGCTTGAGTTCCTAGCCCTGAAGATCTTCGGGAAGGGCGGTTTTGGCTTCTTACGTTGGTAACTGCCGTGCTGCGATTGAACGTGACTACGTGAATGTCTTGCATGTGGTTTAGACAGCCCCTTACGTCTTTAGGCAAAGATAAACCTGTCGGGGCAGAGTAGGTCTTGAAGGTGTGGTTGATCGTCTTGGAGCGGTCTCCTGTAGCCCCTGGCTAAGCCCTATCCGCCCAAAAGTTTATTTACGAGGCTATCAGCTATTCCTCGATCCACTATCGACCTACTGTGGAGCAGGACAAAATTCGCCAGTGATGCTAAACAAAACAAAACAAAAAAGAAAAAAAAAATAAGCTTCTCTTGGCTAGTTCATAATTAGGCTTATTAGAAGCAAACGATATCGAAGCAGCCTGCTGACGTTTCAATTTCGTTTTCAGCTACCGGCGACCCCATTCACCAGGCAGAAGTCATCGGAATTGCCAGTATGAGGCGGATGGGGACGGGGTTGTTGATAAGTTGGGAGCATGGGCCACCGGAACACGAGCCTGTGGGAATCCCCCTATCCCTTCAACCTTGAAAAGAGTTGGTATTCCCGTCAAGTGGTTTGAGGGACGGGCCTATAGGGTTCCCGCGAATCTCGGGCTTACTACCTGCTCTAAGAATAGTCGCCTCGGGCCACCGGGGGCTCGTCGGCCGATAGCATCCCGTCGACCCCCCACTATCCGCTCCCAGGCTCCTCGCGATTGGGACGGAGCCCGACAAGCTCGAGATGTTGTCGTTTTGACTACTGTTAGTTCCCGCCGGGTTGACGTTGAGCTATTCCCTCACAACTTGGCAGCAATTCCATAGCTGCCAGCACTAGTGGTTGGTTGTGTTGCAGCCTGGCAAGCTTCTCGCTTGGTGGAAGCCAGCGCTAGAAACTATCTAAGAAGCCCCCATGCTCGGTCCGGGTTGTTTACTCCTGAGAGCAATGGCGGCCGAACCCGCTGCTGCCTATCCCGCGTTTGCCATTACCTATACATATGAAGCCGGTGGCGGTGACGTCTCCTCGATGTTGTGAATGGATCTTGGGCGGGCGATGGATTGGCACTTGAATGCGCCGCTAGCCCTCTATCATACGATGGTTTGCCCGCGAATTTGTGACCTTGACTGGTTTCAATCGGATCGTCTCTCCCGATAGAACGGGAGAGCCAGCCCAGTTCGCCAGAGATCTGCGGAAGATGCTACAGCATGGAGAAGCTGCATCTTGAAGTCCAAGCCGGCGGCGATCCCACGAGGCCAATGCTGGACGACACGTGTGCGCGCGTCTCAGCGACGGGGAGCTAGGTAGCTTCTCGTGTGCTCTTGCTTGTCTGCTGCCGTAGCAAGAGTTCGCGACGGTAGGCAATCTCAAAGTGGGACTGAATCTGCCGCACCATGACACTAGTCAGCGCAGGTAACTAGGATATTTTCCGGTTCGCCCCGCATCGACGTTTATGCCGTGGCACTTGTCCGCGAGAATCAAGGGTCGGTTATATCCCTGGTGAGTGGCAACGTAGAGTTCACGCACACCGTTTCCTGGGGGGCCGCCGCCCAGACTTTGGAGGCTGATATATGTAAGCTTAGTACGACCCGTTGTGATTTCAATGGGCGGCCCCCCCAGGGGATCTTAGATTAGTCCTTCCTGCCCCCATGCCGCGAATCATCTAGATATTAATCTACGAATGCGACCCCAAGCAGAGCCAAAACGATCGATCTCCCCAGAACGATTTCCCGCCGACTGCCAGCCATTCTGGACAAATCTTTCAACGAGGAATGCCGAGACAACCGTGATTTAGGAGGACGATAGGACGCTTGGGGGAAGAGGTGCCGCTACTCGCGGAAAAAACTGGATTATGGGCGACGTCCAGACGATTGCCGACCTTGTTGGTATTGCCGACAACCTCAGCGAACCCGAGAGGTCATGGAACCGTCCCGCCACTATCATAGGCACGACGGCCTCTATGCTGGTCAGTTAATGAGCGGCCTAACCTCACCGGACGAATTTGACCTAACCCGGTATCCAGGGCCTGTCGACAATATGCGTTCTCTACCGTCTCTACTACCGGCACTACATTGCGGGAGCCTTGGGTTGGGATGATTTATTCGTCTTCCTCTACCTCGTATGCATGTGTCCGTACCTGGTGTTCGACTAATGGCTAATACCCGCGGTCTTAGATATGGGGCCTGGTTTGCGGAATTTGCGTCTGTCTTGGTAGGTCTATGTCCACGTTGTGACACTCGGCATCGATATTGACATTGTGGCAGCAACCATGTGGGGATTAGGCCGGCATTTCATCCTCCTTAGTCAGAGCGACATGTTCAGTTATCTGAAGGTGGGTGATGCGCCCCTGAACTTTGCGTGGGAGTTAATGCTGACCAGAGATAGAACTTTTACGTGCTCAACGCAAGCTACAGCCTATCGACGTCGCTCATCAAGATATCTCTTTTATTCCAGTACCTGCGCATCTTCGACCGCGGCCGGATGCGGACCCTCACCCTCATCACCCTCGTCGCCACCGGCGTGTGGGGCTTCGCCTCGGCCTTCATGGCCTGGTTCCCGTGCTTCCCCGTCGAGGGCTACTGGAACTGGAAGGAGCGCAACGCCTGCTACGCCTACGGGTCCCTGAACTCGAACGTCTTCTTCGCCACCTACACGTCCCACGCCGCCATCAACATGGGCCTGGACCTGGTCGTCTTCGCCATCCCGATCCCGTACTACCAGCGGGCCACGCTGCGGCGGACGAAGATAGGATTGATCGGGCTATTTGCCAGCGGCGCGGTGTACGAGCTCTTCTCCCTCTATCCCCTACCCACGGCTTTACGATGGCTAATGATTTATCGCAGCGTGAACGTCCTCTGCATATGGCGGGTGGCGACGCTGGTGGAGCACCGGGTCGGGACGAGCCCGACGTTCGACCCGACGTGGTACACGCCGATCACCATCATCCTGGGGATGATGGAGGTCAACATCGCGAGCATCTGCGCGTCGGTGCCGATCTTCTGGCCGTCGCTGACGGCGAAGCTCGACGCCATCTTCATCACGCACGAGCTGCAGATCACCGTCACGCAGCGGTATGGCGGCGGCGCCAACAGCCGGGGCGGTAGCAGGGGTCGCAGCGGTGGCAGCACCGAAGAAGAGGAGGACCAGATCGAGCTCCGCCGGAGCATGAGCGACGCGGGCAAGGGCTGGGGGACCCTGCACAGCCGCACCGGCAGCGAGTCCAGCCTGCACCGCCCGCCGATGACGGTAGCGCCGGAATCTCGGGCGCGGCACTACGCCGACGAGTTCGTCATGGACCAGGTCGATCCGCTGAAGAAGCCCGCCTTTACCGTCGAGTCGGAGGTGGTCTCCACCGGCGGGGGGCTTAAGAGGCAGAAATCGTCCAGGAGTAATAATAGAAAATACTCATAGGTAGATCCAATGCGAGATATGTATCAACCAGACCCGACTCACCGAAGACCTAACAGGTTGTATTACCTCCAGCATCATCGTGTTGGTGGGAGGTAGGTATGTGCGTGCGTACGTCTCACTCTACCTATCCTCTTATCAGATTAGATGGAACCATCAGCTCTGAGTAGGGCAGGTGACACTGTCGGCGGGGATGAGCCCGGCCTCGTTTCTAGGTATGGCCACCTTCATGCTCTCTGGCATCGCGCTTTTGAGCTTTTGAAGTACCGATATACACGTTCGTGTCTCACTCGGCTTTAGTGATGGGCGGGGTCTATCACAGAGCAACACAGAGATAGCTTCGGTGCCAGAAAGTGTTAGCTTAGCAGACGAGTGGCTACGCCACTAGGTTCCATGGGATGAACGGTGTCAGGTACCTATAGGTTGCCAACATAAAAGTCCTACGGCCGCTGTCTCTTGCCAGACACGAGAAGTGTCACATCACGGCCTTCCCTCCCAGCCTCCTAAGCGGACGCCACATCTGCATTTTGTAATCAGGGTAAGCCGATTGGTTACACAACACCCAGTCAGGTGAAGGATAATCAATCTGCGTGGTCATGCGGCTAGATTGAAGGATGGTGAGGCGTCCATGCAGGGCTTGATCATTTGATGCCTGCCACCGCCCAGTCGTAGAGGCTGCCCCGATAAGCACATAGAGGTCTTGTGCTGTCTTCTTTACGGTATCTGCATGTGCACCATGGTCGCCAATGGCAACATCAGTTTAGCCGTTGCTGTCTTATACTTGCTTGTATAATCAGTTGATAATAATAATAATAATAAACACTCCATCATGAAGACTTGTGAGATAAAACATATCTATATAGGTAATAAAGAAATCATATACTTGACAAAATCGAAAAGGCAAGTTTTTCTCATATAAACCCCAAAACATCCGAACATATAATACTTATGTATAACGAATGCAGCTATGCAGATAACCGTTTAACGACAGGAATCCTGTTTTCCCGTAAAATAAACCTGTATAAGGTAAAATCAAGTAATCGGGTACTCTCAAGTGACAGCAGCCGCCGCCGTGAGATCTCGGTGTGACATGTTTTAACGAATTTGTGCTACATCGCGCCTTAGGACCTCAAAAGGCCGATCGACAGCCTCAATCCATCTCCTGTGAGACAAACATCTGCCGCCGATGGCGTCTCTCACTATCATTGCCCCGCAGCGGTGAGCTACCCAGGGAGGTAGGTATATCAACAGGAAGATCCCACTCTTCATTCGATCTCTCTGCACCTGGATTCCATGAGGTTCTTAGACTCGGGAGGAAGCTATACTCTCACAATATCTAGTACAGTCCTACAAACCACATACAAATATGGGATACGATACAGCCCTACCATTGTCTCGCATTCTGGGGAGGAGAACCGCGAGATGGGGATCCTTGCGATTAGTAGCTAGCACATTTCTCAGTCTGCTAGCAGTATCATTCCTGCTTCGCCATGTGGACGGGCTGCGCATCGCCGACCATTCGGTTGAGTCTCTCTCGAGGGCAGTGGACGTCGTAATTCCCGCGAACTGGTCCTGGAGTGATGTCCCGCCGAGCAGAAAGCTGGAGTGGCAGCGCTGCTACAACGACACGTACGACTGCGCGAGGCTCGACCTGCCGATGGACTGGCTCGACCCGTCCGACGACGAGCGAGTGATCCTGGCCGTCATTCGTCTCCGCGCAACTGACACCGACGACTACAAGGGCCCCGTCTTCTTCAACCCCGGAGGTCCAGGCGGGTCAGGCGTCTACGCGATGAGAGATCACGGGGCAGCCCTACAGACCATCGTGGGCAAGAACTTCGACATCGTCACCTTCGACCCGCGCGGCATCGGCGCCTCGCTGCCGCGCATCGAGTGCTGGGACTCGCCCGAGAAGAGCCGGCTGTGGGCGCTGCAGGACGTCGGCCTCGTGGATGCGCACCCGGGGGTAATCAACGATGTGTTTGTGAGGAGTGCCGCATACTCGCAGCAGTGTGAGCAGAACATGAACGGATCTCACTTTCTGGAGTATATCAGCACCGTCTCACACGCGCGGGACATGTTGGAGATCCTTCACCAGACAGGGAACGAGAAGATAAAGTACTGGGGCTTTAGCTACGGTACACTTCTCGGGGGCGTCTTTGCCTCCTTGTACCCCGACAAGGTTGAAAGGCTTGTCAGCGATGGTGAGAACAGCACCAATCCAGCTCACAGTATCAAATTGAAATTAATGACAGGCAAACAGGCAACGTTGACTACCATGAGTGGTATACGAAGATGTATATCAACTTCATCCGGGACAGCGACAAAGTCTTAGACGCGTTTTTTGACTTCTGCCATCAAGCGGGTCCGTCCAACTGTGCTTTCTAGTACGTCTTTCTCTAGTTTACCCCTTTTCGTCCTTAAACGCCATATATACCTAGCCCGTCCGACCTTATCAGGCAGTCATGACTTCAAGAAAGCAGCATTCTAGTGGGATTCGTTCGCTAACTGCATATGCCACAGTGCTGATACACCAGCAGAAATCGGACACCGACTAGCAAACCTACTCAAGAACATCCGGGCGCACCCTGTAATCCTCCCCGCCGGCGACACGGGGCCGGACATGCCGCAGATCATCACGTGGTCGCACGTCAAGCGGCTGATCACGTCGGCGCTGTACCAGCCGATCCTTCTGTTCAAGAGCTTCGCCGAGGTGCTGCGGGGGCTCGAGCTGGGCGACGCGCGGCCGTTCTACGACCTCATGAGCGCGCAGCAGGCGACGCCGCCCATCTGCTCGATCGAGGCGATCCCGCCCAACGTGCCGCGCCAGGAGGAGGGCAACGACGAGGCCTTCCCCGCGATCCTGTGCGCGGACGCGCCGCCCAACAACGACACCGTCGAGCAGCTCGCCGCCTACGTGAAGCGGCTTACCGAGATTAGCTGGTCCACCGGCGACGTCAACGCCCTCTACGAACTCGCCTGCGTCGGGCGCACCGTCCGCCCGAAGTGGCGCTTCGACGGCCCCGTCGGGGGAAACACCAGCTACCCCATCCTCTACGTGGCGAACATGTGGGACAACATCTCGCCACTCATCAGCGCGACCAACAACTCGCAGGGCTTCCCGGGGTCCGTGGTGCTAGTGCAGAACTCCTACGGGGTAAGTTTTTGTTGTTGTTCTCCTTATGAGTTGGTCGTTTGTAGGCGAGTAAGACTGACTAACACGATCCCCGTCGCAGCACACCACCCTCGCGGCCTCCTCGGCCTGCACCGCGGGCTACATCCACGACTACTTCCAGAACGGCACGCTCCCGGCGCCCGGCACCACCTGCGATCCGGACTACTACCCGTTCCAGCAGGTCGAGCCCCGCGCGGTAGATGAGTTGGCAAGGGCGTCTTATGAGCTGTCCAGGGGTAATTGGGCATTCAGGCCGAAGCTGACTCTTTGATCGTCCCGGGATGAAGTATATGAACTAAAGAGGTGGTCTTTTTAGGGGAATACTCTTCATTCACCCTACCTTATAACCCTAGCTCCCATAATACCCAATACAGGATTAGGTTTAAGTTATACACTGGTTCTAATGACAACGTGAAAATACGGGGTACTATTGACATCCAACTTTATTCTGTAGGAGCATCAATTTGTAACATAGAGACGTCATATTTCATGCCGACTTCTAAGAAACGATAGTCGAACATGAAAACCGTACTTAGTCGTACCCTTAAGACCCGGGCCCGCAGGTGTGGACGACTAGATTGACATAGTGGGCTCGGATTTTGAACCATTCACTTATGAACATTGAAGGCAAAATGCATTTGCTCACAATTCACAAGCGTGAACATAAGATAGAGTTAGAAGATGCGACAGGCTCCGATACCCACGGGATCCTAGAACGCATGGTTATGGTTTGTTTCTAACCCCCTTACATGCATCCCGTGGTTAAGCCTTATCGCCGACCAATCTTACACTTGGTAATATTGCGACATTCATTGACCGCAAACGCCTGCAAAGTCAGCTGAGGTCAAGATCGGAAGCTTACCCTTTACGAGCGTCGAGAATACAGCGGTAACGCCGATCTAGGGTCCTTTCTATGGCGCCGTTCCCATTGCTTCTCCCCCCAAGAGGGAGCGCTCCCGGCCTAAGCTGACTGTCTCTGGAACAAAATTGACGTTCTCGATGTGTTGTAAGACGCAGGTATGAGTAGTATGGTTATTGTATTAGATGAAGTATTATTTAGGAGTAGTATGCGTGTGGAAGGGTATCTTTTTTATATATAGTTACAAAATGTGGGTCGTAAATATCAGCTATTTAAATTCCAACATTTTTATTTAAATTATATATTTATAAATAGTTTTATATTTAATTAAAATTTTATAATATTTTTATTTATTTTATATTTTTTTATAATATTTTTTTTAATTATTTAATATTTTTTTTATAATTTTAATTTAATATATTATTAAAAATATAAATTATTAATTTTTATTATTATATAAAATATTTATATTATATTATATTTTAATTTAAAATATATATTATTTATTATATAAAT